>JAZHEH010001085.1:0-279595 GCA_036589455.1 Ateles fusciceps
CAGATGAGGAGAGCAATGGGTAATGTTATGTATAGTTAGTATTCCTTCTTTTCTCAACTGTAGAAGTAGACCTCAACTACTTCTTGCCACTTCCACCCTCCCCTCAGCAGGATTCTTTGTAAAATCCAGATTTGAGACTTGCCCCACGTATTAGGTCCTTTGAGCTGTTTAAGTCCAAAGTGCTGGGCCTGGCACTCAAGGCCTTCACTAGGTGGGCCCAAGATTGCCCAAGCTCTATAAGTGCACCCAAACCTCCAGATACTCTCTCCTGCCTCCAGTGCATTTATTGCACATGTTAATTTTCCTCCTGGGATAATTTTTTTCAAAACCTAAAAGCTGAACTCCTTTCTCTTCAGGAGTGCAATGTCAATGTCACCCCTTTATGAAGTGACTAATCTCCTCTGTATCCTTCCACCTTTTGCACAAGAGTCCCAGTTTAGGGCTCTGCATACTGTGTGATAATCTCCCCAACTGGACCATGAGCTGAGAAGAGAGACAACATCCTAAAAACCACATTCAACTCCATTCTTCCAGCTGTTTTAGCCAAAAATCTGAGAAGTCATCCCTGACTGCCTCTCACACTAAAATCCATGTTCTTCAAGCAGGTCTTGATCATTGGCTCAACTTTCAAAACATCCAGAACCCAATCACATTTCCCATGCACTCTCCTCCACCTGGGCTGAGAAACTACCACCATCACTGGGGCTTCTGTATTATCAGCCTCCTAAGAGGTCTTCACTTTCTGTCCTCACCTCTCTCTAGTCTCATCTCCATACCATAAGTCTCCACACATATCCTCATTTTAACTGAAAATGCCATCTGAGGGCAACTGCTCTGGCGGTGTAATTGATCGCACAGAGAAAGTTGTCAGTACCTGTAGTCCAGGCAAGGGAGCTGGAAGTGTAATGTTAAGGAAACTTAGAACCAACTGGTAAGTCCCAGGCACCCCACCCAGTTGGGCCTGATGCAATTTTCCAAAGACAGTCACAAGGGTGTAATTCTTATAACTGAAAAAAATTTACAGAAAAAAACAGGGAAGACTTGAAAACATTTACTACACACCTCTATGCCCATATCCATGACATTAGACTACAGCTGGAAGGGCAAGGCCTAGACTTCAAACCCAATGCAGAAGAGGAAATAATACATGCTTAATGAAGCAAACTACGTTATTTACTAAGTGGGTAGTGGATCACAGATTTCTCATTACTGCAGAAACTAAAAGAATCCCTGGAGAAACACAACTGTCGACTTCAAATACATTAAGGGTGGATATACAGGATGATAATTGCTCCAGCTCACAGCCTAATGCTCTAGTAGGTTGTTTATTTTAAATGTTTTACTTTGAAAAATTTGGGAAACCTACAAAAGCTAAAGAGTAGTTCAATGAATGCACATAACCTTTTCACCTACAATTGACCAATTTTTAACATTTCTTTTGTGTGTTTTTTCTCCCACACACACATAACTAGTGCTTCCTATTCTTCTCCCCAAACCACTTGAAAATATGTTATAAAAATCAGGGCTACTTTATTCTAAATGCTTACCATGTGGCTCTGAAGAGAGTAGGACCTTCTCCTGCCTAACCTCAATATCATGATACAAGAAATTTAACAATAATTTATTATCAAAAACATAATCCACATTTATTTCTTAATAGTGTCCTTTACAATTTTCATTTTGATCCAGAATCTCATTAAGAAAATATAATTGTCATGCGTCTGTCCCTTAATCTAAGCAATGCATGTTATGTGTGTAACTACTTGGTTGGTTACGTATTGCTGTAGTCTCACACTCTTTGCATATCATGGAAATACAAATGGAGTAATCATTATGAAAAGCAGGTTCGGTTTAAAGGTATTATCCAAAAACAAATAAATGTTCTTCATCATGATTTTCATTGGGAGTCTAATGGATCTGGTAGTAAATGCAGGAAGTTTTCTAATCTTGTTCAGAAAATTATTGGTTTGCACCTTTTTCTTTTGATGCTGTAGTTTGACATTATTCAACATGCACGTTCTCGGAATGTTTCAGAATGATATGACCAAAAATCTTACTCAGAAGGGCAAGAGAGAGAATGAGAGAGAGAGAGCGACAGAAATACAAAAGAGAGAGAGAGGCCAGGAAAGAAAAAAAATAAATTTCTCAAGAGGGGAAACTGATGGTTATCAGTGTTGGGCTTTTGGTCATAGACACATATCTGTGCTGAATGAGAAACCATGAAGTCAAAGGAGGAGCCTAGAACTTTGTTCACTTGAAGCACCAGCATCTTTCTCACAGGCACCTATTGCTACCACCTCACAAAGGTAATGAATTTTGAATCCGCATTAAATATGAGTTCCCAGGAAGTAATCATGTTTCTGTGAATTTTAGTAAAACCCCAGGGGTGTGTCCAGGTCACTCATGCACCAATATACAAAATTTGATTTTGCATTTATGGCTATTTAGAGATGAAATGAATTTGAGGAGACTTTAGCAGGTTACATATATCTGTTTAAGTTTGGGATCCATAGGAGAGGGCCTGTTAGAGGAGGTTGATGTATAAATTAAGTAGATGAAAATTCCTTCTATGGGGGTGAGTAACTTTCCAATTGTGTGGAATTTTGAATTCCGTATTGAGTTGTGAAAACATAATCCCAAGGACCAACTCCATGGATTTTTACTGCTGTGTTGATACAAATATCTAACAAGATTCCTTCCAGTGTTTCAAGGGAAATTTGTCTGTTATTTTTTTCCAATATATAAATTTTTATTGTTAAAGATGATGAAGGGCTATAGGAAAGCCATACTCGAATGGCAGCTTTAATCTGTTGGTGATAGGGAATAAGCATAATACATGAATCTTCTTGAGTGTTCTGCCTCAACCAAATACAATGTGGCAAAGGCTAGTATTTGGAGG
Organism: Ateles fusciceps; assembly: GCA_036589455.1. NCBI lineage: Eukaryota > Metazoa > Chordata > Mammalia > Primates > Atelidae > Ateles > Ateles fusciceps. The sequence goes on from JAZHEH010001085.1 coordinate 2,900, forward strand.
TAAAATCTCTAAATTTATTTTTATCAAACTCCCAAGTCATAGGGCAATAACAGGTATATCCTTGAGGCTGTGGACCACCATGCCACAGTGCTGGTGAAAGTACAAAAGACCAACAGGAATAAGGGATTTCTTAAAATTCTGATAACTTCAATGTAATGTTGTGTAACTGTTATTCGTTGGGGTTATTATGTAACCTACTTGGTAATGTTGTGTATTGGCAATGTTTTGCTTCTGGCAACTTACCGTATTGCTGGATTTGCTATAAAATCAGGAGAGGAAGAGGAGAAGCATGTAGGAGTGTACATGTAACGAGATTGGCCATGAGATAACAAATATCTGAATCTGCTGCTGAGTAGGTGAAAGCTCACTACACTAGCCTCTTGTTCAAAAAGATCTAGAATAGAAAGTTTGTCTAAAAATCCACTTGTGGATTTGTATCAAGCATTGAATAAGATCATGTATACAGAGTGCTTTATCACCACGGCTGCAGGTAGTCAGCACACAAACATTGTTTTTAGTTTTGTATAGTCCCTGTCCATTAATCACACCCAAAAAAGGTATGTTGTTCACACCAAGAGCTCTGGCCTGTGGACCTTTGTCCACTTGGTGGTAATTTATTGGAATTTGAGGTTTAGAATGAGGGAAATGCCAGCCTTCAAAGCCCCAGGCCTACTATGAAATAGCAAAGCCAACAGTCCCAGATGCCTTCGTAGCACACCTAGTAAGTAGGACCACTTTTCTCTCACCTTGAAGGCACACTTGAGTTCATTCACTCACTATTTTTCATTCATTTCTTATATGCCATGCGTTGGGTGCTAGGGACCCAAAATACAGTGGACCCATAATTGACTGGAAGCATCACTTTCAAAGCATCATTTCAGGATGAGTATTTCGTGTCAAGTGGATTCAAGGAACAGTGCGAAGGATCCATGGCCTCAGTCACCATGAAGGCCCTCCCAGGAGCCAGCCCTACTGGGCACATATAAATGAGTGGAGACATGGAACTCACCCTTACAAGGCCTAGAACCTGACAGAGCACACAAGACAGCAGCCCAAACAACCAAGAACAGGAAGCTGAAGGTGAGAGGTGGGCCCCAAAGGATTCTGTGAAAATGCTTTGTGTTTGTGGATTTATCACGCAGAATGAAACCTTTGTTTTTATTCACAGGTTAGACACACTCTCTATATAGAATCTATGAAGGGACACTTCTGAGCCCTTTGAGGCTTATAGTGAAAAATGGAATATCTCAGGCAGCCCAGGATGAATAATGCAGTCACCAAGAGGGGCAGGGTGGCCACAGGTGGCCAGCAGCAGGGATGGGCATTGTGAGCCATTGGATGGAGTTTTGGGGCGTGGCATTCTGAGCCACTGGCCTGACTTTGTTGTTTCCTGGTAACCAGGTGACATAGGAGGCTTTGTGAGTGATAGGCATCAGCCAGGGCCAGCAGCCTTTAGTCGGAAGCTGGTAGTGGGAGGAGGAGGAGCTCCAACTGCTCTCACGGAAGTGTTTGTGCCCTTGGTGCTTGCTCTGTTGCTTTGGTTTTTTTTTTTTTTTTTATTTTTTGTGTGTTGCTTTTTTTTTTTTTTTTTTTTTTTTTTTTTTTGATTTTGTGTGTTGCTTTGTTTTGAAGGTCCCTCGGAGGTCACCCATGGGAAATACATTCAGCTGTTGCCTAGGCCCCAGGGCTGGCCTCTGTTGTGCCTGGTGCAGGCGGAAGGTGGCGCCTTGTTGTGAATCCGAGACTCAGTCTGTGGCAGCTGCAGCACCAGCATCCACCACCGCAGAGCCTGCCGCGTCCAATTCCAGAGTGGCGGAGGTCCAGTACGTGCAGCCCACCAACTCAAAGAGGCGCAAAGGTAAAGAAGCCACAGGTGCCATTTGCTCTCTGGCACATCTCTGGCCGCCACCTACCCCACCTCCTTCCCATCCCCCTCACCCCAGAGACATCCTCAGCTTCCAGCTCCCTCCTGCCTATAGCCAGCTTTCCCAGGGCTGGGCATGGGGGACAAAGGCTAGTCCTGCCTCTTGTCTCTGTTGCTGAGCCTTCTTGCTTGAGGCCTTTTTGGTCTAGTCTCTCCCTTTCCTGTATGAAAATTCAAATACTCTAGTTTTGGAGTCTCCATCCCATTCTGTAGCCTGACCTATCCAGCTAGTATGGTACCTCAGTGAAGGAGCCGGTTAAAGGCCCAATCGTTTCTTTTCTCCTATTCAATAAGGAAGCTAATAATTGGGATAATTCAGACTCAAATATTTGGAGACTTCTTAAATTTAAAACAGAGTTTGCCATGGAAGAGCTTATATGGTGTTCTTAATAGATGGTTTTAAGTCACCTTGACAGAAGCAGCTTTATTTCTTCCAAATGTAATTTGAAAACTGAAGGAAAAATTGAGGGACATGCTTAAAATGACTGCAAAAGGTATGAAATGTTACTGCCAGAGCTGTAAAAAAGGTTGTTTTTGTTTTGGTTTTACCCAAAAGTTCAGCCGTGGAGCTTTGATTACTTTAAAATTCCCACTTTGACATGAATGTCTCTTCAGCCCTACTCCGGTAACTTCACGGGCTTTGTTTACCACCTTGTTCTGAAAGACAGGTAGAGCTAGCTCATGGTTACAAGTTCCAAAAGAGACGAAATGACTTTAGACTTGAATTTGTAAGGTAAAGACTTGAGAGTTAGAAGGCCAGACCCTGCCTATGGAAAAGAGTTTGTTTTCATGGCTCCCCTTCCTACAGGATGGGAAAGAGGAGGAGAGAGGAAACATTTCATTTTTTTGCTATGGTCAAGTTGAAGACAAAAACTAATACTTGTAAGACAGGAGAGGTGACCGTTGACAATGGTGTTATGTTATGTGTGGCCTTGGGTTGGGTGGTATTGCCTAACATCTCTTCTAATAGCCATTTCTCCTGCCTTTGTTACAGCAGAGCATCTAGTTAACAAGTAAAAGAAGACCGAATTCTGACCCTACTTGTTTTTACAAATTCAACTAGCTTGTTTTCCTTTTAATCTTTATTTCCTATCACTTCACGTAAATAAAAATGCACAAGAACACCTATTGCATCTTTCCGATGCAATTTTATCTGTATTCTTTAACTTCTTGCTTCTCTTTCCTTTTGTTTCCAGTCAGCATTCCTGGAAAGTCACAGATTAATATACAGATCTGAAGCTGTTGATAAATTGATTCTACATGTTTGGAAAATGTGTATTGACATTTTATGTTTTATGTACCTATTCAAAGACAAATAATCCTTACTATCCCTCATTCCTGAACTCATTACACTAAAACATAAGAGATAAACACAGAAACAAAAAATTATGGGAGCATGCTGCAAAGTTCTAATAAATGTCTAAAGCTTATGTAAGCAGACAAACAGGTATTGGACCACAACAGCGAATCCAATCCACAATTGACTGAGGGAGGCTGGAGGTGTCATTGTGTAGGTGGCCAGCAGGAAGGTCTTGAAGCATAAGGTAGTGGGAATGGCTCTCCAAGCAGAAGAAACAACTTGTATGCAAATAACAAATAGAGAGAGCTTACCTCAAGTATGGTCAGAAAAATGGTGAACGGTTATGTGACTGGAGCTCAGGGTACATTTATTCATTAGTTACACTGATCTATAGAGCAACCTCTGTGTAACAGGCATTATTCTATATTTTCATTACAATAGTGACTGAACATAAAAATCCCTGCTCTTCCTGCTCTGTGAGACTAATGTTCTAATTGCACATGAAAAACAGTAAACCAAAACAAAACAAAACAAAAAAATAAAGTATTAAGATGGTAAAAACCTCTATAGGAGAAAATGAAGGAAAAGTATATCACAATGGTAATGTGGTTATGTGTAACATTCTTGGACAGTTGCGTATTGCTACGCTAATGCCAGCTGGCAGAGAATGAGAAAATTTACTGTGCTCTGCAGCAAAAGTGACAAACACATGCCAAAGGATTACTTTGTTTCCTGTAATGTAGATGTATTCCCTAAACCAAATCCTCACCATCTTTGTAAAATGTGATTGCTTTATTTTTTGGATCTGACAGGGAAGGAGACACCAGAGGGGTTATAAATATTTTTGAACAAAGCATTGCAAGAGTTGAAGTTAATGTTTTCTGATAAAAAAAACAGTTCACGAAAAGCAAAATTCATATGGTAAAGAATTCTGAGGCCTGAGTGGATTATGCATTGGAAGTCACCAGTCAATGCCATTTGTAGGTGTTTCCGTTGTTTATGCAGTATCATAAATGAAAGGGGTTAATTCACCCCTTAGAAGAGTATCTCTGGTCTTGGTGGACTGGATTTCAAAGATCACATGCCGTTTGACACAAAAGTGTGATCCATCTATTATGTACCAAAATTGTAATTCAGTACTTACAATAAAATATAACATACCCTGTAAGTAGACACTATACCTTAACTTTCAGTGCGCCATCAAGAAAAGCTGGAAAATCCTAGGTACAGCAAAATGATCTCTACCTCCTAAAATGTGTTGTACTTAAAGGCATCTTCTTTAGTTTTAAAAGATTTTTTTCTTAGCTAAATGATTGATTATCCCTTTCTGTTCTGTAGTCTTAATAGTTTTTTAATTTAGACTCACCCTTCTGAAAGTTTTTTTGTGGTTGTGGTTTTTAGGTTCTAAGCTTCTCAGCAAAAGTGTCATTTCACTGTCTGCTTATGCTTTTCAAGGGGGTATTTACAAGTAGCCAAGCAAGGCCTGGACACCCCTTTACAGACAGATAGGGATGATTCACTTTCTCAGCTCCTAAATCCTCACTTAGGTTCTTTCCAACGATAAGATCATTTTTCTTCCACTTAGAGGTTCTCTCTTGTTTCTTAGACTATATATAAGTGATACTAAGTAATGTGGGCTTAACAAAGCATCCTTATTTTATATCAGTAATTGCTAAAAATTGGATTGGTTTTAAGAAAGTGGTTATATACTTAGATACACCAAACCTTGAAATACAAATAGAAAGAAAATATTATCAATCGAAATATGATCACTGTTAATAATTTGATTATGTTTATCCTAGAGTTTATTACATACATTGAAATGTGTATTTTGTTTTAAGAAGCTTGAAGAATATGTAAAAAGTAATGATATGATATGAATATTTTTCTACTATTATCCTGCCAAATTTGTAATATCATTGGAAAATAACATGTTTAATTAGTAAACAAATGTATAAATGGAACATTTTTTCAAATATTTGAGAGAAACAGAACAACAGGTTGCTAATGGAATCTTCTCAGGAGATGAACCTGAGTACTACCCTTACTTTATATTTTAATAAATGATTTAAAATTTAGAGTGAAGAGTGAAATCTCTGCGTTTGCACATTACCCTGGCTATTGTTATGGATAAATTACAGGAAGATCTGGCCGTGCTCCTGAGAGTAAGCAGAAAAGTAACTGATAATATCATTTCAAAATGCATTTGAGAGGGAAAAATGTTCTGAGCTATAGTTTATAATATGGTTTTGGAACTATCACTTATGTAAGAGCGAAGAGTGGTTTTATTGATGCTGCCTAAAAATGTTTGAGCAAAAAGCAGACATAGACTAGTCATTATTCATTCATTTCACAAATAACTGGTGAGTCTCCTTAGGTAGTTCTAAATGCCTTGCTAGATTCTGAAGATGTATTTTGCCTGCAAGCACTTTCTGCACAGCCTTGAGGGGTCTCCTAAAAGAGATATAAGTGGTGGGTGTGATTGAGAAGCTTCCTCCTAATCATGAAGCAGGTGAATCCTGACAGTGGAAGGACTACAGGATTGGACCAAGACCAACCTCAGGACTGGGGGTGGAGGCTGGGAAAACAAGAAATCGCTTGCGTCCACCACAGTCTTCCCCCGGGGAAAATGGATCTGTTCTAGAGACAGCTTGTAATGTTATGTGGCCTCGTTCCAGTTGCGTATTGCTTCACCTACCTATCCCTACCAACAACTTCTCCCATTTCAGCTTAATTTGGGGGCTCTGTTCTGAAAAAGACCCTAGGCCATCTAATCTGGACTCAGTCACTTAGTCATTATGACAACAAAATTGAAGTCACTCTAGGACCCCTCCAGAGTAGATAGGATCAAACGACTCCCTCAACCACACTCATCTGCACTTCTAGGTCTCAGATCAAACCTAATTATTCTGTTTCAACAAAATGCATTCTGCTTAATGTGGAAAACTGCCGTATGACCGTCTAGTTAGCTGTGCTCAGACAATAACAACAGCTGGCTATTCTACCTCACGTGATTGCAAATGAAAATGTCCATGCCCCAACTGCCTCATCTGAACCACTTTCTCCCCTCTTCAGGCAAGATAGGAGCCCCAGACGCTACTGCTACTAGCTCTGCCCCTTGGTGCTGAATAACATCTTTCTCCTATGTTATGTAACTGGTAATGTTGATGTTATGTAACCTACTGGTTAGACCTTACGTATTGCTACCCAAGATGTGGTTCTCAGACCAGCAGCACTGGCATCAGCAGACAGCATGATAGAAATGGAGAATTCTGCTCATGCCTGTAATCCCAGCACTTTGGGAGACTGAGGCCAGCGGATCACCTGAGGTCAGAAGTTTGAGACCAGCCTGGCCAACATGGTGAAATATTGTCTTTACTAAAAACACAAAAATTAGCTGGGCACAATGGCATGCACCTGCAATCCCAGCTACTAGGGAGGCTGAGGCAAGAGAATCGCTTGAACCCAGGAGACAGAGGTTGCAGTGAGCTGAGATCACACCACTGCACTCCAGACTGGGAGACAGAGCAAGACTCTTGTCAAAAAAAAAAAGAAAGGAGAATTCCAAGCCCCGCCCCGGATCTACCCAATCAGAATCTGCATTTGTCAAGATTCCCAAGGGATTCGCCTGCCACTAGATTTTGGGAAACACTGCCTTAGAAACTGTCAGTTTCTGGATCAGCCTCCTTATTTCCAGATGCAGAAATTGGAAGTCAATCACATGAAATGATTTTGGCCAAGCTCCCCAAGAAGCCAGTTAGAGTCCCAGGTCTTCCATCCTCTAGCTTCAGCCAGACTTCAGCCTCTCCCTCCACTGTCAAGAGTCAGAGTCACAGGTTCTATTTCTCAGTTGCAGAAACTACACAGTTTACTGCAGAATTTCTGACTTTTTCTTGCTAGGAGAAAAATATGTCTCAGTAAGCTCCATTATGTATTCTGGGTATATGCAATGAGTTTGTCTTGAGACATATTTATGCTTGAGAATATTATGTATTCTCTTTATATACCATGCAAGGTTAAACTTTTTGAAAATTTGTATTTGCTTTTTATCACCCAGACATATAAGCGATTTATAGCCAGGCCTGATGGATTGGAATCAGATGGCAAAACCCGGATTAAACCCATGGATCCTGATGGTCATTGGTGAGTCCTTGCTATCCACGATATTTTCACCTGAGTGAATGCATTAAAAGACTTTCCTTTTAAGATAAATATGCAGGTTGGTATCATTTTTGCAAAGCAGGCACTTCCTCTTGCTGCTTTAAGTTCATCCAGCAATTTTTTCAAAGACAGACATATTGAAACAGTCATACACTGAATAATTCATGTGGAAAAATTGGGGGGGAGAGCTAAATAGAGGTGACTCGTGAAGTATTCTTACTTGCTGGTGTTAAAAGATGGAGATTTCCTGTATTATGTAATTGCTATTCACCAGAAATACAGTGGTTGAGGCAGGTTAGAGACCCCTCATGAGGCCCTTTGTGCACCAATCCTTTGGTCACTCAACCAACTAGTTATATTTTAGAAATAAAAGATGCCCTGAGTACGCAGGTATACTTGAAGGCCATCATGTAAACTGGACCAGGGAGGTCTGGTAACACACCAGTAGAAGCTTCCTGCCGAACACGAGACTTTATCACATGTGCATGTGCATAGGTGCAGGCACACCACCGCCTCCCCACCACAGCCACTAGTGTGATCTATCACCTACAGTTTTTGCCAGGCCCAAAGAGGGTCTTTATGTGCAAATCCCTGGCCAAGGGTGGTCCTACAGAACCCCTCAGCATTCACCCAGGTGCAAAAGGCAGCCAGAGGATGAATCATTATTATTTTTTAATCAAGTAACAGACCCAGGTGTAGCAGCAGCCCAGCTTTCTAATATCACTGTGGCTTTGATAAATATGTCCCATTCCTTGATAACTTTTCCAAATCCTTTAATATCCTGCAGCTCAGTCCCTGATGTCTGGCTGTCGCAAAAAATGTGTGAAGGGAGACCAAATGTCAATAAAATCTTCCTGCCTGCCTCAACCCAGTACATAATCAGCTCCAAGATAAATAAATGGTAAGTTAGTTATCTGCTGCAGGGGAGGGGGAGGCCTCCGGGCTTATCTGGCTTTCATTTTTGCCTTTCTATGGAGCTGACCAAAACATCTTCTTATTCCACTCTCTTCTGGAGAGGGTGTTGAATTTTTTCCTCTTTTTTTTCCCCTTTCCCCTTGGAGGGACAGACTGCTTTGCTTTTCTGAAATGGCTGTCTGCTTTATGCTTCGCTCTCCTCAACTCCATTAAATCGCCTTTCATCACATTAAATATAGGTCTTTGGGGTGGTCAGAGAGCTTCGCTCTGAGGGATGATGTTATAATGAGGGGCAACGTGTACGAAAATCATTTTTCAGCTCAATCCCAGGCAGGCCACAAGGAGAGGGGGAGGGCACTAAGTGTGTCTCACTTGAGACAGGAGCTGGGTTCCTGAGGAGATGTTTCATCTATTCCTTCCTTCCTTCATTCATTCATTCAACAAGCACATAACAGAGCACCGCTATGTGTCAGGCTATGGGAATTTATCAGTGAACAAAAGAGATGTCCCTTCCCTCATAGAGCTTCCATAAGTAGACACATTGGAAAGCCTCTTAGGGAACATGCTTAACATTAGATTCGCAGAATAGAAGAGGGGCTGATTTGAAAAGTTTAAGGTGTGGTTGCCTATAAATTGCTCCTACTCCAGTGCCAAAGTGTGGTATTCTTCCAGGAGACACTCTTTCTTTCTAGTTGAACAGTCCTTTTTTTCTATCAGCCATCTTTTTTCTCCAAGAGCAATTGTCCTTGGAAGGGATTAGCTATTATGACTCTCTAGCCTTGTAGTGTGAATTTATTTATTGGCTTCCCTTCCTACCTAGAAGGGAGGGTCTCCAGGGCTCCCAAAAGACAGAAAAATCCTGAAAAGGCAGCAATAAGAGAGACTGAGGACAATTTGGGCCAGTGTTTCTCCACACAGTGCCCTGGAGCCACCTGTTAAAGAGCTACATTCTTCATCTCCCCCACCTGGCCCCACTGCAGGAAGATCTCACTCCATAGCCTAAGAGCCCTTACACAAGACCTTCCCACTGAACAATCCAGGGACATTAAAGGAACTCTTTAGGAAACAGGCCAAGTGGCATTGAGGTTCTCCAAGCTCAGATAACTTCTAGCTCCCCTTCCTCCTGGTGGTGACAGCTCCCCATTGTTACTTAGCCTTGGGTACTGCACTGTCCTAGGTTGGCACCTTTAAATCACCTCTTTATTAAAGGCATACTCTATTTGAGTGAGCCATCTGTTTGCTGTCCAGACCTAGAGCCATACAGGGAAGAAAAAAAAGAAGCAGAGAGACCAATTCTAGGACTAGAGTCTGGACACAAGTGGAAAAAAGTAGGTATCTACAAAACCTGATGGAAGGCAGTGTCTTTACATTTAGTGAACTTATGCATGTCCCTAAAATGAAGATTCCTCCTTCATAGCCCCTTCTGACTCAGTGGGCCTGACCAGAGGCCTAGGAACTTGGATTTTAACAAATACCAAACATGATGCTGAAGCCGATGCCTGTGTACCACAATTTCATACCTACTGATTTAATAGGTCCTAACTCAGGCATGGTTACCCCCTTTTGCTGCTATTCCATTCTCCTTTCCACTTGTATTAGTCTGTTTCACACTGCTGATAAAGCATAGGTGAGACACGAGTAATTTATAAAGAAAAAGAGGTTTAATGGACCCACAGTTCCATGTGGCTGGGGAAGCCTCACAATCATGGTGGAAGGCAAAACGTATGTCTTACATGGTGGCAGAGCAGAGAAAAAGAAAGCCAAGCAAAAAGGGAAACTCCTTATAAAACCATCAGATCTTGTGAGACTTATTCACTACCACAAGAACAGAATGGGGGAAGTCCCCCATGATTCAATTATTCTCCCACCAGGTTTCTCCCACAACACATGGGAATTGTGGGAGCCACAAATCAAGATGAGATTTGGGTGGAGACACAGCCAAACCATTTCACCACTCTATGTAAAATCTCTACCACCAGTCACTAGCAATTTAAACAACAGATAAATAGCAATAAAGTACAGGAGAGTAAAGAAGAGCTAAGGAAAGAACTATTCAGTTTGTGTAGAATTTAGACAGAATGTAAAGAGCCAGGACTTGATGGGCTTAAATATAAAACTTTTTTAATCCCCGATCTTCCTGGCAAAAGACTATCAAAGTAATAAATGACCTTCAGGCTGCCAGTAAAACATGGCCTCAGAGTACAGTCAGATAGGGGGGCTGCCATAGAAACTGTCTTCTAAGAATCTTAAGGATGCTATTACACAGCCCTGGCTTGCAGCCTGGATCCCCAATATCTCTACCCATCCCCGACATACAGTGTTACAAAATGGCACAGAAAGGTTAAGCAACCTGTCCACAGTTACACAGGTATTAGTGACAGGGGCAGACTTTGAACCCAAGAAGACAGGCTTCTACACTGTGACCCAAGACAAACTCTTCACTCGGAGAGACTGGATTCCCTTAAGTGTCAGTCCTCAAGATCTTTAGTTTATTTCATACATGTAGTAGTTTGTTCATGCTGCTAATAAAGGCATACCCAAAACCAGGAATAAAAAGGAGGTTTAATTGGACTTACAGTCCCAAATGGCTGGGAGAGGCCTCAGAATCATGGCAGGAGGTGAAAAGCTCTTCTTACATGGTGGCGGCAAGAGAAAAGAAGCAAAAGCGGAAACCCCTGATAAAACCCACTCAGATTTCATGAAACTTAGTCACTATCACAAGAATAGCAGGGGAAGAGCCAGCCCCCATGATTACAATTACCTCCCCCTGGGTCCCCCTCCCCACAACACATGGGAATTCTGAGAGCTACAATTCAAGTTGAGATTTAAGTGGGGATACAGCCAAATCATACTCATTCCACCCCTGGCCCCTCCAAATCTCATGTCCTCACATTTCAAAACCAATCATACCTTCCCCAACAGTCCTCCAAAGTCTTAACTCATTTCAGCATTAACCCAAAACTCCACAGTCCCAAAGTCTCAATCTGAGACAAGGCAAGTCCCTTCTGCCTATGAGCCTGTAAAATCAAAAGCAAGTTAGTTACTTCCTAGATACAGTGGGGTTGCAGGTATTGGGTAAATACAGCCATTCCAAATGGGAGAAATTGGCCAAAACAAAGGGGTTACAGGGTCCATGCAAGTCTAAAATCCAGTGGTGCAGTCAAATTTTAAAGCTCCAAAATGATCTGCTTTGACTCCCATTCAAGTCATGCTGATGCAAGAGGTGGGTTCCCATGGTCTTGGGCAGCTCTCCCCCCACCCCCATGACTTTGCAGGGTATAGCCTCTCTCCTGGCTGCTTTCACGGGTTGGAGTGGAGTGTCTGTGGCTTTTCTAGGTACACGGTGCAAGCTGTCGATGGAGTCTCCATTCTGGAGTCTGGAGGATGGTGGCCCTCCTTATAGCTCCACTACGCAGTGCCCCAGTAGGACTCTGTGTGGGAGCTCTGACCCCCACAACCCCACATGTCCCTTCTGCACTGCCCTAGCAGAGGTTCTCCATGAGGGCCCCCCACCCCTGCAGCAAACTTTTGTCTGGGCATCCAGGCATTTCCATATGTCTTGTAAAATCTAGGCAGAGGTTCCCAAACCTCAATTCTTGACTTCTGGTGCAACCACAGGCTCAAACCCCATGGAAACTGCAAGGTTTAGGGCTTCCATCCTCTGGAGTCACAGCCTGAGCTCTACATTGACCCCTTTTCAGCCATGGCTGGAGCAGCTAGCACACAGCATGAGGACCCTGGACCTGGCTCACACAGCATGGGGGACCCTGGACCTGGCTCATAAAATCACTTGTTCCTCCTGAGCCTCTGGGCCTGTGATAGGAGGGGGCTGCTGTGAAGGTCTATGACATGGTCTGGAGACATTTTTCCTATGGTCTTTCAAGATGTCATGGTCTTAGACTTCCTTGCTACTTCTGCAAATTTCTGTAACAAGCTTGAATTTCTCCTCAAAAAAATGGGTTTTTCTTTTCTACTGCATCATCAGGCTGCAAGTTTTTTGAAGTTTTATGCTCTGTTTCCTTTTAAAACAGAATGGTTTTCACAGCACCCAAGTCACCTTTTGAACGCTTTGCTTAGAAATTTCTTCTGCCAGATACCCTAAATCATCTCAAGTTCAAAGTTCCACAAATCTCTAAGGCAAGGGCAAAATGCTGCCACCATCTTTGCTAAAACATAGCAAGAGTCACCTTTGCTCACATTCCCAACAAGTTCCTCCTCTCCATCTGAGACCACCTCAGCCTGGACCTTATTGTCCATATCACTATCAGAATTTTTGTCAAAGCCATTCAACAAGTCTCTAGGAGGTTCCAAACATTTTCCTGTCTTCTTCTGAGCCCTCCAAACTGTTCCAATCTCTGCCAGTTACCCAGTTCCAAAGTCACTCCCACATTTTTGGTTATCTTTTCAGCAACGCCCCACTCTACCAATACCAATTCACTATATTAGTCCGTTTTCATGCTACTAATAAAGGCATATCCGAAACTGGGAACAACAACAACAAAAAGGTTTAATTGGACTTATAGTTCCACATGGCTGGGGAGGCCTCAGAATCATGGCGGGAGGTGAAAGGCTCTTCTTACATGGCAGTGGCAAGAGAAAATGAGGAAGAGCAAAAGTGGAAACCCCTGATAGTTCCATCAGATTCTCATGAGACTTAGTCACTATCACAAGAATAGCATGGGAAAGATCAGTCCCCATGATTCAATTACCTCCTCTTGGGTCCCTCTTCATAATACGTGGGAATTCTGGGAGATACAATTCAAGTTGAGATTTCAGTGGGGACACAGCCAAACCATATCAATACACATTTCATGTTATTTATTGCAAATATTCTTGCAACTTTTACCCTGTCAGACAATGAATTTGAACCCAGAGTTGATGGTTTGAATTTGCACAGATGTTTTTCACTAAAACTATCATGAATCACCTTTCATTATATTTACCTACTCTAGATGATGAGATGGTGTTGGGTAGGGGCGGGAAGGAACAGGACATGGACCCCACTGTCCCCTTTCCTTGCTGTCCTTACCCTCAGACTTCTCACTGTGCTCTCTTCAGTGACTTTACTCATGCCAACCCTGCCATTAGAGCTGCCTTTTCACTGCATATAATAAGATGGTACTTGATAGGTAACTTAATCACCTTCAAAACTTAATGGCTTAAAACAACAATCATTTTATTTATGCTCAGAGATTCTGTGGGTCAAAATTAAGACAAGGGATGGCAAAGATGGTTTGTTTCTGCTCTAGGATGTTAGAGCCTCAACTGGGAAGCCTCAAGCCTAAGGGTGACTTGCAGCTGGGGAGTGGAATGCGAATCACCTGAGGGTTCCCATTCCCATGTCTGGTTCCTGGGTTGGGAGGACTCAAAGATTGCCAGGCACACACCTACAGAAGGAAGTCCACATAGCTTGGGCTTCCTCACAACATGGTAGCCTCAGAATAGTTACGCTTCTTACATAGCAGTTCAGGAGCTCATAGGCCTCCTATAAAAGTGATATAGCAAAATAAGGGGGAAGCTGCATGGCCTTTTATGGCCCGGTCTCAGAAATCACCCAGCATCATTTCCCTTGGATTCTATTGATTGAAGCAGTCATAAGTCCCCCCAACTTCATATTCAAGAAGGACAGACCCCACCTCTCAATGGGAGGAGGGTCAAGGTCACATTGTAGATGGGTCTGTGGTTTAGGAGATATTGCTGGCTGCCATCTTTGGAAAATAGTCTGTTAGTGTGACCTCTGATCACAATTCATAGAATCCTACCCATCTTTCCATGCCTAAGTTCAAGCCTCCTCCTCCAGGAAGCCTTCTCTGATTACCAAATTCCATCTTAACTCCTATTTTCTCTCTATTACTTCTATCACAGTCGTAGTATTAATAGTAATAGTGCAGCTAACATTTTGAGGCACTGAACACTTCATTTAGATTAACTCATGAAATCCTCAAGACAATCCCATAAGATAGGGCTCCTATTATCACCCTTTATAGTTGAAGAAAGTGAAGCCCAGAGAAGTTAGATTACTTGTCAAAGTCACACAGAGCCAGAATTCGAACTCGGGCAACCAGCTCCAGAGTCTGACCTCCACCCCTCCTCCTATCCTGCCTCTCAGCAGCTCTTACTGATCATAGTTCATTTTTCCCCCAGCCAGACTGAAACAGCTACATTCCTTGGCCACAGTCCCTGACATGGTGCTAGACTCACCCATATTCTCACTGAGGTATTTCTAAATGGATGTACATTAATGCCAGCAAGCCCCTACCCCAGAACTGAACATGTTCCTAAGAGCCAGCGTGCATGTTTGTGCAAATGGCCTGCTGACCCCAGCCTGGCCAAGCCTGGAGGACAGACATTATTTGGAAAATGTGTAAAAAGCTTCAAGAGAATCATTCTACTCCAGACCACTAGAGTAGGGCAAGCCCTGAGACTGGGTGGCCAACAGGGATGTCTAAAGTGTCGGCATAAATGCCCCAAAAAAGCCAAAGATAAAATTATGTTGCTAGATGGAGAAGTAAAAATTTGGATTTCAAGATGGTTTTAATTCCAGGTTCTGGGAGTCCAGGGGACTGATTTGAGTGAAGAGAGAGAGAGAAATGATTTAGAACCACGGGGTTTTTATGGGCAGAAGGGTCTCTTCAGCCTGAGCAGGCAGATTCAAGAAATCCATAAACAGCTAAGGAGCAAGCCCAGAGATAGAGAGCGTGGCCTAACATGCAAGAGAGATAATAGCGCTCAAGTCAAGGGGGCCCTGAGTCACAGGAAAATGATTCAGGGCGTAACAGACTGAGCCTGGGTGCTTTGTATCTGAACAAAAGCATTCCACATGCATGAAAAAGTGGCTTCCAAAAAAGAACAGGATTTTCTAACTGGCCTTTCTAGCCTATACATTTTGTTTCAGCTTTGGCTTCTGGGGCAACCCAAAGTCAGACACCATTTCTTGTATAAGGTTACCCATGCTGCCATCTGCTGCTTGGGGCATGCTTCAGACCTTTATCTTGAAGCCACATGGCCCTGTAAGAGCCCATCTTAGAGATGCAGTGGGGAATGTTCAATATTAAGCAGAATATTGACGATTGTTGGCTGCCAACTGTCTGAAAGTGTGTCTTTGGTCAGCTCCAGCCAGTGTGCTATTCTGAAAAGCAAAGAACGCTGAGGGTAGTGACTTCATGACCTTAGGCCATGGATGCAGGAAGAAATGCAGAGGTGGACAGATAACTTTATCATCCTTAATGGGCTTCCTAATTCCTTGGGGAAAAAAATGAAGGAGCCACTAGTGACATACCCCAGGCAGCAGATGGCAGCGTGAGCAGCCTTATACAAGGGAGGGTGACTGAATTTGGGTTGCCCCAGAAGCTGACCCCAAAACAAAGAAATGAATGTAAATAGTTTATCTGAGAAATGCAAGGAACACTGATATCAAAGTAGGAAAGTGAGACAGGGAACAAAAGGGAGCCAGTCAAAGGTGCATTATCAAGCCAGCTGGCACCGTGGGGCAACTGGAGTTTATCCACTAGGGAAACTAGGAACCAGCGGAAACAGTGCTTCTCAAGCTGTCTCGGGGGAAAGAACCAGGTTGTCTGCTGTTGTTATCAATCCACTATAAATGGATACTTTTGTAAAAATACAATTAAAATGTCACAGCAATGTCAAATTGCTATAAATGTTCCTAAACACCAACTTTCCATTTGTGTACGTACCTTGAAATGTACAAGCAATAAACATTTCACAGCTTGTCACTGGTCTAGGGACCACACTTCAAGTAGCACTGGTGAAGAATGCACACCTCCATGTTATGTCATTCATGGAGCTGGGCTATTTACACACTAGCTTGCAATAGTCATGTAATTACTTTGTGTGCACAGGCAGAGTGGCGGTTCACAGTTTCTAGAAAGCCATCAGGCAAAGACACACACACACTGGCAGTTAGGAGTCAGCCTGAACAGGCTGAGGGAACAGGGTGGGGCGTTGACAGCATACAGAGGGGCCCACCCTACGGTGTCCTTCTGTCCCCTGTTAGCAACACTCTAGGACTTAAGACAAGGGCAAGGCAGAGGCCAGATGGGTGTACCCTGAACACAGGGAGATCTGGAGCACAAAGTCAGGACTTCTCTATGGCTAGTTGTAAAAGGTCGGGGAATAGTGGGTGGATTCTACTTAGCTGCCTGGGCTAGCATCTGAATTCAGCTTTTATCAAAAGAGCCAAGCCACTGTTAAAAGAAACCAAAACCAAAACCAAAATCACCCAATGTTAGCATTGATAAGACATCAAATACAGAGGGGCTTTTTTGTCTAACCAGGGTGCAGGTTGCTGTTTGGTTTGCTCCTACCTGGAGCTTGTGCTTCACAGGCTTCTTTTGCAGGCTTGTTTTCCAGGGCACCGGGCAACTATTTCTGGCTGTGTGATAAAGTCATGGCCTGCGAGATGGAGGCAGGAGGTGACTGCAGTCTTGGTGAAGGGAATCAAGGGATTGAAGAGTTTATCTGGGCTGCCCAGGGGTCCTCAGGAAAACAGACCAACCTGGCCTCTCTACAGTCAGCATCACTCGGGCTGTCATTTTTAGGTCATAGAGAAGATGAGGATAAGAGTAATACTAAAATAATGACGACATTAGAGAATGGACACCTTCAGACTCCACCTGGGCAGTGACATTGAGCTGGGTCCTTTATATGCACTATTTCATGGTCCCAGGAACAGTTCTGAGGAGTGTGTCACAGCGACTAGAAGTGACATCACTCATGTCACACTGCCTGGGTCTGCATGCCGGATTTCCCATCTGCAGAGCTGAGTGACTTAATGTGCCTCAGTTTCCTCATCTGTAAAGTGAGGTTCTACCTCTCTCCTTGAGTTGTTGCTGTATTAAATGTTGCTAATATCTGTGATGTGCTTAGAGCAGGGTGAGGCCTAGAGTTAGTATCCGGTACTTATGCAGTCTTGGGTCCCAGGCCCTGTGGGGAAGTAACCAATAGCAGGTTGGCTGGGCTCCCTGCCCCTGAAGCACAATTTCACTGTTGCCATACTGATGGCAGCCAAAGAAAGGAATGTGATGAACACTTTCCATTTTCTGCTGTTGGCGCTCTGTACTGCTACCGCTTCTATGGCCACCTGGGAAATGTTGTATGGCCACAGCCTTGAAGGTCGCAAGAGTTTTCACCTAAGGGAACAGACCCCTGAATTGTGGTCATTTCCTTAACCTTTTTGAGTCATGTTTCTCCCCTGACTGTCCTCACACAGTTAATTAGCTGTATAGGGTGCTGAAGAGGATGATGGGATACAAACCATTCCCAGATTAAGTATGATAAATGTTAAAAGATTCACAAATCTGCCTTATCCAGCCACAGAATGACACAAAATCCAGGCCTTTGTAATCATTTCCAGGTTCCTGACTAGGTCACCTTTATTTCCAGCCATGATTCAGTTTGCCAGAGAAAATACAGGATGCCCAGGTAAATTTGGATTTCAGATAAACATTGATTTTTTAGTATAAATATGCCTCCAATATTGCACAGAACTTACACTAAAAATGTATCTGTTTGTTTATCTAAAATTCATATGTAAATGGGAGTCCTGTATTTATTTGTACATCTGGCAGCCCTTGTCCAGGGTCACAGAAGGGCCTCTCAGCATCATCAGAAAACCCTGGTGTCTCCTTCTGCCTCAGGTTAGGTGCCTCAGAGAGGACTTAGATGCAGGTGGTTTTATTGGGAGGTGATCCCAGGAAGCACAGCAAGGGATCAGGGAAATGAGGAAGGGAAGTGATGGAAGCCAGTAAAGAGGTGTTAATGAGGACATTACCCCTGTGGGCAGCTGGGGCTCAATCCCTCCAGGGAAACTTCCAGAAACCCCATGCAACATGCCTTAGAATTATCCTGTCTGAAGACAGAGAGGTTGGGTATTTACCTACTGTATTAGTCCATCAGGCTGCCATAACAAATACCAAAGAACTGGGGGGGTTTGAACAATAGATGTTTATTTCTCACAGTTCTGGGGGCTACAAGTCCAAGGTCAAGGTGCCATAGATTTGGTTGTTGGTCAGAGCTCTCTTCCTGGGTTGCAGACACCCACCATCTTGCTGTGTTTTCGCATGGCAGAAAGAGAGAGAACTCTGTCTCATTCCTTCCTCTTCTTATAGGGATACTAATACCATCATGGGGGCCCCATTCCTATAACCTCATCTAATCTGATCATCTCCCAAAGACCCCACCTCCAAATACTATCACACTGGAGGTTAAGGCTTTGACATATGAATTTCAGAAGGACACAAACATTCAATCTACGACATCTACCAACTCTCATCCCCCATGCTTCAGGGTTGCCCTAATGACATAAGTCCCCCCCTGTACCTCTGAGCTGCACTTGTGCTCAACTGTGCATATACAGGGGCAGAGAAGCAGGGAGATGCAGTCACTGGAGGTAAAAGGCTGTTAGGGGACTGAAAACCGTGAAGCACAACTGGAGTTAAGCATCCCTGCATCTGAGCAGAGAATCAACTGTGGGCCATCTCTAGAACATCTGCTTCATTTTCCTTTGTCCAGGCTGACCCCTAAATCATAGCAGGATGGAGCCTTGCTCAGTTGGCCTCCCATAGTTATTGCCAATATTGGATGAGATTATGTGAAAGAGTGTTACAAACTACAAGGCACTACAGAAATTGAAGGTAGAGTAAGCATCATTTAGTTAAGAAAGAAAGGGAGAAGAGGGAGCGAAGAGACGTGAGGAAAGGAAGACAGGATGAAGGAGGAGGAAGAGAGGAAGGAGAGAAGAAAGGGAGGGATGAAGGGAGGAAGGAAGGAAGGGAGGGAGAGAGGGAGGGAGGGGAAAGGAAGGGAGAGAAGAATGCACTGGTCACTAACAGCATAGATTAAGACCCAAGAAAATTAATTTTATGTACTCAACAAATTGTTATCAGGCACATCACTGTTCCAAGCCTTCTTCTAGGTATTAGAAATTCAGTTGTGAACCAAATGTTCCAGTTTCTTGCCTTCAAGGAGCCTACATTCTAGTAGGGGAGTAAAATACATAGCAAGATTGTAAAGTGATATGAATAGCAACAAATCAGGGAAGGTTGCTAGGCAGGGTTGGAGAGAGTGATAGGGTTGCAGCCTTTAATAGGTCTAAAAAGGTGTCACTAGAAGGTGACTTTGGGGTCAGGCCCAGAAGAAGACAAGGGAGGACAGAGCCAGAGCAAAGGCCCTAAGATAGATGTGTGCCTACCCTGTTGGGGGAAGGGCAAGGAAGCCGTTGTGACTAAGACAGAGGGGCAATGGGAGGGTGGTAGGAAATGAAGTCACGGGGGCAATGGGGGAGCTTGTGTAGGGCCATGTGTGCCACTGTGATGATTGGCTTTCCTTGGGATAAGCTGGGACTGTTGGAAGGTAGTGAGCTGTGGAGGGACGTAGTCTGACTCATGTTCTACAAGAAGCATTTTAAGCCTGGCATGGTGGCTTGTGCCTGTAGCTGCAGCTTCTCTAGAGGCTGAGGCAGGAGGATCACTTGAGGCCAAGGTTCAAGACCAGCCTGGGCAACATAAGAAAGATCCCTATCTCTGAAAAAAAAAAAAAATTAAGGAAGCACTTTAGCTGCCGTGTTAAGAACAAACAGGGCAGTCACTCAGGAGGCTACCTCAGTGATCCAGGCTTGAGAGGGTGGGGTGGGACCAGAGAGGGTGGAGAGTGGCCAGGTTCTGCATCTATGTTTTCAAGTATTGCCAATGGGATTTACTGCAAGAATGGGCAAGAGGAAAAACTGAAGGATAAATGTAAGGTTTTGGATCTGAGCAACTGAAAGAATGGAGCTGCCAAAACTGAGACTCCAAAGACCAGGAGGAACGGCCTCAAGCAAGGAGATGATGGAGAACTTGGCTGAGTCTGAGATGTTTGGTGTCGAAGGGGGAAATGTCGAGTAGCAACCAGGAAGACATGAACTGCAAATAGGAACAGGGGACTTCTGAGTGCATAGCTGCCATTCAACATCGCACAACTGGATGGGGCCACCTGTGGGGAGGGAATAGAGGGAGAGAGAAAAGACATGCGCAGGAGTCCTGGAACACTGCAAGTATGAGAGGTGGAGGAGGTGAGAAGCAAACGAGCCAAGGAGGCTGGGAAGGCATGGCCAAAGGGATGAGCAAAACCAAGAGAGACGATGTTCTGGGAGCCAGGTGAAGAATGGTGTGGCTTTAGAATTAAGGCATTGTGGGGCTGCAGGGATAACACCACCACCAAATTTTCCCTAGCAATAATGACAAAAATCCTTCCAGGAAGACTGAAGTCCTTGGGGGTCTTTCTGCCTGGCTCAGTGCTTCCCCTTGCCTCCCTCCATAGACAAAGCTGCACTTTGGCCCCCCAGTTTTCTGCTCCCTGTTTCTTGAGCGCCTGTTCTTGCCTAGACCTGGCTTCTGTGCTCCCCCTCTTGTATCATACATATCTCCTGGCATCTGGCCGGGTCCTCATCAAAACACCCACAGAGCCTCAGAATGCATATGCATGTCCCAACTCCACTCCAGTTCCCACCCAGTCCCCAATTCTTGACCTACAAGCCACCCCTCTCAAATCAGCGCCTGCCTAGATTTGTGCTTGCACCCTGCCTCAAATCACCAGTCTGTGTTCCACAGCACCCCCTTCTGGCACAAGGCTTGTTTGTAATTTGTGCACTTTATTGGCCAACAGTTTCTGTCCGTGTATAGCATGTGCCATCCTTCTGGAAGCTTTTAAGCAAGCACACCTTCTTTCTCACACCTTCTTTTCTCACACTTAGCCAACAGCATTAACAAGACCTGGTATGCAGAGCCCACTTGATTGTGGAGAGGCACAGACACACACACACATCATCATCATCACCACCACCACCACCACCATCATATTTTGCACATCCATTGCTAAGCCACTCGGCGGCCAATACCTATTGGGAATCATGACTGAAGAGGCCAAACTGCACATCTCTCCTATTCTTGCCACTCTTGCAGCAAGGGCCCTTAAAAACCGATTAAAACATTCTCCCTTCCTACCAAGTAAATAAATGCTGGCCTCTGAGGAGGGAGCCGGGGAAGGGAGGCTGTGAGGCATTGGGTGGGTGGGTGGGTTTCTCCCTCGCCACAGCAACCTCTTCACTCATCGGAGGCTGGCTCAGAGGTTTTAGAGGGGAGGCAGCACCGTAACTCATGAGATTAAAACATGCCCACTTCTCCTCAGACATGTATTCTATATGAAAATGTGGTTTATGGGCAACAGGTCCACAAATCTAAAGCCCAAGCAATTCTACCTATGACCATCAGTCATGGAAGTTACACTCACAGAGAATGAAAATTTACACGACCACTGTTAGCCCATAACCAGCGACGAAGCGTCCTCCCCTGCGAGGAACCAGGTCTCCCTGACAACAACTACCCGCCCCATTTTTACTGGCTGGTACCCAGGCTACTGGCAATGACTCTCAAATGTGGGTATTTATCATGAGATGCTCTCAAGGCCCATCTCCTCTGGTTTGTAGAGAGGGAAGTAGATTAGGAATCAGGAAAAAGGGTCGATTTCCATCTCTTCCACTTACCACACATGCAAACCTCAGCTGTTTACTCTCTCTGTCTGTTTCCACCTTGCTGTCATGAGAACCTCAGGTGTAACAGTTGTTACAAGGATGATCTTAATTCAGCATAGCATAGTAGGAAAGCTCTTAGGATCTGGAGTCAGAGTACCCTTCAAATTCTGACTGTATCACTCACTGTGCAACTTTGGGCAAATTACTTAACCTCTCTGTGTCTCCATTTCCTCCTCTGTAAAAGGAGATAATAACAATACCTTCCTCATAGTAGTATTTCCTATTATGAAAATTAAAAGAGTTAATATTTGTGTAGGACTTAGAACAGAGCCTGGCAAGTAGAAAATGCTAAATAAATGTCACATCAAATTCATTCACTCAACCAACATTTATTGAGCACTGTATTAGTTTCCCAGGACTGCTGTAGCAAAGTAGCATACACGGGTGACTTGCAACAACTGAAATGTTTTGTCTTACAGTTCTGGAGACTGGAAGTCTGAGATCAAGGTATTGCTAAGGTTGATTTCTTCTGAAAGCTGTGAGGAGAATCTGTTCCCTGCCTCTCACTCAGCTTCTAGTGGTCTTTGGCAATCACTGGTGTTTGTTGGTTCATAGTAGCATCACCCTGATCTCTGCCTTCATGTTCACATGGTGTTCTCCCTGTGTGCATGCTTCTATGTCCAAATTTCCCCTTCTTGTAAGGACACTAGTCATATTGGATAAGATCCACCCTAGTGACCTCCTCTGAACACGATAACATCTGCAAAGACCCTATTTCCAAATAAAGTCCCATTCTGAGGCACTGGGAGTTGGGACTTCAGCACACCTTCTCTGAGAGGACACAATTCAACCCATGACAAACACCCATTAAAGATCAAGTATTCTGCAGGGCATTGAGAATACAAACATTAATGAAACATGGTCATAGCCCTAAGGAGTTCACATTTGACTGTGGAAAACAGATTTTTATGCATTAACTCATTAAGTATTATATCAGGGAAATACACAAATACAAGGACAAAAGGAACAGGAGTGGTGGCACCAGAAGAAAGATTTCAGGACGTGTGTGCTGGGCCTTCAGGGGTAAGCTGCATTGATATTCTCCAAAGAAAAACACACAATCAGAGATGCAGTAGTCTGAAAGCATATGGCATTTTCTGGAAACTCGAGTTTTTTTGATATGGTTGTACTGTCAGATGAGACTAATGAAAGATAAATCCAGAAACGTTGTTAGGACCAGATTCCAAAGGCCTTATCTTCCAGGTTAAGGAGGTTTCACTTTACCGTATAAGTACTGTCTTAGGTCAAGGTCCCCAGAAGCAGAAAAGGATTCTTGTGAAAGGGATATATTAGGAAGTATTACCTGGAAATGCCAGGAATAAAGTAGGGAAGGGCAAAAGCCAGGCCAATGTACTGTACTAAGCAAAGTCCCATGGAGGGCAACTTCTGCTCAATCCTGTAAGGGAACTCTGCAGACACTACAAGTCACACCTCAGAGTTGTCTAGATTGGAGAAAGGAATGGAAGGACTTACAGCCTCTCACCCAGCAATCACTGGTTCAGAGCTACCCCCAGGCACTTTGGGCTGTGCACAGTCCCCCACAATGCAGATAACATGGCTCTGGCAGCCTGAGGGCAGTTCCTCAACAGAGAAACACTGGCTTCCAAGAGTGAAGGCACACTGGGAGCCAATGTCCACACAAATGGCAAAAAGACTGGGAGGGTGAGGCAACAAGAGCCTCTGCTACTGTTATAGAACGTCATTAAAATGTTTTAATGAAGGAATTAAGTGATCTGATCTCTATGTCAGAAATCTAACTGATAGTGGTATTAAAATGGAATAACAAGAAAGCAGGCTGGTGGCAAGGAGAGCACTTAGGCAGCCATGGCAATGGTCCAGACATACTGGGGACACTAATGAAGGTGAGGGGAAGGAGGAGAGGGCATCAGAGAGACATTTGTGTCTAGGACTTGATGACTCTTGGCTCTGAGGGAGAGGTCACTAGCTTGTATGTCCAAGGGGATAAGGGTTTGCCAAAGAAGTGGAGAAGATGGTCTTGGATATGTGAAATGCCTACAGCATACCCAACTGGCAAAAATATGGGCCTGGACATCAGGAGAGAAGCTACAGCAGGAGCTATAAATTCACAAAACATTGGTATGGAAGTGGTAGATGACAATAAGAATCAGAAAGAAAGGGTACAGTCAGAAAAAAAGATCAAGAAGAGAACACTAGAGAATGTCAACCCTTGAGAGATGAGTGAGGGAAAGAGATGGAGAGCCGTAAGACAGGTCCAGACTAGAAGAGGTGTGTAAGTAAGAGGCAAAGGAGGAAGCTGCAAGAAAAAAAAAAAGTAGTCAATGGCATTTGCTGATGAATAGATGTCAAAGGAGGGTCAGGAATGAGCAGAAATCATTAGTTTTGACTATTACAGAAGCATTTGTAACCTTCACAAGAACCATGGTAGAGGAGAAAACCACACTGTAATAGGCTGAAAAGGAAATAGAAGAAATTGAGGTAACAGTGTATTCCCATGCTACCAAAAGCAGGGTCTGTGAACCAGCAGTATCTATCAGTATCATATGGAAGCTTGTTAGAGACACAAATTCTCCAGCCTCACCTTAGACCTACTGAATTAGAAAATCTGAGGCTGGAATCCAGGAACCTGTTTTTAACAAGGCCTACAGGTGATTCTGATGAGTGTTAAAGTTTGAGAACCACTGATATATACAGCTTCAAAGAAGTTTGACTGTGAACAGAAAACAACGTGACAGCTACTTACAGAGGAGGCAGTGCTCAGTTCAGGTGGAAAACTGGGCAATACTTTAAAAATAGAAGGAGGTATTGGAAAAACATACAGGTAGCCACTGGTTTTGTAATTAACAGGAATAGACGATCTACAGGTAATCCATGAGCAAACCACAAACAGATGCCCAGAAGAAATGTGACTTCCATTTTTTTTTGAAGCAAAAAGTTGTCATCTGGATCATAATTTTCACCTAGATTTCTCACAGCATTTTACAGAGTAGTGACTGATTATAACTATGTGTACCCAATGTAAAACCAACCATCAAACAGGTCATGAGAAACCACTAAACCTCTGTGTTTTTAGAGGCAGATAAGTTGTGAGGCTAAAGTCGGTGTGTTGTGGCAAATCTTGCCATAGAATCCAAACTTCTAATTCCTAATGTCCAACTTCATCCTAATTTTCTATTGCTGTGAAACCAGAAACACCAAACCTAATGGCATAAAACTGTAGCAATCAGTTATCATTATCTCCTATGGTTCTGGGATTGGCTGGGCTCAGCTAGGCCATTCTCCCTAGCTGAGCCCAGCCAATCCCAGAACCATAGACGATAATGTGGTTTCAGGCAGATGGTGGCTGATGCTAGAGTCATCTCAAAAGCATCATCATTTTCATATCTGGCTGTGGATGCTGGCTGTTAACTGGGACTTGGTGTGGGGTGTTGTCAGGAATCTCTCCATGCATCTCTGTATCATCTGCGCTTCCTCACAGCATGGCAACTGGGCTCTAGGGATCATGTCCTAGAGAGAGAGAGATCTAGGCAGAAGTTGCATTGCCTTTTCTGACCTAGCGTTGGAATCACATAACATCACTTCTGCTGTACTCTGTTCATAGAGGCAGCCATAAGTCCTGCCCAGGTCCAAAGGGAGGGGAGACAGAATCCATCTTTTCACGGGAGTGAGACCATTTTCCAGAAGAACATAAAGGGCAGAAACTATTGTTTCAGCCATTTGTGCAAAATACAATCTGCCACAGGAAATAAATCCTCAGTGGTCAACCCAGTTATGACCTTGCTCACTCTGGCAGGTAGGCTCTAGTTCATCTCTAATTACCCATGACCAGGCTGATTTGTCATTCCTGTGACCTTCCTTCAGAGCAGGGGCATGGACAGTTGAAAGGCAAATCCTCAGAAGGCCTCCGTGGCCAGAATACTGCCCTGGGTCCAGCTGGGAGCTCTGGAAAATCCCCCCACAAGAGTCCCTTCCTCCTCCAGGAGTGAAGCACAGGAAGGGTGTGGTTGCTGGAGGGACAAAAGGAATTGATCAACAGCCGGAATTACATCACCCCTTCTCTTTGTTCATTTTTCATTACTGTTGTTCTTTTTCCTGTGTTAAATTTCTCTCCTTCCTTACTCTCCCCTAGGACCTCCCCCCTTAGAGATGGGATTGGGGGGTTTGATTGATTGGTGCTGAAAGCAGGGAGGTTGCAAGTAGAGAGAGATCACCTTACCCCGGAGATAGTTTCCATGGCAACAGGGACAGGTTGGTGGGAGGGGGCGGGCAGATAAGGGCCCCACTTTGGGGTTCAGTGCACGGTGGAGGTGAAGGCTGGAGTGTTTACAGTAGAGAGACAGAAAACCAGCCTGTGCAGCTGGATTAGGAAGTGGAAACATTCTTCAAGGCAACTTTGAGGCTGGCCTTCGCTGACCTCTCACCCTCCACTCTCCCCTCATCCATGATGCAGCAACCTCACCGCAGCTTCTGCCTGCCGGCCCACTACCCCTCATCCTGACTTTAGCCCTTCTGGTCATTATTTCCTCGAGGAAAAGCTCTCTCATCCTCCTTCTCCTCCTCCTTCCTTCCTCTGCTCCCCCTCTCTAGCTCAATCTTGGCTTCTAACCCAGAGAATCAGCAAAGCCAACTTCGCATCCCTCCAGGTCAAGGTGAGGGAGCCAGCCCAGCTCCCTGCTGCAGCCCTGGGGGGGGGGTGTCTCCGGGCCCACCCTCCCACTTCTCCACAACAGCTTTCACTTGGCGTCATGCCTCAGGGGGCCACAGGTCACTGCGAAAGAATCCCTAGGGAATCATCAAAGACCATTAATTAGCCCAGAATACACAGGAGGCCCCTGAGCGGTGACCACCCAGGCATCAAACACTTTCCTGTGTGCCCACCCACACCTAGCCCTTCAACCTGACCAGACCCAGCATGTTCAGGGCAAGGGGTGGCTCAGCTGAGGGGTTCCTCCTAAAAGCAGAGGGATATTTTCATCCTTTTGCTTTGAAGTGACTCCTGCTTTCCCAAGGATGGATCCAGAAATTGATTCTCTCTCCTTTCCCCTCACCACCTTCCCCTCCTTCATCCCTTAACTCACTTCTGCTGTGACCCCCACACTCGAGAGCCACAACACACTTCGGTATTCTCTGCTAGTTTTTTTTTTTTTTTTTTTAAACGGATTTTCTTAAGTGTCAGGGAGCAACAGAAATCTCTGGGGTTGGCTCATCCCAAAGCAAATGCTCCTCCAGTTCCCTGAAGGAGGATACAGAGACAGGATGACACTATGGGGGAAACCTGGGCCTCAACAGGCAGGCCCTCCAATTCACCCCTGGACTGGGGGCCCTCAAGGGCAGAGTCTAGCTGTTGTTTCTTGCTAGATCTTAAAGGACTCTTCAGTGCTTACACATGAGGGGCTTAAAAACATATGTTGATTGTCAACAAGTTTAACACAGAATTACCATATGATCCTGTAATTCCACTCCTATGTACATGTCCTCAAAGAATTAACATCAGGGATGCAAACAGAAACTTGTACGTGGATGTTCATAGCACCATTATTCACAAGACCCAAAAGGTGGAAACAACCCAGGTGTCCATCAATGGATGAATGGATAAACAAAATATAGTTTATACACAAATGGAATATTATTCAGCCATAAAAGGAATGAAATGCTGACACATGCTACAACATGGATGAATCTCCAAAACATTATGCTAAGTGAAAGACAAAAAGCCACATATTGTATGATTTCATTCATGTGAAGTGTCCAAAATAGACAAATCTATATAGACAAAAAGTAGATTCGTTGTTGCCAAGGGCTGGGAGAAAGAGGTAATAAGGAATGACTGCTAATGGGTATGGGCTTTCCATTAAGGGTATTAAAAAGTTCCAGAACTGGGTAGTTTGCCAAACATTGTGAAATATACTTAATGCCACTGAATTTGTACTTTAAAGTGGTGAATTTTATGTCATGTGTATGTAATCACAATTTTAAAGTGTGTGCTGTAATGATGCTGCACCCTTTAGTCTCCAAGGCCCCAGAACTGTGGAGTGATCAGCACTGAGGGTAACCAACCGCACTAGATTTCTCCTGGCTGTTCTCGATTTACTACTGAAAGCCCCTCAGTCACAGGCACACCAGGCTGATTGCTGACTCTCTGGAATCCTACCTCCTCCTGGCTTTGGGAGCTGAGGCAGAGTTGTTACCTACTCCGAATCATGGTTTCCTGCCCAGTGGGTGTGCTTCAGGATTAGATGGGATAATAAATAATAACACTAATCACAGCCAACAGTTACAGAGCACTTAGTTCAAGCACTATTACCAGCCAGTGCTTCCAACTTGCATATGGACCCCCTGGAGGTCTTGTAGGCATGTAGATGCAGATTCAGCAGGTCTGGAGCGGGCCTGAGATCCTGCATTTTTAAGGAGCTCCCAGGCGATCCTGGTCCACAGTCCACACTTAGAGAACTAGTGTTCTAAGTTCTTTGCCTATGTTAATTCATTCAATCTCCACAACAACCTAGTGAGGTAGAGAACCCTGTTCACATCCCCATTCTACAGACAGAGCTGGAGGTACAAGGAACTTCAGTGACTTGCCCAAGGTCACAGAGCTGGGAGGTGAGAGAGTCGGGATCTGAACCGAGGGAAGTCTGGCAACAGAAGCCGCAGTTGCCACCAGTACCCTTTTCCATTACAGAGATAATATGGATAAAGAATTCAGCATCAGGCCTGCCACGGGGTAACCCTTTTGAAAAAAGAAAGTAGCCATTGTTGTTATGAATTATATTAGAAGCCTCCTTGTCCTTCAGAAAATCGTTCAACTTTTCAGATTCCTCACTAGACCACACAGCCTCTAATATCTTGCCAGTTCTCATTCAATCTATAGGCAAGGGACTGCCCTACCAGCCAAGAGTTCAGAGCCAAGGTCTTCCCTCTCTTGTCTTTCTTTTTCAGTAAATTGTTCAGACTCCCCCCAGAGCTGAGCCCCAGGGATAGGCTTCTCTGCAACTCTGCAATCTACCAAAGCAAGGAAGCTGAGTCTCCCACCCTGTCTTTCAACAGTAACCTCCCCCCAACCCCTCCATGAAGAGGCAGGGATGATGACTTACATCTGTATCCCCAGTGCCTAATTCACAACCTGGCATAAGTGCCCAACACACACCAAGTACCTGTCAGCTACCTCTGTGCCTCTCAAGTCTCAGTTTCAGGATCTGTAAAATGAAGATGCTAATACCTACCTAGAATCCCAGCCTATGCCATTGGACTAGTGGAACAATCCTTTCTCACTGTACCATAGATCTGTGATTTAACACCTACTGTGTGCCTTGAACTATGATACAACCAGAGAGAGATAACTGGAACAGAAGCACCTCCCTGTCCCCCCATCTGGCAGTTTTGTGATTTCTCGCAGCAGATGGTTCTATGGGAATCGGGGACTAAGAGGCGGACTGCATAGCACAACTGAGTGCTTTTAGTGGCTCTGACCAGCCTGTGGGAGGGAACCTAGGATGGCTCTGTGAGAAAGGGGGAAGACAGGCTCGATCTGGGTCTTGACTGAAGTCCAAGAAAATATTTGATTCTACAGAAGGGAGGAGGTTTCCCAAGCCAGGGCACTAACAGCTGACAGCTGTCACCCTATCCCCTGTGCCCTGTTCAAAGAGTCTTCTGAGCCGGTCTAGGCTGGGAGGGAGTGTGAGGTGAGAAGCCAGTCACTGAGAGGGCAGACGGTGAGACTTCTGTGGGGTGGGTCTGGCCTGAATGGGTTTGTGCAGCAGGGCGCTGCCTTGAAGTGGTTCCCTCCCTTCTAGCAGAGCTTGAGCCCCTGGATCTTTGCCAGCTCTCACTGCCCTCCCTCTCTACCCCCACCCGGGCCTTCCGCAGGGACAGCTTCCAGAGGTCTCCCTGAATCCATATGCGGGTTTTGGCTCTTCCAGTTTTTGGCTCTACTCGGTGGCAGAGGATTTGAGGGGTGGTTGTGTGATTTGTACAGCTGTCATTAGGGTAATTGCACGATATTCTCCCAAATTTCTCCTGCAGCTTCAGGATGAGTTTCCAAACTTCCTGCCCTAACAGGGGTTCTGGTGACAGGGGCTGGCTCTGAGCCTCCCCAGCAGCTGCTAACAGCATCCAGGGACAGCCTTTCCCATTCTCTCCATGGAACCAGGCTGGACCCAGTATTCCAGGACCAGGAAGAGGGGGCAGAATGGCGCCCCTGGGTTGGAGGTGTGGTGGTTTCATAAAAGGCACAATGGTGGTCACTGTTTTAATTGTACCCAGTGTCACTTAGCCCTCTCAATATGGAAGCAGGTGCGAATGAAGCCTGTGCCTCTCCTGAAAAAGCAAGAACACCTTCTCATGACACCAGGATTTGGAAAGTTCTTTTACTGTCCTCAAAGTAGGAGGACTGGCCAAAACCCTGCAGAATATCTCTTGGCACCTTCTGAACCCATCCCAGTTATATACAGAATCAGTGTCTCAAGCTGGCTTAGGTGAGTGTCCAGAAAGCTGGTGTGGTAAGCAAGTAGGGAGTTGTGTAGGCCTGGCCCAGATATAGGATCAGAGCATTTCCAGCAAGCCAAATGAATGAATGGAAGGAAAAAATGCATACTGGGGGACCAGTTTAGATCTGCCTGGTGTAGGATTACCTCCCTCCCTTCTCAAGTGGATTTTTTCCACTCACTTCTCACTCAGCCTGACAAATATTTATTTGTTTGTGTGTTTGTTTGAGATAGGGTCTCACTCTGTCACCCAGATGGGAATGCTGCTGGCCCGATCATAGCTTACCGCAGCCTCCAACTTCTGGTTTCAAGGGATCCTCCCCTTCAGCCTCCTGAGTACCTGGGACTACAGGTGTGTGCCATTATGCCTCGGCTACCTTTTTTTTTTCTTCAGTAGAGACTTAGTAGCAACAAAGTCTCACTGTGTTGCTGAGGCTGGTCTCAAATTCCTGGGTTCAAGCAGTCCTCTTGCTTCAGCCTCCGAAAGTGCTAGGATTACAGGTATGAGTCACTGCACCCATTCCCTGACAGATTTTTAATGCTCTGGACTGACTCCTCCAGCTTTCCAAAATGTATGTGCCTGCACACACACACACACACACACACACACACACACACACTCTCTCTCTCATACACACAGACAGCAAAAGTGCTAAAGATGATGCTCCCTGGACCTGTCTTCCTGGACTGCCTAGGAAAGAGTCTCCACTGCCCAGGAAAGAGTCTCCATGTTGGGCCCTCCGAGGCTGCAACAGCCAAGGAGATCATGGGCAGATCGTCTGGCTTTAGGCTTCAGGGCCCGTGTTCCTTCTGACCGGCTGGCTAGGGAGTGGGATGTACCGTGGAGAGCCTCGTCACTTAGCATCGCGTCTGCTCCGACATGATGCCTCCAAGTAATGTAATTTATATTTCATGCACAATTGAAGCAGCTAATGGTGTAATTCTCCAAGGGGGAAACAAGTTGTTATAGTGTTAATTACATTGCAACCATGTTCCTTCTCCTTTGCCCCCCAAGTGCTCCAAGGGAAGTTACCAGGTAGTAACAGAGTGGGTGTCCAAGAACATGGCTTTGGTGGACTCCACTGACGTTGGGGGCTGAGCAGTGGCAGAATGGCCAAGGACGCCTTCATCCTCCCTGTTGAGAGTAGTAGACTTGGCTTCAACTCCCCAGAGGTCTGGATTTCCTTGTCCAGTCTGTTAATTAAATCCTGCTGGGCTGTGGTGCCCCTTCTGCATTCACCAGGACACTGCTGGGGAGGGTAAAGCAGAGATGATACATTTGGGAAAGGAGCCAAAACACAATCAAAACAAACAAAACCCAGCCTAGACATCAGCAGCTGATGCTGTAGAGCTTGGTGTTTGGGCATGTGGCCTCTGAAGGAAGACTTCTCGGATTGGAATCGCAGCTCTGCCACTTATAAACTGGAAAACCCCTGGCGAAATTATGTCACCTCTATGAGCATCAGTTTTCTCAACTGTACAATGGGGGTAATAAATTATCAGCCCCACAGGGTTGCAGTAAGGATTAAATGAGTTAATATGTATGCAGTGTTTAGAATACTGGCACATAGCTTTAGTAAATGGAAGTTATTATGATAGGAGGGAGTAAATGGAGTTGAACTGTTATAAGGTTCTGGCATTTTCTGTGAAGTGGCAGAAGTACATATTTTTTATACATTCATGGAAGCTAAATCTACTGAAAAGAACAAATGTCTTGCTTTTCAAAAAAAGGAGAAATGTAGATTTTGAAGAATTATAGAACCATGAAGTTGAGGATGTTTCCCAGAAAAAAAAATTAGTTTGACTGTTAAAGTGGTAGTCTTTAAACTTCTGGCAAAAGAAAGACAAAATAAGGGAGAGTCGGAGGGAGGAAGGAAAGAACAAATAAACGAATGAAGGACTCAAGTCAGGCCAGACTTACTCTGTATCTTTTTCAGTGATATATCAGAGTAAGTCACCTGGTGGATCAGGGAAAAGCAATGCACATAATTATACCTGATTTATGCAGAAAATTTTACAAAATCTCAAATCTTATTCTTAGAGAAAATACAGACAAAAGTGAACTGGCTGGTAATATAATTTGCTAAATTGAAGTTGATTGAATTAATTGTATGTCTATGGGGTTTGAACCCCACTTCTGGTACCCATTCCTATATTAGTCAGGGTTTACTAACTGCTTTAACGACCCACCCTAAAATTTCAATGGCTTAGACAATAAAGTTGCTTGTTCACATCACAGCAAAATATGATCAGCAAGAGAAATTTTGTCCCCACACAGTCATTCAGATGTATGGGTCCCTCCATATTATGATGCTGCCATCTTTAATTTATGACCACCAAGGCTTCCAAAGAAAGGGTAGAGAGGAAAATTTTGTGTGGGAGATTTCTGCAAGCCAGGACTAGAAATGGTGTACATCATCTCCACCCACATTCCACTGGCAAGAATTCAGTCACATGGGAGCACACAGTACACGGGGGCTGGGAAATGAGGTTTAGCCATGTGGCCAGAAAGAAGAGGAGAATATGGATATCACTCAGCACTAGCAATGTCTTCCACAAGTATTGATCTACATTGGTGTCACTCTTCAGGGAGGTTTCTGGTGGCACGCAAAACTGTATCTTGCCCTGCCCTAAGCAACATTCTTTTCTTTCAGTGATGTAAATGAAGACATAGAATGTGCCTTATTATCCCTTTGGAGTGTAACTCATTCAGGTTATCTTATATAATGGCAGTTTACTTGGAGTCTCCAGTAAGAGAGAATGCCATATGGCCAGATCTCACGCCGACTGTACTATTGCAGAAATGGGAGAATCTAACACAGTCATAGAGTCTAGATTATCAAAGAAATCATCTCCCCTCCCCCCAGGCAGCAGGAGTTCACTCTCTTCACTTGACGATGCTCTGTCTTAAATGTGACCCAACTATTCTCCTCAACTTGTTTCTCTCAGTATGTCTGTCTACTTCCTCTCCTCCCACCAGGTGAACAATTCTATATCCTGCTTCTCCATGGAAACCTGAGTGGGAGAGGAAATGCATCTGATTTGTCCAGGGAATGGTTGTGGTCCCTGCTTAGGCAAAGCATGAGCTTTCAAACCAGATCCACTGTAGGCATTTGGGCAGTGTAGGACTTGACTGGCTTTGGACAGGAAAGAGGCTTGTTTACCAAGTTTCCAGGTAAGATAAACCCGGAAATAAAAGCTATTATAATGGATAAAAAAAACTAAGCCTCAAAAAGATTTCACTGGATTGGAGTGATGAGCTGAAGTCAAAAATATTAAATATAAATTAAAATATATTTTAATTAAAATATTAAATATAAATTAATATGTTTGACTTCAGCTCATCACTCCAGTTTAGTCAGGAACCCATCCTGAACAAATCACACACTTGGAAAGTTTCACTTAAGAGAGTTTAATTAAGGAGTTATTTACAGAGGTGGAGGCAGTGTTAAGGAAACTAACAAGGAATGGTGAAGCATCCAGAGGCTAGCAACAGCAGAAAGCTATTACCACTTCTAGGCCTGACACGGCAAAGGGAACAAAAATGGTTTTGCCACAATTCAGCACAACAACCGTGGAAGAGATTCCACCAGACATGATCTGTGGGTATGGGTAGAGAAATGCAGCCACTGTCAATATTGTGACCTGGATGAGAGAGATTTTGGGGGTGGGTTAAATATCCAACCTCACACTCCTCCCTCACTCTAAACTCCTGTGGGTGCCACTCATTAACCACAGCAAATGGGGAGCCACAGGACCAGTGATGCCATCTACAGAGGTCAGCCTCCCAAGACACAGAACACAGCAAAGAGCGGGGAATGGATTTGGAAGGAGAAAAAGAGAATTGTTCATGCAAAGATTCCTAGAAATATATGTAAAATGTTGGCATTCAACTTAGGAAGTCAGTTCCATAAAAATTAGATATGACACATTTCAGGTGAAATTGCTGCTGTAGTGTGATCTACCTCTAAGTTCTCTGTGAAACAACTATGGATGCATTAATAGGAGCAAGCGGGCTCATTTCAGGAGGATGTGGTCCATATGGTCACTGCTTCCTGCCCTAATCCAACCACATCTGGGGTTCTGAGCAAGGCTGGGTCTCGTGCTTTAGAAGAAACATTTACATCTGAGGCAACCAACATACTGAAGAGGCTAGAACCAAGTCTAAGGAGGAGAGACCGAGAGGATGGGGAACAACACTTCAGCCGAAGAGAAGACACCTTAAGGCAAAGACTTTAACTTTCTCCAAGTATTTGAAGTCCAGAGGGGGAAGATTTCCCTTTTGGACACACCTTCAAGCCCTCAATATCCTCAGGCTATATGGCACCACTCTTAGGAACTCCCATAGCAAACTGATTTTTCAGAGCCTTTTCCCACCCTGTTGCAATCATTCATTTGCTTGTCTGTCTTTCCTACTAACTGAGGACAAAGGGCAAACACTTTTGTTACCATCGCACTTCAATACCTGATGCTTAGCTCCTGGGAGGTGCTCAAGCGAGTATTTGTTCATTGAGTGAAATGCTCCCTCAGGAGCTAGACAGTCTCCTGCAGGAACGTCGGGAAGAACAGGCATGCAGTGGATGGAAGTGGGGCATATTCCACCCAGTTTTATGTCTGCAACTGTGGATGTGTGAGGCTGGCCACAGTTATCTGCTCTCTCTTAAACCTCAGTTTCCTTACTGTTGCTGGGGGTGTTTTGAAGACTCAAGGGGCTAGTTTATTTGCAAAAAGGTCAGAACATGCCAAGTGTTCAGAAAATTGTTGTTATTGTTGCTGTTTGAATGATTCAGCCTAGTGAAAACTGTCTTAGGTTGGATTCCTCAGGAGACCTTGAGACAAGGATTCACATCAAAGTGGCTTTTAGTATTAAATGTTTTCAGTAAAACCCAGTAAGGCAGTAAGAAAGTGGTACTAAGAAGAAGAGACCAACAAAGGTGTAAAATCAGGCAAAGTCCCATGGTAGGAAATTTTGGGGACAGTGAAGATCACATCTCAAGGGTCTTGGCTGGGGTATTTACCCAATCCCAACGCATACCCATTAGCATTACTGGTCCAGGGCTAACCCAGGGAAACAGATTCCCAGGCACTTTTGTTATGTTTGCCCCCAGGAGAAGCAGCTGCAGCAGCCTGAGGGTGATCTACCTACAAAAGACACAGATGCCAGGCGTTGGCCAGCAAAGCCCATCAGGAGTGGGTGTGCATGGCAACAGTAAAAGGATGGTTTGTTACACTAGTACAAAAAGAGGTGGCCAGAGGTCAAGGTTGCCAGGGAAGCCCCATTCCCCTCCCTCCAGATAGAGGGAGGCCTTACATATTTGTGGTCAATGCTTAGGTTGCAGACTCCAGGGCATTAGTGCTCCAGAGAGTCTGTAAGCCAGAGGAGCCATGTCCCCAGTGAGACATCTGCTTCCCCCTCTCCTATGCTCATCCTAGTCTTATTGGGGTGTGTTTGGCCTGTGAGATCATCCCAGGCTGTTATCAAACAGGCCTTCCCCATTGTGGCCCTAAGAGCCCCAGGGTCCCACAGAAGCTGCTAAAAGCAGATTAGCAAGCACAGGGCAATAATCCCTAGCTGATTTTTCTGTAGTTGTTTTCTTCTTTTTTATGCTTTAACTTCCTGAGGACATGATACTTCTGATCCAGTGTCATTCTCCTTCCTGGCTCCCTGTTACACACTCCTCTGGACCCTGCGGCAGTGTGTGTGGTGTAGGGAGCAATCAAGGGTGTCATCAACACACTGCCCACCCTCTGTGGCTTGAGCAAGGTTCTTTGGAATAGTTCTGGCTTTAGAAGTGTTAACTGCTTGATATAGCTTGTATATATGTCCCCACCAAATCTCATGTTGAAATGTAATCCCCAGTGTTGGAGGTGGGGCCTGGTGGGAAGTGTTTGGGTCGTGGGGCCAGAGTTTTCCAGAGATCTGGTTGTTTTAAAGTGTGGTAACTTCCCTCACTCTTTCTCTTGCTTCTGCTTTTGCCATGTGATGTGTCTGCTCCCACTTTGCCTTCTGCTATGAGTATAAAAGCTCCCTGAGGCCTCCCTGGAAGCTGAGCAGATGCTGGGCACCATGCATGTACAGCCTGCAGAACCATGAGTCGATTAAATCTTTTTCTTTATAAATTACCCAGTCTTAGGTATTCCTTTATAGCAACACAAAACATTGCTTTTACTCTGGAGACTCCTAGCCAGCAGAGGTGAGAGAAAAGGAAAAAACCCATCATCCTAAAATCCAGGTACCCTACATCCCAGGGATCACTGAGGGACCTTTGACATGCCCCCAGAACAGTTGCAGGGGCCCCTGAAGGATGTGTGCTGTGAAATGATGCTTGTGTCTCCCCAAAATTTATCTGTTGAAGACCTAACCTCTAATGGGATGATATTAGGAGGTGGGGCTTTGGGGCAGTAATTATATTTAGATGAGGCCATAAAAGTGGTCCTCCATGATGGCATTAGTGTCCTTATAAGAAGAGGAAGACACTAGAACCCTCTCTCCACTCTCATGCAGGGACACATTAAGAAGACAGCTGTCTGCAAGCCATGAAGAGAGCCCTCACCAAGAACTGAACCTGCCAGCACCTTAATCTTCCACTTCCAGCCTCCAGAATGATAAGAAATCGATGTCTGTGGTTTAAGCCCCCAGGCTATGGTATTTTGTTATAGCAGCCCAAGCTGGCTAAGACAATGTGTAAAGTGGTTAGCATGCCTCCTGCTTTTAGGAGCTTGTGATTTTTAAGGTGCCATGTACTGTGTTCACTTGATAACCCCACAGGCTGCCTCAGGCCACGCCTAAACTTTACCTCCCATGTTTTTCCCCAACTTGATGGGGAGAAGAACTACTGTACAGCCACATCAGACTTTATAATGCATGCAGCCTTGTACTTAACTCCACAAAGTGCTTAGAGCAGCACCTGGTCCATAGTGAGTGCTGTGTTCATGTGATGATGCTGTTGCTGCTGATGCCACTTCTGGTGATGTTCTTTCTCCCTGTCACACGTGCCTGTGGCCAGGGGGAGTATTGGCACCCCGCATGAAATAGACAAGGAGACTAAGACTTAGAAGAGTCCAT
The DNA here is from genome assembly GCA_036589455.1 of Ateles fusciceps. Lineage (NCBI taxonomy): Eukaryota > Metazoa > Chordata > Mammalia > Primates > Atelidae > Ateles > Ateles fusciceps. The sequence goes on from JAZHEH010001085.1 coordinate 40,310, forward strand.
AATGTCAGTACTAGGATTCTACCCTCATTCACTCATCCACTTATCATGTGTCATTTGTGTGTCAGGCATCCTACAGAATCCTGGGGGTACGTGTTCTGAGGAAAACAGGCATGATCCCTACTCTCAAGGAGCTTACAATCCAGTCAGAGAGACAGGCTACAACCACACAATCCCACAAACAATGTGCAATTGCACACTGAAACAACCTCTCTGCAGGACAGGACCCCCCTCACACTGGGGGAGGGGGGGAGTTCTCCCTGAGAGTGTAAAAGGTGGTGTTAAGGCCAAAATAGGGAACATAAGGAGGGGCTGACTAAGTCAGGAATTCGCAGCTGTTAGCTTGCATCACAGTTTTTGATTCAGGGAGTCTGGGGGTACTCTACAAATGTGCATTTCTAAAGAGTTTCCAGATGAGGTTGATATTGCTGTTCCTGGGGCCATACCGTGAGAACCACTGAACTCGGTTAAAGGAAGTTAGAGGAGAGCTGCAGGAACAGCATGTGTGAAGATGCTGGGACAGGCAGGAAAGAATGAGACTAGGTAAGGCAAGAGTGGCTGGAGCCCTCTGGGTATGGGGGAGCTTCAGAGGTGGAGGGTGAGACTCAAGATGTCAGCAGAGGCCAAACTGTGCACACAGTGTGGCAGACCACCCTACATTTAGTTTTTAGCCCAAGAGCGATGAGAAGCCATTTGAGGCTTAGAGTAGGTCAGTGTTATGACCATATTTGCATGACTCTGGCTGTTTTTGCAGACAAGGTATGAGGGGACATCAAAGAGGCTAGTTAGGTGGTCCCAGGCTTTCAAATGCCCTCATGAGTTTTTTGTCCACTCCTGGTTGCCGCCACGAAACAAATCAAATATGTCTTACATCCCTACCCTCTGCCTATCGAGGCAGAAGCTTTTGTTGCTGCGGTTGCTATGAGGTGAAGGTTTTTTCTCAGAGGCTTGTCTTACAGAGAAGCCACAGCCTCTCTCCTTTAGGGGTCTCTTTTGTACTGCACCATTTGGCATCTGTCCCAAAAAATAGCAAGTTTAAGACCAGAGGCTGTGAAATGTGGGCTTTTGAAAACATCAAAACCACTAAAAGAATCAGTACAAGTTGACAGTCATAGAGTTGGTTTCTAAAAATGCAGTGTTTGGGGAGGGGATGAAAGTCAGTGTTTCTAAGGCTGGAAGACGGGATCACTTCCACGTGTTCAAGACCACATGTTAGAGGTGACTGGGCACAGCGTGATGGTTAAGAATGTGAGCTCTGGAGCCAGTCTTTGCTGGGTTCAAGTCCTGGCTCTAACACTTGCTCATAGTGTCTCCTAGGGAGACTTAACCTCTCTCTGTCGCAGTGTCCCCCATCTTTAAAATTGGGATAATAATAGTAACTACTTCATAGGGTTGTTGTGGGGATTTGGTAAGTTAATAAACATACATAGATTTATGCCTGGTATACATTTAAATGTTCAATGAATGCATTATTATCATTGTTGCCGTTACCAGGCACGTTCATGAAACTTTGGGGAGGATCACCGCGCTTACGGTGGGGATGGGTGGATGGATGGCTCTATGTGTCATATCTGGTTTGGCTTTGCTTTCTGTTTGTCTTTTAAGAACAGTGGAAAATTTTGAGAAAAATGAGAGAAGGTGAAAAAAAAATCAAATAAAACTGTCCTGAGGGGGGGGGAGCAGACAATGTCATGCTCTGCCCAGAGCCCCTGGGATGCCTTTTGACTGCTTTTGTGCCCCCATTCTGGAGCACACTCCCAGTGTCCCGCACCCTTAGCCTGTCTGCCAAGGACTGTTGCTGGGTATGAACTCTTCCCCTACAAACATGTGAAATTGAACATGCTTGGGACTTCACATCCCCTCCGCTATTCCCCTCAGCTGTTAACATACAACGGTCCCATGGCTCCTTCCCTGAAATGGGACAACTCACCCTCCAGGGCTCTTCTGCAGAACCAGGCTGAGGCAATTTCTCCAAGGAACTTGCCTGAGATCACATCCTTGCCTGGCTTCCTTCCCTCTCTTGTACAGTTCCCCCATTCCCTTACCATTTTCCCCGGGAACACTTCCTTCAGAAATCTCTTACATGTGAATTCTCACCTAAGGGTTTGGTTTTATGGGGGAATCTCATCAAAATCATTTTTAAGAAGAAGGAACAGGAGCAAGAGTTTTGTACCATCTTAACCTCAATCAAGGTGGTCACATTTGCATTATGTGGGTAGATACTGGGCACCCTTGTGTCATAAAATTAAAGGAGCAGGAGAAAACACAGTCCCCGTGACAGGGAAATGGCTAGGACAGCACTGGGAGGCCTTGCTTATGGGGTGCGCTTGTGTTTGCATGTCTTCAACCTGCTCAGAGAGCTAAAGCCCGGAGCTAGGAGACCCAGAGTAAAACTGGCGGTAAAAATAGAACAGAAATAGACCGTGTGCCTGGGAGATGAGGCTGCCCAGTTTGACTATAGCTCTCACACTCCCTGCCTGCTTAAGAGGACTGGGAGGGGAGAGGCGGTGGGGCAGGGCCGAGGGTGCTACAGGACAGGGAAAAGAAAAGGAGTTCCAAATATAGTGCTGGGCTCGCTGGCCCCATAGTCCACCCCAGGAATCACTCTCGGGCTGTGCCCTGCCACAGGGTCTGGGAAAGAGACAGAGATATGGAGACAGAGACAGGAGATGGAGACACAGAGATAGGGACAGAGTCAGAGAGAGAGAGAGAGAGACGCACAGAGACAGAGTCAGGGAAAGAGAGACCAGTAAAGAAACCTGGAGAGATGGGGGAGAGAGACAAGGAAAGAGAGAGAGAGACAGGGACAGAGAGAGAGAAGACAAAAAGGAGGAAAGAGAGAATACAAGAGAGATGGGGAGAAAGAGAGACAGAGATGGAGAGACAGAGAAAGGAAAGAAAGAAAAGACAAAAAAAAGATAGGAAATAAGAGACATAGAGAGATAGAGAAAGAAGGACACACAGAGGCCAAGACATTTGTAGGCACACAGAGACAAAGTAAGGAAGAGAGACACAAAGGGAGAGAGACTCAGAGAGAGCAAAAGAGATACAGAGACAAAAAGAAGAGTGAGTGATTCAGAGAAACAGAAGCAGAGGGGGAGAGGAGAGGGCTGTTGAGGAGAAAGATAGCCAGAAGGCCATAGACAGATGCCAGTGCCTGCTCTCAGGGGGCTCAGGTGGGGAGCAGGCAGCCCCCAGAGCTGGGAATGGTGGCTGTCCCCAGCCCCTCCCACTAGAGGGCAAGAAGCAAAGCTGCACCATCATGGCTCACTCTAAATCAAAGTGGAGAGTCCCAATGTGCAAGAAAATCTTCAGGTCCCTGTGGACCAACCCCATCCCTCTGCTGGGGTGGCATCAAACTGAGAAGCACCCTGGGTCCAGTCTGGCCCTCCCTGGGCCACCGAGCCACACCTCCATCTTCCAGCCCCAACTCAGGGGCTTAAAGACACCCAACATCAGCACCTACGCATCAAGGAAAAGCCCACAGAGCACAAAATCTCCATATCAGAAAAAGCCTCCTTAGCAGGGAGGTTACCATCAGAGAGGGGCCAGCGGGGACGTGTGTTGTCAGGGAGCTTGTTTTCCCAGGAGCCGTAGCTGTTAGATGTGCCATGAGCAATTGCCACTCCGCTCGCCTTCGCCTGGCAAATTATTCTGCTGGAGTTTCTTCCAGCGTTCGGAGCTGCGCTGCTGTAAATGCCAGAAATCATGTACATTAAGCCCGGAGTGACGGCGGGCTTATGGATGGATTTACCTTCAAACAGAGGCCGCTGAGGCGCCCAGCGTGGGGGGGCAGCACTTTATGGATGCTGCTCTCTGCTCGCCAAGGCCTTAAGCAGTCGAGTTGGCCACTTAATCAATTTCTCAATATAGCCCTCACTGCGGACCACATGCTCCCGGGCAGGGCTTTGGGACGCAGCCCCTCTACCCTCCAGATTCCTTGTCCCCCTCCCCCACTGGAGAGGGGCTGTTCCTGTCTGCCTGGGGGCTGGATGGATTGACATCAAGCCAACCCAGGCAATTGCAGAAGTCCAGGACCTGCCAATTTCCCCGCAACCATCCCTGCCACCACACTTCCCCAGTGCCTCTTGTAAGGGGGGCAGCCATCTTTAATGCTAGCTACCACTCTGGGCCTGGCCTCCTACTCACAGCCCCCTCCATGCTCCAAAGCTGGATCTGAGGTCTCCATAGGCAAGTTTGAGCCTAGTGCCTCTTGTCCCACCCTGTTGTTCCACCCCCATGAGCCACTATTCCTCTGCTCTGATTCTAGTAAGCCTGGGCCACTGGCTCTGCTTGCTCCTGCTGGGCTGGCACTCAGGCTTTCTCTTTGTCACCTTGCTGCCTCCACTCACCTCCTCCCACACCTTGACAGCCCCCTCTCACTCACTGCTTCCTAGAGCTCCTAGTCCAGGGCAAGTCCCCCATTCAGCCTCAGGAATCTGGGGTGGCTGGGATGTAACTATTAGGGCCACAGTCCAAGTCAAGAGATCCCTGCAGGGCTCTTACACTCTCATGAAGCCCCCTCCCATATCCCATCTGTGGCAGACTGTATTTTCCAAAAAATGGCTCTGATAAAATCTCCGAGTCCACAAGCTCTTATGTGACTGACACTGACACTCTTTCCATGGAGAGGCAAAGACTATGTTCTCTTCTCTGGAGTTTAATTATGGTGGAGGTGATTCTATGACTTCTGAGACTAGGTAATAAAAACAATGCAGCTTGTTCCTGGTTCAATGGAACACTCTGAGCTTGGAGCTCTCACCTACTACATGTCAGGAAGCCCAAACTAGCCCATGATAAAGACCACATGGAGAGGCCTTGAAAGACATGCCTGGCTAGCTTCCCCTTTTACCATTTCATGTCCATACCCCTTCTGACTGTAACTGCATCAGAGACCCACCAAGCCACAACCACCCAGCTGAGCCCTTCCTGAGTTCCTGACACACAGGAGCTGTGGGAGAGAATAAGGTGACTATTTTTGTTTTAGATCACTAAGCTGTGGGGTGACTTGCCTCATAACAACAAGAAACCAGAACAGCTTTCATCATAATACCAGTTTTCAAAAGTCACTGTGGGAGGCCGAGGTGGGTGGATCACTTGAGGTCAGGAGTTTGAGACCAGCCTGGCTAACATGGTGAAACCCCATCTAAAACCCCTACTAAAAATACAAAAATTATCCAAGTGTGGTGGTGCACACCTGCAATCTCCAGCTACTCAGGAGGCTGAAGCAGGAGAATGACTTGAACCCGGGAGGTGGAGGTTGCAGTGAGCTGAGATTTACCACTGTACTCCAGCCTAGGTGACAGAGTGAGACTCCGTCTCAAAAAAAACAAAGTCAATGATGGTCAGGTACAGGTGACCTTCACCTGTAATCCCAGCTCTTTTGGAGGCCAAGGCAGAAGGATCACTTGAGTCCAGGAGTTCAACACCAGGCCTGGGTGATACAGCAATACCCTGTCTCTACAAAGTAAAAATATTAGTCCGGGTATGGTGGCATGCACCTGTATTAGCAGCAACTCAGAAAGCTGAGTGGGGAGGATCACCTGAGCGCAGGAGTTGGCGGCTGCGGTGAGTCATGATTATGCCACTGCACTCTAGCCTAGGCAATAGAGCAAGATTCCATCTCAAAAAAAAAAAGTCAATGATTCATAATACAGTAAAAGTACAATAAAATACACAGTAATACAAAAACAAGGCTAAACATTCCAATCTTCATTAATCATCAAAAGGCAGTTGGAGAGCTGCAGAGCACCGAATGTTGAGTATCTGATCCATAATGCACAGTGCCCAGGTATTAGAGAGAAGTGTATAATAAGCCTCAACAACTCCCAGGCCCTACATTGGTTCATTCACAATCCAGAAAACTAGAAAGCACTTGTGTCCAGAATTGTTTGGCCACTTAACTCCTAGGAGTAATGAAAAAGCCGATGACCTTAAAGGCAAAAATTCTTCCTGAAAGCAATTCCTATGGTCCATGCATATCCATTCCAACATCTCCCACACCTGTCTGGTACCAAGAAGTGTGTCTTATACCAACCAGCAGGTTTTGGTAATTTATTATGTGGGACAACAGAGGGGGAGGGAGGGGGGTATTTTTTTAAGCAGGAGGTGTGAATTTCTCCAGGGTTTGGGCACTGCTGCGGTGCACTGTGATGGGAAGTTTACAGAAGCCCACTGCTACTTGGGGATTACCTTTTCATTCTTTCCTCTCACTCAAGCCAGGGAACACTTTGAAGGGCAGAAAGTCATTACAGACCTGGTGGTAAAGGCATTTATGAGTCTGCCACTTACTACATGTGTTATCATAAGCAAGTTTTCAGCCTCTCCAAGCCTTGGTTTGCCGATCTGCAAAATGGGGGATGAGAAAAACATTTTCCTCATAAGGCAAAGCCAAGGTTAAATAATTAAAATATGCACAGAGTTTAGAACAGAACCTGCACATAGCAAGTGCTGTGTGCTACATATTATTCTTGTTATTGTTTTAGGATTTTATGCTATTGGTACTAACAGATTCTGTTAAAAATATTTTCAGTGGCATAACTGCCAGCTGAAATTTAGCTTTCCTTACACTACTCCTCTTCGGTATCACCTCCCTTCCCTAATTCTCAAGTGGGCACACACATGCACGCACACGCACACACCACACTCAATAATCAGTCTTGTTTGCCACAGGCCACACCATGGTAATGTATTAGTGCAGGAGGAAACAGGCTGCTTTATCTTCCCTCTCCAGGCAAACGCCTGTGTGTGGAAGAGATGGATGCAGAGCATCTGCCTGCATTGTCAGAGGACAACACATCCAGGATGGCTCTGCAGCCCCCAGAGAAGCAGAGCAGAGGCTGGCCCTGGGGTCCTCACTTCATGAGTCCTGGGAGGCCTCAGAGGCCAGTGCTGTGGGCCGCTGCCCACTTCTCTCCTAATCGCAAGCGCAGTCTTCCCAGTCTTTCAGTGCTTACCCGGTTCCAAAGCCTCTCCTAGTCATCTGCTGTTGTGTCTGCCATGGGCTTACCACTATGGACACAGACTCCAAGGGACAAAGTGCTGTATGTCAGGTGGAGGGGCAGGGACAGGAATAAGCCTTGCCCTCCAAAAGAAAGGGAGCTTCCACTCAAATCCCTGTCTCCTGGGCAAATCTGACCCGAAGGTGGCTCTGCTGCACCAGGGCTCTGCCCAAGCCAGCTAATCCAGCAGAGGCATGCTGTCCACAGATAGCAGAAAAGACCCTGGGAGCCCAGCAGGCCCTTGCCACCAGGCCTCTCACCCTGCAGGACTTTCGCAGTGGGTTTCATGAGGCTCTGGCATCATACACCAATACATTATGTTACAAAGGGGGAAAATTTAGGAAAGAAAGGATCAACTTTCATTGGTGGGAGTGTATTTAGCAAAATGAAAACAATACTCCACAGAGCAGATTCTCTTTCCAGTTTTTCAGTCATTTAACAAATATTTATGGAGTGACAACTATGTGCTAGGCACTGCAATTGGCTTGGGGCCCCTGTTCCAGTAGAGCTCAAGGTTTCCTTTCCCTTCCTCTGGTAGGCAAGCTTGCTGGAAAGTAGTCTGTACTGGAAGTTGCAGCATCTGTGAGAATGTGCCTCATAACACCTCCAACTCCAGGGAGCTTAAGACAGAAAGAACACAGAGCCCCAGCTGCTGAGCTCCTGAGTCCATGCCAGCATTTGGACCAAGGCTACAGCCCCCACACGTGCGGCTCCCAGCCAACGACTGCGCGTGGCAGGGCACGAAGGCAGGTTCACCCTGGGAGAAACAGGACTCCTCTGCTACAGCTGGCTTTGAGATGAAGACCACTTGCCAGCCTTGCTGACCTTCCAAAGACCCCACTGCAGTCTAGGAGGCTGCCACTCACCCTCCTTTCACCTCCACCACTCACCTGGGTCAGACACAGCTTTTCAACTCCAACAGCCTTTCCCAGGTCCTGTCTCACTTTCTCTCACAGGTATTTTCCCTAATAAAATTCTTGTCCATTTATTCCTCTCTCCTGGCATCTGCTACTAGAAGAACTAGGACTAATCCAGAAGCATTGCCATGTCCTCCTCCTCCCTCCCCCACAGTCTATCCAGATGGACCACCCTGGCTCAGCCAGATTGACCCCTTGCAGACACCCGAGTTGGTCTTATTCATGGAAAGCCTCTTTATAAATCTGGTGTCTCCCTGGTAGATTCTAACTTCTGTAAGAACTTACAACAGTCTCTCAAGGCTCCTCATGTTGATGGCTCTCAGCAGGTGTTTCTGACCCATGGCAGGATGGCAAGCTTGCCACCAAACTCTTACACTGATATTTCAAGAGACCTCTATGATTTGTTAATATTATTAGCTATCGTGCAATGAGCTCATAACACGATGCTAAGCTTTTTACATGCATTATCTTATTTAATGGCTAACCCTTGGCATATACCCCACCACCAAAAACTGCTCTCCCCACCACCCGCCCATCCACGTAGAGGATACCCTCCTTCGAATGACAGCTCAATCGCTTGCTCTCCCTCGACAGTCCCTCTTCCTCATCATGATCCAAATCAAGACATTTGCAGGCAGAACACAAAGATGTGATCTTATAAAAGTGGGAGCATTTTCCCAAGACACAACCGACCCGCAGGTTGAGGAATTCCAGGCACACAACCTAGTAACAAAGTCCTCAGCTTGGCCCTGGCTAACAGATGATATATTCAACTGTTCTTTATAATCCCATCCTGTTTTATGCCCCCCCAGTCATTTCTTTTCCTCTGTGTGTCTCAGCTTCTTGGTACTTGAAAAACAAGGCCTCTGGGCTCTCATCCAGGACATATCCCTAGGCATCCTCCGACCCTCTTTAGCTTGATCTCAACCTCCCCAGCCCCCATATGTGGAAATGTTCTCCAGCTCACTCAGAGACATGGCCCTACATATGTAAACAGAAAGTTGCAGACCGGCTTGCCATGGGACCTCACACAAGTTACTTGGCATCTCGTGGACCTCAATTCCCTCATCTGTAAAACAGGCTCATTGGGAGGATTAAAGGAGAAAATAAATTTAAAAATTACTCTAAAGCCTTGCTACGCAAAGTGTGGTCCTTGACCTGCCAGAGAACATGTCAGAAGTATAGACCTCTTGGGCCCACCCACAGCAACCCTTTTGGCCTGGGTGATTCGTGTGCACATTCAAGTTTCTACAAGCCTTGCTCTCCGAGTTTTAGAGAGCACTGAATTCTTCTCTCCACCTTATTCCGTTGCTTCCTCTCTCTGCTCAATTACACAGTCAGCACTCCCCAAACCCACGGTTTCTACTGCCTCAGCAGAAAGGGGAGTGCAGGGGGCAAACTTGAGAATATATCTACACTCATAGGGGGCCACTCATCACAGCTTCATGGCCAAGGACCACAGCGCCCCCTCCTACAGGGCATGGAGAGAGGGCTGGAAATGAACAAAGGGGCCCAGCCAGGAATGAAATCTGGGCCAGAGATGTATCCATTCACTTCTGATTCCAGGCCCCGCTGCGCGTGAATCGTCCCCATTCCATGGGCCTGATGTGTAATATATTTTCTGTAATTACAGTGATGCCGTCTGTGTATATGTTAAATGACTATAGCAGTTAATTATTTGTGGGTAAACAAGGGATGCCTCTTTGCCCCAGGAGAAACTGAAAGATGCCCCAGTGAAAGAACCACAGGATCAAACAGAAAGGGAGGGGGGAAAGTAAAAGAAAAGTCATTCTTCCCCCAGGAGCTTTTGGGGCAGGGAAGTAAACTGATTTGACTGTAAAGGAGACCTAAAGGCCCCTAAAGCAACAGCAAACTGGCCACAAGAGTCCAAACCAAGGTGAGGAGATGAAGGGTGATCTCCAAAGATGGGCAGGAGTACCTGAATGCCAACCAGTCCTCACGCAGCTTCTGACCCCCTGGGGGGCTGCACTGCCCTGCGTAGCTCTGGGGAGCACACACTCAAAGCCTGATAGTTGCAAATATCTATTCTCCTCTTCTCTCTTGGACATAGAACTGCCAATTTTTGGCTGGGCATATGTTCCTCTCCCCCCAGTAAAGATCACATCACCCAGCACTAGCTTGCAAAGAAGTGTGGCCACATGATCAAGTCTGACCTTCCTGGGATGTGTTCTAGAGCATTATGGGTACATCCCTTTTTACCCTCTCTCCTCTTCTTAGCCCACCAGAAAGGGGATGTGATGCGGAGCTCTAGCAGCCACCTTGAACCATGAGGCAACTTTGAGACTAGAAGCTGTGTTGGACAGTGTGACAAGATAACAGGACCCTGAGTCACTTATGCTTACATCTTACTTATACTTATATCCCTCTGCTAACCATCTCACCAACCCAGGACTTTGGACCTCTGGACTTTTAGATAAGGGATCACTCTTTGGCATATTTAGATCGCTGTTATTTTGGAGTTTTTGCTACTCACAGAAAACCTAAATGGAACAGATAAAGATATGTAACATGATATCTTAGATCAGGTTCTCCAAGGTGCAGATTTTGAGATGGAAATTGGCATGGAGAAGGCTCACTGGGCTGTGGTCTCAAAATCAACACTTGAGTTGGAGTGAGGGAGAAGAATGGGCAGAGGAAAAGCTGACTGGCAATGTGGTCACAACAGTGGCCTCGCTGAATCCCACAAGGGCCTCTGGAGTGGAGATGGCCCTTCAAAGTTCTTTTGAATTGAGGCAAGATGGTTGAGCCTCTGAACCTCTCCAGGCTTTTGTTGTCTCATTTACAAATGGATATGTTACTGGCCTTGGCAGTTGTCATGAGGTTAAGAAAAAAAACGTGTGCAGGACCCAGCCCACAGGTGAACAATAATGACAGCCAGCCTTGGGGAGACTGGAGAACTTTGTCCATGTTTTCTGGGGGCCCACGTGTGTGTCTCAACTAATTGGCCTGTCTGTGCATCACAGAAGACAAGTGGGTGACTGCCACTTCTCCAGAACCTTCTCTAACACTACCACATTCACCAATTGCGAGAATTCCCCATGTCCTCTTCTGTGTTTCTACAAGATTCCATTCTTAACATCATCATTGTTCTTGCCACATTGATCGTGGCTGTTTTCCTAGGGCTCTGAGTTCCACAATCACCTGTCTATCCCCAGCCACCAGCACAGTGCCTGGCACATAGAAAATGATCGATGTGCAGTTATCAAATCAATAAGCCTCACAGAAGGGGCCAAATCCCCATGGTGTCAACAGGACAAAAACTATTCCCTGAAGCCAGGAAGTCCCGATTTTTTTTTTTTTTTTTACGACAGAGTCCCACTCTGTCACCCAGGCTGGAGTCCAGTGGTGTGTGATCTTGGCTCACTGCAACCTCTGCCTTCATTGTTCAAGCAATTCTCCTGCCTCAGTCTCCCGAGTAGCTGGGACTACAGGCACGCACCTGGCTAATTTTTGCATTTTTAGTAGAGATAGGGTTTCACCATGTTGGCCAGGCTGGTCTCGAACTCCTGTGAGTCCCCAATCTTAATATTTCTTACTTAGAGCCTCCCCGGGCCTCAATATTTTCATCCATATTATGGGATTAATAACAACAACAAATGGGACTGTGGCAATAATTAGACAATATATTAGTTTAAAAACTGCAAGGCATGACATAGATGTTATATAATCAGCGATGGAAAAGGGAGGGTTTGATCAGTTGAGTCTAAGTCTGTGACTCTAAGGAATTGTTTTTGGTGCATATTGCTCTGGCTACACAGTTCTGCAAAATTAGGCAGCCACCAAAGTGTAGGGCCAGGGATAATTTGACACATCCCAAGGGTAGCCCTAATGCCAGCCTCTCTTGCCTAGAAATGCAAACTGTTTGGCTACACAAGGCCACTAAGTAAAGGCTCTCCAGTGGGCCCCAGGCCTGTAAGCCCAAATGCTAAAACAGAGCAGTTAGATACGGTACCATAAGCACTTCAAAGCACACCCACCGTGGTGAGAAGCCCCTGCATAATGCATACAGGACTCGGGAATAGGGCCAGGCACCCTTACAGGACAGCTATGAATGGTAATAAATAACCTAGGCCCCAATAGCTGAGTTTCAAAACATGCCCAGCTGAGGGGCCCAACGTAGAATCTAGAGGGCAGTCATGAGGCACCCATACCAGTCTGGCAGGAGGATGAATTCAGATCCCAAGTTGAAGCACTGGGGACACAGGCAGAATTCAAAGTACCCTGGACCTGGAAGATGAGTGATATATCAGCAACACATTCAAAAGGCAGCGGGTCAGAGTGGCTAAAAGCAGCAACTCCTGGAGCAAGCCTGCCTGGAGTCAGATCTTGCCTCTCCAACTAGTTAACTGTGTTACCTTGCTTGGTTACATAACCTTTCTGTGCCTCAGTTTCCCCATCTGCAAAGTGGGAACAGTAATAATTCTCTACCTCACAGGTTGGTGTGAGGGCTGAGTTAGCATAGGTAAAGCACTTAGTGACTGACACATGGTAACTGTGCCCAGGGGCTGGGAACTGGGACAAGGTGGTAGAAGGACCAATTGCAATTCTATCAGTAATGACCACTGGTCCCACTGGCAGGAGGAGGTGACCATCTTGAATAGCAGGAAAAATGAACAAAGGGGGACCAGCCAGGAATGAAATCTGGGCCAGAGATGTATCCATTCACTTCTGATTCCAGGCCCCACTGCGTGGTGAATTGCCTCTATTCCATGGGCCTGATGTGTGATATATTTTCTGTAATTACGGTGATGCCGTCTGTGTATATGTTAAATGACTATAGCAGTTAATTATAGCTCATCCATTCAGGATGGGCTCAGTCAAGTTGGAGATATGGATCTCCATGTCAAAACTGAAATAAGACAACAAAGCTGAATATGGTCAGAGATCAATGAGGGGTACAAGAAGCAAGGACCTACAGCTCCAAACAGAGAGAGGTCACCAGGAGGTAGTGCAGGCAAGCAGGCAGGAAGCGGAGGGAAGGAGGAAGGTAGGAAGGAAGAAAAGAAGGGAGGGACGGAAGGAGGAAGGGAGGGAGGGAAGAATGAAATGTATTGGCTCAGGAAGCCGAAATGTAATAAGGTAGTTGGCTTCAGATGTGACTGAATTCAGGAACTTACTGCAAGTGGTGACAAGGTGACCACTGGCAGGCAGCACTAGCAGTTCCAAACTTACATTTTATTAGTAGAACAACCGTGATAGAAAGCATGCTCTTTTCCAACAATAAATCCCCAGGGTTGCCACTGACTGGCTAGAATTGGCCAGCTTGGGCCATAGCCCATTTCAGGACCCGGGGGAGCATGACTGGCTTCACTTGAGCCATATAGATGGAGGGGAGAGGGTGGCTCCCCAAAGGAAAATTGGGAGAAAGATGGGGAATGGATAGTGACTGGTCAGACAAAATAACAGATATCCCCTTCAGAAGGCTTTGCTCGGGAGGTGAGATTTGAGCCCATCCCACTCCCTCCTACTCTTGTTTAAATAGTAACCAGCATTTCTCAAAGCCACAAATTGCAAAGGGCTGGCACCTACGCTTTTTAATCTCTTCACTCACTCAAATCAATTCCAGGCAGAGAAAAACTGACCACGCAAAGGCCGAGAGGTGGGGCGGGCTCACGGCAGGAGAAGATTAATCTAGCAGCTGTGTGTAGGAGGGATCAAAGGTCGAGAGCCTGGTGGAGATTGGCAGGGGGTGCTGTCCTTTCCAACCCCAGGTGGGGAGGTGGAGGGGGGAGTCCATCCCTCTCTTTCCAGTTCATCAGTAAAGTCCAGGGATGGCCTGGCAGGAGGGACAAGGTGAGGGAGGGGTGGCTATAGAAATAGGATGATGACTTGCTTGGATGGAGAAGCGGCATTGAAAGGGTCAAACATGACTCTCAAGTGTAGTTCTAAGAGAATAGTGGCAGACAGAAAGGGGAACTCCATGAGGGGGAAAGAGGAGGGTGAATTTGATTCTATTCATTTGAAAAGAAAGTTTCACATGAGCATTCTCAGGCCGAGGCCAGGGCTGTCGATTTCAGGGTCCTGACAGCACCACTGAGCCCCTGCAAGCGGCTTGGCCTGGCCTCCCGGGGGAAGTCAGAGCACCCACATTTAGGGGATCAGGCAAGGAATGGGGCCACAAAGAAGATAGTGAAAGCTCAGCAGAAGTAATGAAAGGCAGACAGAAAGGGGAGGGTACCGGCAGTGCTAGGATACAGGGACAAAGTGTGGAAAGCGCGGTTCGTTGGTACAGAGTTGACATTTTCCAAACCTAGTAGTCCTGGGTCCTTGGAATAAGGCAGCTCATCAGCTTCCTGTCTGAAAAAGGCTGAGGGATTTTGCCTCACGTAACTCCAGAGAGCACATTTGGGGTCAACAGAATTGTGCTCAGCCTAGAGAAGAAGGCAGACCGTTGCTGAATCAATGCTTTCGTGATAGTGACTGGAAAGGAAGAAAAGAAGCAGGAGATCATGAAGGGAAGAAACAGGAAGACGGGAGTAGGTATGGCACCTCCTACACATGCACACTCACACATGCATGTACACGCGCAAGGGCTTGAGAAGGGGAGAGAAACTGCTTCTGTTCTAAGAAAACTCCTTAGAGAATCCTCCCCAGACGCCATCTTCTCCAGAAACATAAGGTTCTCACACGCAGGTGCGCGTGCACACACAGTCACACAGAGCCACACGTGTCACTACAGGGACTGGGCTGCTTGGCTTACACTCCACTGGCTGTAGAATGACACAGCAGTGCTGGGAAGGGAGTGGGAAGAAGCTGGCTGCAGAGGGGGCCTGGGCGGCTTCATCTGTGGCCACCATTTGTGGAGGGCCCACGCTGTCGTCTGCCGGTGGACGGATGGGAGCTCAGTCCTCCCTGCTGGCAGGCCTGGGCAGGCTCCGTCCCCGATGTCAACCCTAATGCCTTGATAAACAGGGAGCTTGCTGGAATGTGGCTAATTGGGGATAGAGCAGCAGCCTTTAGCTCTGGGAGCAATGGTTAATGACGGGCCCACTGGGGAAGCCGCAGATGTTTGCCACTGTTCGAGTTCCGTCGTCTCTGCTTCTTAAATAGCAGTTTATCTAAAAATTGAAAACACTTTCCTGGGAATAATTATTTCTTGGAAGCTATGAGACTGCTATCAGATTTCATAGCCTGCTGTCGGGTCAACCTTCTATAGGCCAAGGGGCCGTCTGCCTTCTGGGGGACCATTTCACTTCTCTTCCCCCTTCTCGCTCTTTCCTGGGTCCCAGCTGCACAGCCACTGTGAGCACCTTTGGAGGGGCTTCCGGGCTGATGCAGGGCTGAGTGGGAGCTTCACTGAATGAAAGTGGGCCAGGAACAGAGGACCTGAGAGAACTTCAGACTTCCAGGGCCAGAACTCTCCTAGCATCACCTAAACCCACCAAAAAGCCCTGTCAGGGTACTCTCTTCTGACTTCGGCTTAGCTCTACATCCTCTGATTGGAGAGTGTGAGGGAACAGGAGCTGTGGTCACCAAAAGACCTTCTGTGGACCCCGTTTCTTCCTCAGAGGGTGTTTCCAGAAGAACACGTTTGCAGCAGAAGGGGGAAGCACAGGGACGAAGGAGGGGCACCCGAGGACCCACCAGCTGTTCAGATGAAGGCAGGGGCCACTCTGACAGAGGGGGCACCCATGAGCTGGGGCCACACTTGCCTTCTGCACTTGGGCCTGGGCTCAGCGGCTCAGGCTGTGATAGAGGAGTGGGAATCATGCCCAAAGCTAATCCCTCGGATATCCTCCCATGGTCAGGCCAGACCAGACCATGACAGGGCGCTCAGCCTGGAAACATGGCCACGGGCATCCTCCTCGTTGGATGTGGAGGGCAGTGACACAGGCAGTTAAACTCAATGCGCTGGCCACAGGCCAGCCTTCCGGCCTGGCAGTTACACACTCTCCCTGCTGCCCCGTCACCTCCCTGTCAGGCGGCTTTAATGCCACTCTCCTCTTCCTGTCAGCAAATGTTTGTGTGTGACGTTGCTGGGCGACAGTTGAACAGGCCTTGCGTTTTCCTAGCCCCTGGGCCCCCGAGGGAGCCATCCCTCCGCGGGCTTTGCAAGCCTTCGGAGTCAATGAAGTGCAAGCCACAGCATGGAGGAGCGCAGGCCCTCTCCCCAGCTCCCGGAGAAAGGGTCACTCTGGCCTGATCCACTGAGGGGGACCGGAAAGTGGAGTCAGACCTTTCTCATGCTCCCAGCTCCCAAGGGAACTGTTCCATCAGACCTCTTCTCAGCTACGTCTAGGGAGACAGCAATTCATTTTATCAAATGCTATGTAAAGACAAAAGCCACAACTCCACCCCCAAGTGAGATCACATGTGGTCCCTGCCCATGGGAAGCTGGACAGTAGGTTGAACCACCAGACATTCTGTAGACACAGTGAATTAAGGAGACATCCCAAGGTTTAAAGGGAAACTCAGATTCCAAGCCAGGCTCTGTCAACCACCAGCTATGTGGTCTCAGCACCTTGCACCACCTCTCTGGGCCTCTGCCTCTTTATCTGTGACACCGGGTGGTAATAACAACCCCTACCTTTTTCTAACCCAATGGGGCTTCTTTCTTATTGTGTGTACAGAGAAGCCACAGTGGAGATGTCAGAAGTGGGAAAGGACCCTCTAACCAAATGGGTAAAATGCAGGGCATTAAGCGAGTCAGGGATCCTTGGAAAATGGAACCAGCTAATGGGAAATGTTTTTATTTGGTAGTGATTGAAGTGGCTTAAGAGAGGGGCCTAAATGGGAGAAGATGCTGAAGAGTTAAAAATGATAGCTGATGGCCAGGGTGGACAGTGCAGACCTGGAGCAAGAATCAGCAAAAACACATGTCATCAGTCCATGCAGACCTGAGTCCAAGTGTTTGCTCTGGCCTCTCCCAGCTGTGTGACATTGGCTAGTGGCTTGATCTCTGTGAACTTCATCTAGCAAATCTACTTCCAGTCCTCACCTCATAGGGTGGCTGTGGGGGTTTCACATGGCCTGGCATGTAGTACGTACAGTGAGTTGGGCCCTCGGTCTGCTTGGTGAAAGGGTACAAAATCAAGTAATCTTACAAGGGCAAAGGCAGTCAGTGCCAAAGGCACAGGAACATGTGCACGGGGGATCCAGTAGGGAGCAAATATCCAGGGCTGGGGAAGCTGGGGATCATGTATTAGTCAGGACTCTTGTGATTGCAAGTGACAGAAACAGACTTGGAATGAGCAGCAAAGAGAATGTGATGGTGCAGGTGGAATGAGGACGGGGTGCTGAAACAGAAGTGTCAGTGCCCCACTCACATGCCCTGGAAAGTGGCTGATGAATACCAGGGCTTTTCTCTGGCCACTGGAGCACCTTTGGCCCATGGCAGGACCAGCCAGAAGTTCCAGAGAGTTAATGCCCCCAGAAGCAACCTTTGACCAAGGATGGTCAAGAAGCTAAAGGATAAATACCCCAGCTCCCTCGTTCTCAGACAGGTAGCATAAAGGCGTGTTTCACGTGAGCTCCTGGAGTTACCTAACTGGATTGAGCCTCAGTTGCCCAAAGGGTTATTGGCTTATTTATTCACACAGTCATCATTGGCTTTCTTCCCTTCCCTCACTTCCTTTCTCCCCTGTGTGTGGCTTTCTGGGCCCATTTTATAAATAAACTACTTAAAATCAAATCTTTGTCTTAGGATCTGCTTTTGGGTACCCAAACTCAGACAAATAGAGAGGCCTCAGGTTTGGCTAGTTCCAGATGCTTAAGCAACGCTCTTAGGTATCTGTACTTCTTCATCTTCTAGCTCAGCTCTCTCTTCCTCTTACCCCCCCATCCCAGATGAGAAGAGATATTCAAAGTATTTACAGAAAGATAGATGAAAATTATACTCCATCCCCAGGGTACAGACTGAGCACTCCCTGGAATGAGAGCTGGGAAGAAAAGACAGAAAAACGTAAGAGAGATACAAATAAATAGATTAGGAAAAGAGTGCCCACATTTCTGCCCTTGGCACCTGGCTTGCGGACGTGCATTGGGCCACTGGGAGATACCACGGAGGGGGCAGACATGTTTGTGCT
The DNA here is from genome assembly GCA_036589455.1 of Ateles fusciceps. Taxonomy (NCBI): domain Eukaryota; kingdom Metazoa; phylum Chordata; class Mammalia; order Primates; family Atelidae; genus Ateles; species Ateles fusciceps. The sequence goes on from JAZHEH010001085.1 coordinate 58,271, forward strand.
TGAGAGGAAATAGTTATAACAGAGCAATGCAATCACATCCTGATGGATGATTGTGAAAATGCAGGTGTGTGCATGTGTGTGTTTTGTGACAAACTGGCTTAGAGGGAGCAGAAGGTACCCTGTGAGCTGGGAGGTGAGACCCCAAGGCAGCTTGGGTGGGAGTTCCTGGCTATGAAGCCTGAGGCAGAGGAATTGAAAAGGAGAAGTTCCGAAAACTGAGAGCTCAGCTGAAGGAGCAGAGAATAGGGTGACTGACCATCTCTATTTGCCTGGGATTGTCTCAGTTGAAGCACTGAAAGATCTATGGCCTGAGAAATCCTCCCATTCCAGGCACACTGGGACAGTTGGTCACTGTAGCTGAGATGCTCTAACATAAACTCCCAGGATAACATAGATTCTAGAGCAGAGGAGCAGGTCAGAGCCCACCTAGATGGAGCAAACAAACTAAAAGGGAGAATGATGCAACATCCAAAATACTTTAAGCAAAATGCCTGCATATCTTTCAAAATTTTAAATGTACATACCTTTTGACCCAGAAACTCTACCTCTTGGAATCTTTCTTTCAAAAATGTTCACATCCAAAAATATATGTACAAGAGGTCATTCTGCTGTGAGGGCCTCATCTGTCACATGGGAAAAATTAGCAGCACCATAATTGTCCAGCAGAACAGTAATAAGGGAATGGTTAAAGAAATCATGATCTAGACATAAAGTAGCACACTTGGAAGTTAATAAAAAGCAAAAGTGTTTCTAAATTGTCCTAGTATGGGTTTCTGCAGAAACAGATCCTGAGACAAGCATAATGGCACAAATTATCTGGGAGATGGAAGAAGCACAGGAGGGGTGCGGCTGGGAGGCGGAGGGGAGTGGGAAGGGGAGATGGGGAAGGGAAGGCAAGCCAATAAAAGGTGTATTATTCAGCTAGTTACTGCTGTGGGCAACTGCAGCTCAGTCCTGCTGGGGACCTCTAGGAAATGCCTCCAAGTTATCCCACTCAAAGAGCAAGGGAGCTGGTGTAATTAGACAGCAACTCTTGAGACTCCGGTTGAGGGCTGCTCCCTGGGCTGTTAATTCCCTGGAACTTCCAGCCTTCCCCTGCTTTGGCAGAGCTTGGAGAAAGCCCTCAAGCCAAAGGATGTGGACCCTGGCAATTAGAAGGGAGTGGCACACACCAAAGTGGTCAGACTTCAGGTATACAGGCCAGGCACCAACAGCATCTGCCAAATATACGTATATACATAGGAAAGAAAAACCCCTGACACATTATTTAAGTGGGGGAGAAGAGATGTGCAGTACTATGCAGAGTGCGACTGTATTTTTATTACTAAAACATGTGTTTGCACATGTGAATTTTGGGGTATATCTATGCATGTGTGTAAAGGAAAAGAAAAGAAAAGCAGAGACACTAAGCTGTGATCAGAAACAGGAGCAGGATTGTCTATTTCCATAGTCTAAATTTTTTCAAACAAGTATTACCTTTGTAATTAATAATCATCATCATAATCATAATTTAAAATGAAGGGAGAAGTTAAAGGAAAGGAAAGTATAAACTATGTGAGGGGAAAGGAGAGAAACGTCCACATTCTTCATCCAAAACCTTCGGCTCAGGATAAGTTTCAGAATTAAGAAGTTTTCATATATTAGAAAGGTAAGACTATAGAAACCATGTTTTATGAAACATCCCATGAGATAACCAGACACGATGATGGTTCTGTGCTGAGCCTCACATCAATTCAAACCAGGTTTCGCTGCCAAATATATTTGTGCCAAACTTACACAAAACTTTTGGGTTTCCATTGCAGATAAGGGATTGTGGATTGGTAGTAAGAAAAGGAGAGTTTGAAAAACCAGATCCAGGGGATGGCAGGTTCAAGACAACAGAGCAACTATGCCTTCATAAAATGATAATGCTTTGGTGGTGTGACACTACTGTTCAGCTCCTACCTGGGGCACACAGCAACTTGATGGAGGGCCCCAGACCTAGGTGCTTCTAGGGGCTCTCACTTCCTGATAAATACCCATGCCACTTTAGAGCAGCTCTCAGGGGCCAAAGGATCTGCACTTCTAATACATTCCCAGTGGGACTGACGCCACTGGTGGGGGCTGCACTCTGAGAAGTGACACCATAAAGTTATTTCAGTTGAACCAAAGTGGGTCTCTATATTCCTCCTACCCATCAGCCTATGGTGGCCACAGAGAACATGTCAGATTGTCCTACAAATTACTAGGTTTCTTTGATCGGATGCCAGCAGGAAGAATATGACCAGTCAGGGCTGTGGCAAGTAAGGGGACCCCAAACAAGAAAGGCCATACTGCTTTTGAAGCATAAAGAAGCCTTAAGAGAGAGGGAGACCAGAACTAGAGAGCAAATAAAGACTGCATGAGAGGAGAGAAGAGGAGCCAAAACCCGGGTAAGACTACTTAATACTATTTTGCAACGTGAGTGTCGGACATTCCAGCCATACAGGTGACTGCAGCCTTCATGCAGGTGATCTCCTCGCACGAAAGGTTACTTCTAGGGGTGGGTGTGGGGAAGAGGCATGATGGGGAAGAGGCACTGGGAGACTTTCTGGGTGAGGGTGGAGGGATGCTGAAATGTTCTGTAGCCTGATCTGGGTAGTGGTTACATGGGTGCTACACATATAAAAAGTCCTCCAGCTATATATGCTTAAGATTTGTGAATTTTACTGTGAGGTTGTCATATAGCAATTAAAACTGGAAAATAAAATAAAAGGAGCCTCAACCCTGGGATTGAGTAGGTAAGCCAGTCCCCTGGGACCCCCAGAGCATTGCCCAAGAGGCCACTGAGTCACAAAGGAATGACAAATTGCCTAGGGGGACTGCAATAGGGGACTACATGCAATTACATGAACCAAACTAACTAGATAACATGAATCTACTCCGGGTGTGATGATTAAACAAATGAAATTTATGCAACGATGTCTTAGAATTTCACAGTCATATAACATGTGTGCAAAAGACCTTATTTGGCAAAGAGCCCCCAATCCTCTTGCTCCTTTCCCTAGTTACAGAAAATTTATTTGAAGCATCAATGTGGCCAGCTTTCTCTGAGCCTCCTTTTTGAGTAGGTGTGCCCTGTACTAGGGGGTACGGCTAATTTCTGGCCACTGAGATGTAAGCAGAAGTGAGTGAGACCACTGGAAGATCTCCTTTAAGAGAGAGATATGCCCTTCTTTCTTTCTTCCATATTGCTGCCTGCAGATGTGATGGCTGGAGCTCTAGCAGCCTTCTTAGATCATGCGGGCAAGTAAGTTGTCTGCAGGTGGTAAATCAGTGAGCTGGAAGAAGCCTTTGGACCCTGTTGATTTTATCAAGGCTCTGAGGCTGCCTATTTGGCCCAAGAGAAAACTTTCTACGTTGTTTAAACCCAGTTATTTCAAATGGTTTGTTTTTGTTTTTTTTTTTCCATATACAACCAAGCCTAACCGAGAGAGGGTCCCTTTGCCTATATCATGGTGCCCTGAGTCTCTCACAGAATAGTGCACATTGATCCCCTACGGGCTGTATGGCCTGGACCGTGGTGTGGGGAAAGGGGGACATCAGGAAGACCATCTACCAGAGAAATGACACTAAAAGGCTGGGATTTGAGAGTGTCAGATCGAACAAATGACTATAAACTTGTATCACACACCTCCTTATCTTCACCTTTACAATGTGACTTTATAGCTTCTCCCAGCAAGATGGAATCTATTTCTCTACCCTTTAATCTGGGTTAGCCATGCGACTTACTTTGGCCAATGACAGAGTAACAAGTGGCCCAAGCAGAGGTCTGAGAAGCATTTGAGCACTGAGACGTGCCCTCTCGTTACTGTTGGCACCCTACGATGGCCATGTGAAGAAGCTTGGGCTAGTCTGGCAGAGGATGCCAGATGATGGGAGAGAACCCCCAGACAGCTCCAGCCACCACATCAGCTGGCCATAAATAAATACCACATCAGCTGCTCTTTGAGTGGGATAAGCCTAGTGGAGACCTAAGGAGCCCAGCCCAGACCAGAAGAACCGTCTGGCTAAGCCACAGACTAGTGAGAAATAAGAAACAGCTATTGTTTTAGACCACTAAATCTTGGAGTAGCTTGTCAGCAATAGCTGATTGATACAGGGGACATGGCTTTTGAAAAGCAAAGTTCACACCACCTTACCCCAGGGCAGTAGTAGTGAGGAACGAACTGAAACCCAACCAGGAAAATGTAAGACAGCCCAATCCTGTGCCATTCCCAAGATTTCTCTGTTTGTCCCTGACTCTCCCCCAAGCCCGGCCCATCTCTCAGCTAGGTATATATCTCCTCCAGGAGTATAGGGAGGGTTCCAAGCTGACTTCTCCATTTCTCTTAGTGAGCAGTAAGTGAAGAAAGCAGGTGACCACAGGAGGACAGCCATATAAGCATGGCTTTCCTAGGGCAAGGGAAGACTCAGCTCCATGAGCCAGGGAAGAAGTGGGGGTGGAGGAAGTCACAGCCCTTGGGGCTAGTTTATGCCTTTAAAACATGCAGATGTACGAGAGACAGAATGAGTCTTTTCTATTATAAAATATGTGCTTAGCATATTTATGTCATAGTTTCAACACGTGCACTGAATTGAGTTACTGCATTAGGGAAGGAGATTTCCTCTGCTGCTTTTGACACACTTTGGTCTGTAGCCTTTGCACAGGTGACCTTCATGCACAAAAGGAACCCCAGCGTCTGGCAGGGGGATGGTGGGATCCTGGCACACAAGCCACTCCTGGCTTTGAGCTTCACTCAGATGGTCTCTAGTGTGTTGCTCCCAAGAAATGTAAAAGAAGGGGATTTTCTGCAAGGAGCTCCATGCAGAGCATGGGGGCCCTGCTGTGCTGTTTACTAGAGCAGCCTGCAGAAAGCTGGGGTATGGGAAATTTGGAAGACTGCCTGCACCCAGGGAATTGGCCTCCTGGGCCAGCAGCCTGGGTGGAACCATGAGATGTAGGGCTCAGCTGGCAGAAAAGACTGACCTTGCTTTGACATGTGGCCTTGCCCCTTTTCCTCTCTGCACAAAAGCCCCTTTCATTTTCTTCCCTCCCTCTTTCTCCTCTTCTCCATTTTCCCACTCTCTTTCAATCTCTTTCCCCCGACTTTTCTATCTTAATTGGCCATAACAAGGAACTGAATTCCTTTATTATGTACTATATTTGTTGAATACAGTTTTATGTTCCTTGCTCTTAATTTTTAAAGTGGATCAGTTGAACACTTTGTGGTTTTCTTTCCAAAATTTTTATATCACAGCAGTAGTCATTAGGGTTGTTCACAAATATTCCAGTTCTCCGTGTGGGCACACGATAGATAGGATGTCCCCTCCTGTTTTCGAGACACCTGATGACCATGTCGCTTGTTTGGGCCAATTAAAAATGTGAGCACTCCTGGGTGGAAGTGTAACAGCCAGTGAGCTTTCAGGACACTTGGTTTTCCTGCTGCTGTGATGATGGGGGAAGCTTCTGTCGAGGTGAAGGCTTTCTCAGCTTGGGCACCTGAGTGGCTGCAGTGAGCATATTCTCCCTGCCAGCCCATATTAGGCACTGAGCATAAATAGGGAATAAGCTTTGCTGCATGTAAGCCACTGAGTTTGTTACTGCAACGTAGTCTTACCTATTCCAACTGATGCAATCATTTTACCATATATCATTCTAATAGTAGTATCTTCTCTAATGATAAATCATTTACTGCAATGTCGAAATTATCTATGCTGGTGTTTTAGTTTTTTTTCATGGGAGGGGTCACAATCCCTTTGAAAATCTGATGAGGGCAGGGTGCAGTGGCTCACACCTGTAATCCCAGCAATTGGAGAGGCCAAAGTGGGTAGATCATTGAGGTCAGGAGTTTGAGACCAGCCTGGACAACATGATGAAACCCTATCTCTACTAAAAATACAAAAAAAAAATTTAGCTGGGCATGGTGGCACATGCCTGTAATCCCAGGTAATCAGAAGGCTGAGGCAGGAGAATCACTTGAACCCGGGAGGTGGAGGTTGCAGTGAGCCAAGATCATGCCATTGCACTCCAGCGTAGGCGACAGAGCGAGACTGTCTCACACACACACACACACACACACACACACACACACACACAAGGAAAATATGATGAAATTATGAGCTCCCTTTACCTAAAAACGTCCATGTGAGATTCTGCATGCAGTTGCAGGTGTTCACTTGCTCCGATGTACAAAACTGATGCGTAACCACCACTGAAGTTGCTGGGCAACTTCAGTCCAAGGTGCCAGATGGAATAAAGTCTTCCTTCCTCCTCATTCTTGCCTCTGCCCTGCGGTCCCGAAACCATTGCAGACACAGAATTCTGACCATTCTAGCGGTGTTCTAATGACAAGACGTCATGCATCATTTCAATCGCTGGAGCCTTAGCAATAATTGGAATATGAATAATTAGATTTCCACGGAGGTTCCCCATGAGAGAGGATGAACAGCGACAGGGATGTCCTTGATAGCAGGTCAGGGTTTGGGCACTTCTGGGGCCACACCTCAGAAACCCCCTGGCAGGGCAGAACTGAAAATAAGTGGTAGCAGGGAGTTGGGGGAGGGGGTGGTAGAATGCAATGACAAAGCACTTCACCATGACCCCATAGGCTTGTCCTCATGGACTTCTTTGTACTAAAAGCCCTTCCTTTATCTGTAACACCATGACCCTACATTTGGATGAATGAATTCTTTTTTCACTACTGCACATGTGAGACCTTTTTGCCTTTATGAATGTCAGTTTCATCATTTGCTAAATTATTGACTGAAAAAATTCCCTTGCAAGCTGGTTGTTCAGAACTAGTAACAAACGCCCTCCCCACCCCCTCATGAAGACAGTGTTTAAAATGGTGGTCAATCTCCTTAGACAAATTACTGGTCTATCAGATGCATCTGAACATTAGAAAATGTTGGAATTCAAATGTAGGAATCTCTTAATTCAGGTCCTCGGTCCCCAAGGTGCACTATTGCTAAAATTACCCCTCTCTCTCACTCCAAGTAGCCGAATGCAAAAAGGGGTTTCAGAGGAAAGCTATTTTCTTGGACTAATTCTCACTAAAATATGAGTGACTGGAAACCCCTTCATCCTTCATTCTCAGTGATTGGGAATCCCTTCATCCTCACATTTTTAAAAATAAATCTTAGAAACCCAATTGGATGTCTAAGTGAAAGTCAAAGTCAAGAGTAGTGAAGGCATGTTTTCTGGGAGTTTGTCTCCTGGGATCAACATTCCAAAGCACAGTTCTTAATTGTGAAAGCTTCACTTTGTCTTTCTACCAGCCCACACAGTTTCTAAAACAAAAGTATTTTTTAAAGTAGTTCTTAAGGTCACCATACTGGGGCTTCCTGTGTGTGTGTTTGTGCATCTGAGGGGGCGTCACAGACAAGAAAAGTAGCAGCTGTCCACAGCCATGGGTCACTGATAAGTGCAGTGTCCATTAAGCCAGAGATGCCCAGGAACAGAAGTATGCTCTATGCCAACTTCTCCTAGAACCTCCTATAATAAGTGAGTGGCATTGTCTGCAAAGCAATCTGGCGTCTTGGGAAAAGGGAACCCTTATTTGAGGGAGTGGGTGGTTGGGGGTGGGAAGAATAGATTTTTCATTCCTCAAAACCACTCACAGAATATAAAATTAGTCACAGCCCCTTTATACTAGGAACAGAAATCAAATTCACATGGTGCCTAATTTTGCCTAAAGACACATCTCTTTGTGCCACGGGGCTATGTCCGGAGGTCTGACAGATGAGACAATCTTCATTCCCTTCCAACTGGGTGAGAATGTACCTCCCAGAAAGAGCTGGGTGCCAAAGAGGGCGTTATCATCTCTTCCTTCATTCAGCAGCTTTGCCTGCAAGATTGGAAAACGGATAGTTGGTATATTTTGAGGGATCAAATAATTAGTTCTCTTGGAATCTCATTTTAGATTTTAATTCTTAGTCTTAGAGCCAAACTATAGGAGCAGAAATTTCTATCTGCGGCTGGAGGGCTTCAGTTTCGGCACACTAAAAAAGGCCCTGCTTTGGAGGCATTTTTCCATGCATGAATCAAATTATTCCAGCTGGGTTTTACCAACACGTAGGCAATCAAAACCTACTTTCACTTGCTATTTTATTCTTTATTTACTAGTTCTATAAATACTATGATGGGTGTGCTTTTATATTGAGGATGGGGAGGTGGTAGTCAGAGAGAACAGCTGCCTGCAGCCTTCGGTCCTGTGCAGACCTCGGGTTGGTGGGGAGACAGGCCTGCCTGCCTCCTGCCAACTCTGGTCTTTGGACTCGTGAGTGTAGCCACCGGTCTTCCATTTGTCATACCTGTGCAGGGCACTTTTGCCGCCCTCCTTTTCTTCATAGACTGAGAAGGCCAATCTGGTTTTTCAGAAAGGGTACCCAAGTCTGGTAAGAGACAAAAATAAAATACTCTTAAAATCCAGGGAAGAAGCAGACAAATACAAACTGCAGATCATTCCGGCCAAGGCTGGTCATCTGGAAGCGGCATCTGGAGAAAGAAAGGGAACTTAAGATGAGGGGTTGGCCTTGGTGGCCTCCAGCTCTGATAGCTGATGATTTGATGAATTAGACTTGCACTCCAGGCCCCAGTGGATAAACCAGGATTAAGGGGTGAAGTGCCCAGGGAGGCAGATTCTGACTCAGCATCAGGATGAATTTGATAAAGATTAGAGTTGCCTAAAAATGAATTGGGCTGCCTTGGGAGTAGCAAGTGCCCTGTCTCTGCAGTTTTTTCAAGCGTGGGATGAACCTGAGGAGCAGCCATGGAGAGGAGACTCAAAGCTCCAAGAAAGTTAATTTGGTGACAGTTAATGTCTTCTCCAACTCAGGAATCCCACAACCTATGCTCCTGGGACTCTGAACTTCCAAAGAAGTTCATGTGCCCTTCAGGCTCTCTGCTGCGTTTCCTAAATAGACATAGCTCCTTCTGCCCATGGGGATCGAGAGATCCTCCAATTTGGGCCACCACAGGGGCACACAAGCAAGGGGTGGCCACAAAGTTATTGTTAGGGAGAATACAAGAGTCAGAGGGCAGAAAGTGTTCCCCTAAAGGTTGAAAATGTGGAAGGCCAGGATATATAAGCAGGCCCAAAGCTAGGTGGGGAAGGAGAAGACATCCAAGACACAGGCTCTCTCAGTGTCTGGGAAGTTGCCATAGAACAATCAGAGCTTCAGCATGCAAGGTATCTTCTTGTTCCCCCTTCTCTTCCCAGAGATTCATTTGCAAGCCACAGCAGTTCTGCGGGGGCTCTTGCCATGTAGCAAGAGCTACATAAGAGTTGTTTTTATTCTGTCAGGACAGAGCTCTTAAGCCAACAAGGACCTACGGCTGGGACTCAAGCCACAGGAACTGCAGGGCTAAGTGAAGATGTCCCTGCTCAGCACTGGGGCAGGGAATGCCCACTCCCTCCAGCATCAGCTTTCCCATGTGAGTCCCAGCGAGCCTCCGACCTCAGCCCTCTTCTGAGAGACTGGGCTGCCTACGGTGCTGTCAACCCCTAAAGGACCTTGGGCTTCTGCTTGTCCTTCCAGGCCACCAGTGGCACACACCTGACTGAGACATGGAAGTGGGCCTCAGCATGGCCTGATGGGACTGCGGCCCAGCCATCCTGGTACTCGCCTGATGAAGGAGTCAGGAATTCAAGATGGCTGATGTGCTGGGTTGAATAATGCCGCCCCCCCAAATCCATGTTCACCCAGAACTTCAAAATGTGGTCTTGTTTGGAAATGGATGCAACGGTCCTTTCCCACTGGGGTAAATTTAGTGAGTCAGAACACTCACACAAGTCAAGCAAAGCAGATTTATTACTCACAGAGTAATAGGCAGCAAAAACAAAGAGAAGCCTAGGACCCATGGTGAGCCAGTCCCCCAAGGCTCAGGAAAGCTGCTCAAGGTGATGGAGTCTCTTCTGCATGTGCCCCATGTCACGTTGCACCTGAGGGGCCCCAAAAGCACTCAGCCCTGGGTTTCATACACTGAGTGTCACTGGAATTGCTGAGAATAAGCACTACAGGACATTTCTGTTCTAGAAGGACTGAGGACAGAGCCCAGGCTGTTCCAGACAGTGCCTTCTTATCAGAAGACATTGCATTCTTGGCATATTCTCCAATATTCTGGGAACTATAAGCTGTGGGGTAGAGAAGAGTTAGGTCAGCCAAGGCCATCTGGGGACCTGTTCGCCTGCAATAGGGTCTTTGTAGATGTAATCAAGTTAAGATGAAGTAGACCCTAAATACAATGACGGGTGTCCTCATAAGAAGAGAGAAGTCTGGACACAGACACACACAGAGGGAAGATCGTCATGTGAAGATGGAAGCAGAGATTGGAGTGATGCGTCTATAAGCCAAGGAGCGTCATGGGTTGCCAGCAACCACCAGAAGCTGGAAGAGGTAAGGGAGGATCCTTCCCTAGAGTCTTCAGAGAGAACATGGACCTGCTGGCACTTGGATTTTGAATTTCTGGTCTCCCAAATTGTGACAGCATGTATCTCTTGTCTAAGCCATCCAGTTTGTGACACTTTGTTACAGCAGTCCCAGGAAACTAATACAGCCCACTTGACTGCCTGCCCCCCTACCCCTAGCTCCAGTGGATTCTGGCTGGGCCTTGGGGCCTCTTGACCCATCTGGATTTCAGTGTATTAGACAAGGGGAACAGGGGAGCTTCACCTCATGGGAGTAGCCCCACAGAACTGGAATGACTAGAACCAAAACCACAAATCTTCTTCCCCTTCATTTCTCAGAGGGCCGCCATCTCTGCCCCCCAAGCTCACCTGAACCCCCCAGCCCCTTGATACAGCCCTGCCATTTCTGGACCATGACTGTATTGAAGGTGTCACTATTGGAAAAAGTTGACAATCTAACATCTAAGGGCACTATGTCCAGTAAAGATCTGGGGAGCAGGTACAAATCAAGGGTCCCACAGTCTATGTCTGGCCTCTCCAGCAAGGTAAAAAATGCAAATTGGTAGCCAATGTTTAAAAATAGAAAGATTTTATATGAAAACTTTTTTCCATTTCTTCTTCAAAATTAGAAAATTTGATCTCACTCACTGAAGCTGAGAAGCGGATAGCCTCCCTTTTGGGTCTGGACATCCCCACTTAGCTTTCCACAACCCCAGCGCTCCCTATAACTCTCTTCCAGTGAGGCCAGTTATCAGTTGCCATAAATCATTTCTTTTCATTTTGTGGGTCTGGTATGGTGCTATTAAGAGGAGAATGAAATATTTTGTATACCCATGTCTCTATCAAAGGTGCAGAAAAGAAAGGGATGTGTCTTTAAAGGAAAATGGGAGTGAACATATATCTTGGTGGAATTGGAGACTCTTCTTATGTCATTACTATGCAAAGCATTTTCCCACAGAACACAGCAAAGCCTAGGATGCCATTCTGGAATGAAAAAAGAGGAAAACCCAGCCTGCTCATTCCCTTACATCCCTGTCCCATCCCTGTAGGAGGCTGACTTTGCAACTCATGCTGAAAAGACTAAAGGTTCTCGAATGTTGTCTTTCCAAGCTTTCCAACACCATGGCCCTAATCAGGGTTCTCTTGAATCTCTCTCCAGTCTCCTGCGACTTCAACGGGACTTTTCAGAGGAAATGTGATAAAGTTTGCAAAGAGCCACTTCCCCTTTTGAACAGCTTTTATGGTCTCTGCTGCCTACATAAAGCCTCGCCCCCCGCCCCCAGCCACCACCTCCTTCCTCCCATGCAGACTCATTCAACATGCCTCACCCCGACTTAACTCCTCTACCCACACTGCTTAGCCTGGCTCAGCCATGTCTAACTGAGCAGACACTGCTGACACCAACAGAGTGTCTACCTGTTTGTGCCTTTGAGCTAGCTTTCCTTCCATCTCAAATTCCTTTCTTTATGAAGTTGAGGTCTTCCTGGCCTCATTCACTCACTCAGCTCAGGAGCTTGAGGATGTCATGGCAGATTCCCAGAAGTCGAATTTTCATGTGAGCCTCTAGATTCCTGGAAGGATGACTTCAAGACTTTAGAGTGTTTAATTGTGCCATCTTAGGGGATTTACCATGCTTCTCTGATAATAGATGATGGTTAGAACTTGGCCTAGTGGAGGCAGGGCTCTCCCCCTCACCCACATGTGAAGGGTAGCTGAAGAGGGGAAGTTCTGGCAGATCCTGTGTTTGAACCTAGCACTGGGGATGTCAGTTCTGGACACCAGTCCCAGAAAACTCAGTCTTAGTGATACTGTTTGGGAGCCTCAGAGTTTTGTAATCATTCTAAGATCAAACATAATTTCAGTGGTAATTACTTGAGGAAGAAAAAATCCTTGAACCTCAGAGGCAATAAAACCTCAGTGACCTGGAAACACAAAGACAGCTGTGGGCATCATGGCAGCCTGGAACTTGGGGGTGAGGATGAAGAGTGGACTGGGGCAAAGATAGCAACTGCAGGAACTTACTGGAAGAGAGGAGTCTGAGTGCCCCTGGAATTGTCACCCAAGCTCCTAACACTCCCCTTCCTGTCATCTAGTCTCCATCTGCTAACAAACTCCTACTCACCAGCTATGCCCCAGGTGGAATACTTGCTCCCCTGGGAAAGCTTGCCAGATCCACTTTCTTTTCCGGTCCTCCAACTTGACGGCTTTCGTAATACCTTTGCTGCCTGAAGCTCAATACAGTAGGCACCCCATCAAACAGTCCTTCCTCCTCCAACCCCTTGCCACCACAAATTACCCACAGGCTTCACTTCCCCAATGCCGTGCTCATGTTCTTGTTTTCTGTGGCAGCCTTTCGATAAAATGCCGGTTCTCCCTCTTAGCTATTCTCCACTTTGGACTAGGTACTCTGGACTTTCTAGAACAAACTTGCCTCCGCCCAGGCACAGACTCAATTTCCCTTTGCTCTATGCCCTGTAGCTGTATGCCGGCTCAGTTGCTCCCCACACACAGGCCTGGCTTCCAGAACTGCAGCCTGGGCCCAGTTCCAAGGACCTTGGTTGCACAGTGTGAGATAGTAGACATCTCAGCGATCAGGGCCATTCCCACCTGCATGTTCCTGCTGCTCATTCGTCCTGCATCTCATTTCTAGTACCTCCTTGTATCTTTGTCTTTCTTGCCAACCTGTGCTTCTCAGAGGCCAAGACTCCATTTTATCTTTCTGTGTCTCTTCAGAACTTCATGAGAGGCCTGACATCTAACAAGTTGTGATAGATGATATTGTTTGTCCATCATTCTTTACTCCTTGTTCCTGACACTGTTTACTGTGGACAAAGTATATTTCCCCGTCCTCTGACGCTGAGCTTGGCCATGGGAATAGCTTTGGCCAATGGAATGTGGGAGAAAATGATAGTGTGTCAGCTAGGAGTTAAAGTTTTAAGCTTCTGCCAGCCCTCTTGAAGCTTCTGTCTTCTGTTATGAAATAAGCATGATACAGGTAGCCATTGCTGTTTCAGTCAGGGTCTCAGAATAAATCCATGTGGAACAAATATGAATCCAAACTGAAGCCTGGACTTAAATCTAGCATGGCTTGAACTGTAGCCAACCTCCATATTTGTGAGTATGAAATAAATGTTTGCAGTCATAAGTCACTGACATTTGGGAGTTGTTTGTTACATAGCATGATTACAGAAAAAAACTAACTAATACACAGTCCCTAAGGAACACTTTTGAGGGATAAACCAATGGGGAACAAATGAAAGTAAAAATTACTCTCAAGAGAGTCAGCTTTGCTCCAAATAGAATTCACAGTAAATCAGTGGTTCTCAAAATGTGTACCCCAGCCCAGCAGCATCCACATCACCTGGGGATTTTTAAGAAATGCAAAATCTGGGGCCTCTCCTCACACCTACTGAATCAGAAACTCTAGAGGTAGGGCCCAACAATCTGCATTTCTATAAGCCCTAGAGGTGATTCTGATGCACCCTTAAGTTTGAGAACCTCTGCGGTAACTGCTGAACTAGAATAGCTTCCTTCAATCTAGGAAACATTCATTTCCTGAAATGCAGACATGCCAGAATTTTAAATGATAAAGCCCGATTAACCTAATGCCTTTACCATCCCCAACACCATCATCCTATTTAATCAAACGTGCCCTGAGTCATTCCATCCAGGTATAGAACTTCCTAGCCCAGTGGCTCTCAACTTCAACTGCATAATAGAATCTCTTAGAAACTGTCAAAAATCCTTATGCTCAGGTCACACCCACACCAATTAAAACAGAATCTCTAGAGGTGAGACCCAAACTTCAGAATTGTTTAAAGCTATCCCAGGTGATTCCTCTGTGCAGGCAAGGTGGAGAATGGCCTTTCCATTTTCAAGAAACTGGGGCTGGCCCTGCAGCTGCCTGCTTTCACTTTTCACCATGCAAAGCACAGTGCGTGGCCTTCCTGTCCCAGGGCTTCAGAACCTGAAGACTTGTTAGATATCCTATGACTTGGTGCATTTGCAGCAAGTTTAAGAGACTGAGTCTGACCAGGGAGACCTTGGGGAAGCACAGAACACTGGCTGTAAGGAAATGATGTAACTTCAGTTATTCATTCTTCCAACATATCCAGAGTACCTTCCACATGCCAGGCAGTGTGCTAAGCGCTTGCAAGTCTTACCAGTGGCAAAACTAAGCCAAGCAGGTGTGGAAGGAAGGACCCATGACTGCACAGAGGACCCCACAGGAGCTTGAGCACTGAAGCATCACTTACAGCAGTGGGTTCCTAGCCAGGAGGCAAGTGTCCAGGCTCTGCTCTGGAGGCCAAATGGCTGGCTACCCTCCCATCTCAAGGGAGGCAGTCTGGGAAGTTTAATTTCACTCCCTCCCACTCCTCTCCGGCATAAGCTACAGGGAGTAAGGACCTTTCTCCCTGGAAGTTCTCCCCATTGCCTTTCCCTCAGCTCTTCAAAATTGTTAAGCCTTCTCCTCACCCACTGAAGACCCCTTTCTTGTTGAGCCATCTTAGGCACCATTCCCCAGAAGCAGACCTTGAGCTATAGATTCTGATGTGAGTGATTTCTGATGGAAGTGTTCCCAGGGGAAACTGGTAAGGGAGTGAAGGAAGCAGGACAAGTGAGTGGATGAAGCCAATTGAGTGTGCAATGTTGGACCGACCACTTCCACAGAGGGGGAGCTCCAGCCTGAGCCGGCTAGATAGACTGAAGGCAAGAAAGCTGGCCTTTCCTACACCTGTGCCCAATCATTGGTGCTCAGCAAGGGGCCATCCTGTGGCCAGGTGAAGGAGGCAAACTCCTATGCATGTCCCCCTCTCTATGTCTGCAGGCAAAGTGGCTTTGGCAGCCCAAGAGCAGGCATGCAAAAGAAGGATCACAGGTACAGTCCCTTGGAAGCAAAACCACCCCAAAGCTACAGGGAGGGGCATGCAGAAATGGTAGCAAAGATCCAAGGAGGAGTGACTAGATTTAGCAAATAAAAATCCAGGATGGCTAGTTTACATTGATTTCAGGTATGACAAATCTTTTTGTTTGTTTGTTTTTGTGTAAGTATATCCCCTGTGCTATTTGGGATATACTTATACTAAATATATTATTTCTCTGAAATTCACATGTAACTGTCCGTCCTATATTTTACCTGGCACCCCTAGCCTGCAGGTGTCTGGTGGAGCTCTGGCCATGTTTGCCTACTCAGAGAAGAAGCAGAGTGGGCCACTTTTGCTGTTCACAGAGGTGCCAGACACAGGTATGATAATGTAGGTCTTTGCTGCTTCTCGTTTGCTGATTATGCTGCTGCACATAGTGCCCTGTGGATCCATTAGTATTGCCCTAGGCCAATGCTCACAGCATTTGGGGTTTTTGGTCACTGTGTCTTAGCTAGGAGCAAAGTTCTAGACTACGAAGGTAGTGGGGAACCCAGTATTAAGTGCCTCATTGGCCCTTTTGGTACTTCCTCTGCATTAGACTAGAGCTGTAAAGCTAACTCAGCAACACCCAACCCCAATGCCAGGGGGTGAAACGATGCCCGGATGCCAAGCGTGCCTGCCCTGCCTCAGAGACCCAGGTGCTAATGCCCTTCTGACAGCCCAGGCCTTAAGCCCTCAGCTGGCCCATCACTTGGTCAACCTGACCCTTTCATTAAGTATTTTTGCATCCTTTCACCAGTCTTTAAATAATGAAAAGAAGACTCACATAGTTCTGGAAGTTGTCCCGATGGCTGGCAGGTCCTGAAAATAGGTTGGGATTGATTGATTGTGGTTATAACCGTTAGGCCCCGCCATGGGCTCCCCCAGCCCATGCATACTATGAAATATACAAACAGCAGACAGGGAACAAAGCCAAGACTGTGGCTCTTTACTTTGATTTGCGATCAGCTCCTTTGAAATCCCTTGTATTTAGAAGACTCTGAGAATGAATATGATCCCGCTTCATAACCCTGGTCTCTCCTAGGATCCTGAGACCTCTGGGGCTGAGGACGTACATGCAAAGTTCGTGCAATGTTTGAGCTTTTTGTGAGGGCAAAGCAGAGTAAATGGAGGAGAAGACGGTGGACAATTCAATGCTTTCATGAAATTAAAGTGTGGATAAGTGTGGTGATCACATTCTAGGATGTCTTACTCATAATCATTTCTTAAATGAATTAAGACATGAGTGGAATTAAACAAAAATGCCTCTTGAATGGCTCTAAATGCTGTTAAAGGCTTGAGGTATTTTTAAAAGGTACTTCCATGAAGAAACTTTAGGCATTTCATTTCAAAGGCATAAACACTTGAAAATCACAGGATGCAACTAACTGGCTTCTGTAATTAATTGGAAAGAAACATAAGACATTGTCTTAGTCTAAGTTCTTCCCAGAGCAGACCCTGAGACAAGAATTTGAGTGTAAATGGTGTATTTAGGGAGATATCCAAGGAAGTACCCATAGGGTAGTGCAGAAATAAGACAGGGAAGGAAAGATGGGCAATAAATCATGCATTATTGAACAATAGTGCACAGCCAGAGCTTAACCCCATTGGGAAACAGTGTAGAAGACTTCTTTCAAACTATCTATGCTAAAGGATTCATTTTTTTTTCTTTTTTAATTTCTAAGATATTTTAGACCAATACTTATTTCTCCTCCTGACACTTTTGAATATACAATAAAAGTGAATTCCTAGAAAAAGTAAAAAAACAAGGCATACAAAATACAAGCCCCAATTTTTTACCATTGGGCTTGAAACACATATAATTACCCAATGAAATTGGTAGAAAACTCCCAAATGCTGATTCTCAATTTCTTTTTTTTTTTTTTTTTTCTTTCTTGAGATGGAGCCTCCATCTGCTGCCCAGGCTGGAGTGCAGTGGCACCATTACTGCAACCTCTGCCTCCTGGGTTCAAGTGATTCTCCCAGCCTTAGTCTCTGGAGTAGCTGGGATTACAGGTGCATGCCACCACGCCCGGCTAATTTTTGTATTTTTTTTTTTTAGCAGAGATGGGGTTTCACCAGGTTGGCCAGGCTGGTCTCAAACTCCTGACCTCAGGTGATCTGCCCACCCCTGCCTCCCAAATTGCTTAATTTCTCTACTTACTGCAAACCAGTAATAAACAGTTCCCAGACTGGCACCAGTCCAGGGACCACACTTTGAACATGTGTGTCAGAGTCAGGGGAGAGGGGAGCTGAGGTATTTATGTGCCAGTGCATGGGTTGAGGCTTGCTTTCAGGGAGAAGTGGCTGGGGGCGGGGGAGGTCAGGAGGAGAGAGGGCTGGCACTACTCTCTCACTGTGTGTGCAGGCACTTTTAAAAGCCCTTGGACAAGGAGATGCAGAGGTGATGGCAGCTGAAGGTACAGCAGCACACTACAGCTGTAAGGGCTAAAGCCCTATGGGTGGAGCAGCCACAGCATCCTGGATTCATACTGCAAAAGGGACCACGAAAGTCATCGGCCAGCCTCTTCTACAAGAGATGGAGAAACTGGTCCCTGAGCAAGTCATTGCCTCACCGTAGCGCTCAAAGGTTATTGAGTAACACCGCTACAGGCACTAGGGCAGAGGGAGAGGGCTCTTTCCCCAATTGCCTCTGTCTTGCCGACCTTGGCTTTCTTCTAGACATCTGCTTGCCTAGTCCCTGGCACCAGAGGGACAACCGCCAACTGGGAGACAGGTGTTGTCATCACAGCAAGGCCAGACCCCTGCAGGTGGGGAGGCCTGGCTAAGTTTCTCATCTGCCTATTCATCTGCTGGGGAGGGGAGGAAAGGTCTGGGGATTTACTGCAAAGGCAGAGCTGTAACACAGATCTCTTGGCTCAAACCCACAGTGTCACCCTCTTGCAGCTCTGTTTCCCTCATCCATAAAATGGAGATGCTAACCTGTGCCCTGTTTCTCTCACAGGACTGTTGTAAGGATCAAGTGAGATGAAAGCAGGGAAAGAGTTTTTGAGAAGTTGCAAGTTCTCTATGGCTGTCAACTCAGAGAGGCACTAATTATTCAGAGAAGAGTTGTCTGAAACCCTCAGATCTCAGAACACAGACCCCAAACTCAACAGTGGCTTTAAAGGCTCTCATGTAATTCAATGCAAGACCTTGGTTTGGATCCAAGGTCAAAAATTAGATACTCTAAAACACATTATTGGGGAAATTGGCGATATTTGAAAAAAGTCTGTATAGTAGTTATTAATATTGTATCTGTCAAATTTGGTGAATTTGATCATTCTAGTTACATAGAGGACTGTCCATGTTCCTAAGAGGTACGTGCAGAAGTATTTAGGATTAAAATGTCATGATGTCTTCAACTTACTGTCAAACGGTCCAACCATACAATTATAAAAATGATAATAGTAGCAACAATAATAACAGAAAGAGAGAGAGAGAGAGAAGAAAATGTGGTAAAATGTTAAGATTTGCTGAATCTTTGGCTAGGCATTATGGCTCAAACCTGTAATGCCAGCCCCTTGGGAGACCGAGGCAGGTGGGCATCTTGAGCTCAGGAGTTCAAGACCAGCCTAAGAAACATGGTGAAACCCCATCTCTACCAAAAATACAAAAATTTTGCCGGGCATAGTAGTGTGCACCTGTGGTCCCAGCTACTCAGGAGGCTGACAGAGGATCATCTGAGCTCATGGGGAAGAGGTTGCAGTGAGCCAAGATCATGCCACTGCACTTCAGCCTGGGTGACAGAGTGAGACCCTGTCTAAAAAAAAAAAAAAAAAAATTGTTGAATCTTAATGACTTGTACATATAGCAATTCATGTACGCTTTTTGTAACTTTTCTGTAAACTTGTTTTTTTATGAAATAAAAAGGTTTTGAAAATATCAATTAATCAATTATCTCTCTCCTCAAAAAAGTCTCTGGACCTCTGAGCCACTCTAGACCCTGTACTAATGCTGGAAACAGTACTTCCTAGTCCTTCATTCAGAGCTTACTTACTTATATTTGACACTAATTCTTTGGAGGGTTATTTTATTTTTAAAATATTTTTATTTCCATAATTTTGAGGGTACAAGTAATTTTTGGTTACATGGATGAATTATATAGCGGTGAAGTCTGAGATTTCAGTGCGCCTGTCACCCTAGTAGTGTACCTTGTACATAACAGGTGATTTTTTAGCCTTCACACACCTCTCACCCTCCCCCACTTCTGAGTCTCTAACGTCTGCTATACCACTCTGCATGCTTTTGCATACCCATAGCTTAGCTCCCACTTATAAGTCATAACATACAGGTATTTAGTTTCCCATTCCTAAGTTTCTTCACTTAGAATAATGGCCTCCGGCTCCATCCAAGTTGCTGCAAAGTACATTATTTTGTTCTTTTTTATGGTTGAGTAGTATTCCATGGTGTATATGTTCCACATTTTCTTTGGCCACTCATCTGTTGATGGGCACTTAAATTGATGCCATATCTTTGCAATTGTGAATTGTGCTCTGATAAACATGCATGTGCAGGTGTTTTTTGATATAATGACTTCTTTTCCTTTAGGTGATACCCAGTGGTGGGATTGCTGGATGGAATGGTAGATCTACTTTCAACAAACTCGATTATCTGATTTCTCAGCCCAGAACAGAATTAGACATAAAAAGGTAACAGGAGGTAATGGCAGGTATAATAACAACAGAAAAAGTGATCGTTGACATGTGGATATCAAGAGATGAGACAAAAAAAAAAAACTAAAAGGCAGGCACACAGCTGTAAAACCTCAGCACTGTAATGGAGGATGTCATGCTAAAGCCTGGAGCTGGAAGGTCTTCGAAGAAGAGTAAAGGTGCGGCTCATCAAAGAACTCTGTGGAGCACAAATTCATGCCCTAAGTGTTCTCTTCTCTGCTCTATGCTGAGCCTATATCATTAAGAGAAAAGTGAGGTGGTTGAGTATCTCTGTTCAGGAAGGCAAGGAAACACAACCATCAAAAACTGTTGAACCCTTTTCATTACTACTCGAAGAAGTGGCTGTGGCAGACACTGTTGGTTGCCTCTCCAACAGCCCTTTCCCTCCCACTTCTTTCTTCATGTCACACCCCAACTACCCTAAAAGACTGAAATTACCAGATATTCACTTTCCAGTATACCTTGTGGCTAGACTATGACCAGGTAACCTTTTAGGGCCTGAGGAAGAGGCTTCTGTGGAGCCTCTGGGAAAGATCCTCCTCCCTGATTGAAAAGAATGTGTAAGAACTGGCAAAAGTCACTATCAAGAAGGAAGATCTGGAACTGATAATGACTGAGATGGAGATATCTCGAGCAGCAGCAGAACGCAGCTTGCGGGAACACATGGGCAATGTGGTAGAGGCACTTATTGCCCTAACCAACTGATGCGTGCTTTCTATACCTACTGGATTAATTTATGGCAATAAATTTTTTTTCTCTTTTTGCAGTTTAAAAAAAAAATTAAAAAAAAAAAAAAAGAAGAAACTCCTCTTTATGCCCTTCTTCAGACATGATTAGGTGAGGATATAATACCTGGAGATGTGGCAGCCATTTTGCAATCATGAGAAGACAAGCTAAAGGTTAAAAACCAATATTCTGAACATGAAGGAGAAGAACGGGAAGCTCTTCCATTTTTAATGACCTGTGTAAAAAGCTGAATTAACCAACCCTGCAATCAGACATCTTGTTAGATGTTCTCACTATTTAAACCACATTTAGTTTGCTATTCTATTACTTGCAGCCAAAAACATTCTTATATCACACTGGGAAAGCATCTGTTTTTCTGGAAACATCTATTTTTGCAGAGCCCTCCATTCTCAGCAATGCCTTACTGTGGAGTGGAATGTTGAGAAGGCTTGAACAAAATGTGGGAGGTGAGGGCCTGTTGAAAAACTCCTTGGAGGGGGCAGTAAATATACATGGAGTTATCTTGAGAAGTAGGTCAGTCTAACAGGGATTCTAATATTGCCAATATTTTTTTACAGGACCTCCTCATCATGACTTCCCCAAACCAGCTACATTACAATAATCAGGGATGTTTGCTAAAAATACAGATCCCAAGGTTCCTTCAATTCTACAGAATCAGATACCTGGGAGTACACAAATTGTTCATTTGCACCAACAACTTCATGACTTTAGTAAGGTTCCTGATGGCTTTACATCATCATGCAGCCTCCAGTCTGTGCCATCTGGTTGGCTCTCTCTACACTTCCTTCTCCCTTAAACCAGCTCCCTCTCAGACACAAATAGATTCCTCTCCTCTATAGAGAGTTGCTTTCCCACCCCAACTCAGCTTCTACCCCTCCAGGCTTCTTGACATGCTCCCACACAAATACAGTCCACTCCCTAAGAAGCATGTTAATGAATACAAATGTATCCATCTTACTGCATGAGTGAAGATGAGCTGCAATTGTCGAATATGGTTTCTAAGTCAAAAAGGTTCTGAATTTTTCAGGAAATGACAGAAGAGGACACTCACAGAAATTTTCCTGAGGTGTCCTGGGAGTTATTCATATTTCTCTCTTGTGGGTGAAATTTGGCCTGTGGTTCCACTGCATTTTCCAAATCAGTGACTTCAGTCTTTCCCTAGCCAACCATGTGAGGGAATTCATTTGTAGCCAACTGAGGCCTGCTTCAGGGCATAGGAGACAGTCATGCAGGGCTAAATGTGGAGAAAGACCCATGGAAAAGAGCATCCAGCCTCCCCACTAGGGAAAAGGACTGCTGCACCACTCCCCCAAGCACTGACTACCCAGTTATCCGTGGAATAGGAAAAGGCAGAAGGGGAGTGTGGTGGGCTAACTTAACACTCATTCCAACACCCTTAGCTTGATTTTTTCTATTATGGGGCCCAAAAGCTAAAAGCTACAATTCCCGGGAATCTGTACCATCAAGGGTCAGGCACATGATCTTCGTTCCTCCTATCAGTCACACGCATAAGATCTGGATGCAGATGTGAACAATGTGAGGCATCAGACCGATGCCAGGACAACAGATCTTCTGGCAAGAATTGTGGCAGAGGCATTTGGTTTGGGCTCGCCACAGCAGAGCTTCTGACACTCAGTGCTGAGGGTCAAAGGTGCTGTAGCAGAGGGGTTAGGGATGTTCCAGCTACAACATTGACTTGGTATGGTTAGGTGTTTCCTGCTGCTACATTGTCTTGTTTGCCTTGTCCTGGCTCTGAGGCACCCAAGGCCAGGTCTTTGGTCCTCCTGGGGACTCATTAGCTACTTAATTAATGTATTTTAATAAATCTCTTTCTGTTTAAACTAGTTCGAGCGGATGCTGTTGTTTGCAAGTGAGAACCTTGTGCTATTGGGGGAGGCAATTTAAATAACTCTCCAAATGAAAAAGAGATAAAAACTAATGCTTTTTTAAAAATATAAGAATTAAGATATAGCGTCACCAGCAGCCCAGAAAACTCCCTTGCACCATGCCCAATCAATTACCCTCTAAAAGAAGCCGTTGTTTTGATTCTTATCACTGTAGATTAGTTTTGCCTGTTCTTCAAACTTGATATAAATAGAATAAATCATATGTTGTATACTCTTTTGTGACTAGCTTCCTTGCTCAGCATTTCCTGATGAGATTCATCCATGGTCCTTTCTCTTTCCTTGCTGTGTAGATTTCCACAGCTTACTTCTCTATCCTCATATTGATGGACATTTGGGCTTTTAGTTTGGGACATTCATGAATCAAGCTGCTGACATAAACATTCTGTGGCATACACCTGTAAGTGGAACTGCTGAGTTCTAGGGTAAACTTAGGGTTAGCTTTAGGAGCTATGGCTAAGCAGCCTTCCAAAGGGTTTGAACCAATTTCCACTCCCATCAGCAGTGTATAGGGCAAAAGTCCTTAGCAAATGATTTTGTCTAATTTTAAAATAGCTACAAACAGCAGAGAAGTCCCGAACTACAAGGACTGATCATTGGTGCAAGTGATATTAAGAAAAATTTGAAGTGAAAGTCCCCAGTATCCTAATGCAGAGATCCTGGCCTGGACAAGCTGAGGTGAGAAAATCTTCACCCTTCAGTACCCAGGTAAGGTGCTACTACATAGAGAGAACAGAGCGCTACAATAAAGACTATAATCCCAAAGGTCAAGTTCAGGGATGAGCCTGCCATGAAAAAGCACAAAGGGATTACTAATTATTTTCTCCTTTCCCTTTTATCCCACCAGTTCCAGGTTAGAGTTCTTGCTCCCTCAATATGCCCCCCTCCACAAGCAGCCCACACAATGAGTCTGCTACTAAGAAGAAAAACCCTGGGTGCTCATTCTGGAATGTAGATGCTGAAGTTGTAAGAACTTGGTTTGAACCCTGACCAGGGCTGAGGCTAGGTGAGGCCAATGAGATGCCTAGGGTGCACAATGTAAGGGTCAGTCTTTGCTCGACCGTGAGAGTGAGGGTCTTATTGCATTTAGTGCCCTAAGTGCCTCTGATCTTGACTGGTACTAAGTTGTATATCTTGGGCAAGTAGTTTAAATTCTCTAAGCCATAGTTTCCTGCTCCGAACAATGGGAATAATATCAATACCTACTTCAGAGGTACTAATCTTATAAAGTGATAGTCCAGCACTGGATGCATAATGAATGCTTAGTAAAGTTTTAACTGTTACAATTAAAGCAAAACCTGGTTAATTTTTGCTAACAGTGCCATTGTTGGAAACTTGGGGGACCCTGAGCAAAAATTCCTGAAACGCATACCTGTATTTGCTCCCACCCCACCCAGTTTTATGCCACCTAATTATATGTTCTCTCTTCTCACTGTTCCCTGGACAACTCAGTTTGGGGCTAAATATTAAGTTTCACCTTTGCCAGCTTTGGCTATAATGGGCACAGTGCAGCCCACCTTCCCAACTCAGAATCTCTTCCCTAACATTCTCAAGGTCAGGCTTTTGGTCTGCTTGGGGCAGCTGGTCTACCAGACTTGGGTGGGGATAGACGTGAAATAAATCAGTAAGATGGCCCCCCCAAGGTCCTACTTACCTGCAAAGCCAGAAGGAGATCCACAGAGACAGAAGGATGAAATAAATCAGAGTTGTTGAGACATATTGCAGAATAAACTGGAGTTTTCTCCCCCAGACAGAGTAAAAAGCTAAGCCCCTACACACTCTTCAAAAGTAAAGTCTCAATCATTTCCTTTGCAGTGCATCACCAAGATGTGGTTGGATTGGCTTATTATGTTCTGATCATTTTCTCTTCCTTCCCAGCCCAAAGTGTAGGGGAGAAGTGGGCAGCGTCTTTTATACAGTCTTGATCTCCTCTTCTCTTCCTTTCCCTTCATTTTTCATCTCTCTCTCCCACCTGTCCATCATGTACTCATGGAATTTATGTGGTATCAGCAAAATGAACAATGTGCGCTAGAAAGTTTTTAACTTTTTAATATGGAGAAATTGAAACATATACAAAATAAATAGGACACCATATAATAAACTCTCATGTACCCACCCCACAATTCCAACAACTGTCAATTCATGATCAGTCTTTCATACTTTCATCCACTTATCCTATCCCTTTATTATTTTAAAACAAGTTCCAGACAGCATATTACTTCATAAATATTTCGTATGCATCACTAAAGTATAGCATCTCTATTTAACATAGCCATAATGGCATTCTCACACCCCAAACTTAACAAAAATTCGTTAATGTCATCAAATATATAGTATTCAAATTTCCAATAGTCTCAAAAACGTCATAAAAATAATTATGATACATAGTTTGTTTGCTTGAAATCCAGATCCAAGTAAGCTTGGGATTTTTAATGGATCTCACAGTTATTCTTTTCTTCTCTCATGGCGACCTCTCTGGGGGATGATTACATCATAGTTCTAAAATTCCTTCCCCCGATGTGCACATTGCTCGCTTTGCTGATACCACATAAATTTCATGAATACATCATGGAGGAAAAGGGGAGGGGCTTAGCACACGCTCTTAATTGTAGCCCATCAGACTGCTATGTGCCGGGGCTCAAACTGTCGACACATCATAAATTCACAAAACTCTCAGCAGGGGATGGAGGGCTGGGACCCTTTTGATTGCAGCCTCTCAGGGAACATTGTGTTCCCGGGTTCTGTCTGCTTTGCTAATTCATTCAGCATCCATTTGCCAGCACAGGGGAAGGCTGGGGGACAACTTGTTTCCAAAATGGACACTCTCTCCCCCCATGTGGTTTTGCCTCCCACGTGACTTGCTGGCTCCCTCAACTCCTACAAAGTTCCCCGGCCTCACCCAGACCCCTGTTCAACCAGCTCACTCCTCAGCCCTTTGCACACATGATTCACTGCTCGACAATGGTCAGCAAGGGTCACTGGAGAGATTCCTCTAGGGTTCAGGCAACCACCTTGGATGAGGAATATGTTGAGGGAAGGCCAGAGAGTGTTGCAGGAGGTATCTCTTGGCAACGCAGCACCCCGAAGAGATATGTAACTGTAGCAAGGACTCTCCCTTCCCGTCTGTCTTCCCACACTGAAACCTAGTCACGGCATCTGTGCTTTATGTGAACACAATTCAGGCAGCTGGTCCCCTTCTAAACTCCAGAACCCTCCAAAAACTAATAAATCAGCCAAACCCTTGCTCCTAAAAATGTGGTCCCTGGACCAATAGCACTGGCATGCTTGTCGAAAACACAGAATCTGCCCAGCATGTAAGCCCAGCTACTTGTGAGGCTGAGTCAGGAGGGTCACCTGAGCCCAGGAGTTCAAGACCAGCGTGGACAACATAGCAAGATCCTGTCTTTACAAAAAAAATGTTTTTTAATTAGCTGAGTAGAGTGGGCATGCCTGCCATCCCAGCTGTTCACAAGGCTGAGGCAGTAGGATCGCTGGAGCCCAGGAGGTAGAGGCTGCAGTGAGCCATGATCGTGCCACTGCACTACAGCCTGGGTGACAGAGCAAGACCCCATCTCTAAAAAAAGAAAAAAAAAAATGCAGAATCTCAGGCCCCACTCTAAGCCAACTGAATCAGAATCTGTCTGTTAACAAGATCTCCAGAAGATTCCTGTGTGTATTAAAGTTTGAGAAGTGTGGAAGCAAGGCCAGGCTCCTGAGGAAAAAAGCTAGGACCACTTTCCTACATTTCAGAAGCTCTTCTGCACCAAGGGACACTTGTTAAAATTATGAAGGCAGGGCCAGAGAGAATTGGTCACCTTGTAATCATGACTAACGGGTCTCAAAATGGAAAATGAGGGTCTTTTCTACCTGTACCCGAGGCACAGTGCCCGGCCCCCTCTCCACCACCCACGATTGCCCTTGGAGATCTCTGTTCATGGAGAACTTGCTTTTAAATGAGAGTCAATGGACCAGGTCGCGAATCTGTCAGATGCAGGAATTTCTGGTGCTCGTGACTGTTGTAATTAAAATCATCCAAGTTGACTAAATTGGCCGAAAAGGAACCAGGCCCACATGACTGCCATTCAAAGGGGAGCAAAATAGCTCCTAATTTGTTAATTAAAAATATGAATGCACTCCACACGGAATGGCTGTGTGTTAAATTCTATTCAGATTCCATTAGAAAACAAATAAGCTCTGGGCCCTGATTAGAGGGACCCGGCTCCCCAAAATCTGTGTGGATTTGGTTGGGCTTTTTTCAGAGAACAAACTTAGAGATTGCAAAGACCTTGCAGAGAAGTCAAATTCCTGGGGAGATTTCTCTGGTAAATCAATCTGGTAATTAGAAAAACACGTCAATAGATTAGATCTGCTCTCTATTTCTTCATCATACTGATGAGACTGGTTCAAAAAAACATATATTTCCAGAGAGACGGGTGAGGCATTTCCTACCTGCTCTGAAATTCATCCACTATGGCAACTCATCTGCTATGGAAACTGACAGCTTGGAGGCAGGAGGAGGGTAAAAGACAAACCAAAAAAAAAAAAAAAAAAAAAGAGCTCATAATAAGGGAAGAGGGGAACAGAAGCCACACCCGATGTCTGCTTGGCCTGTCCCTCCCTACCACTGGTTGCAAATTGTCACCCCTACCACTAAGCAGCCATGGGCCAGGCAGCTGAGCCTCAGATTCCGTCTAAGAATAAAGGCTGGGTTGCGTGCTCTCTAAGGGACGTGCCAGCACGTAGGTTCTGCTGTTCCTCAGGCCCTGAGTGTCCCCGAGGCTGCCTCTCTCAAGCTCTCCGCTGCAGCTATTCTCCAAGCCCTGCCCACGAGGGGCCTGATTGCTCTGAGGCAGTTTGGGGGATCACTTATAGCCTGAGGCCAGATTGGAACGGCTCTCTTCAGAGAAGCAGGGTTAATCTCTGCCTCCATGGGTTTGTGCTTTCCTGAGGCCCAAGGTTTTCTCTAGCAAAGCAGCGGAACCCACTGGCATTCTCTTCTCCATCGCTGCCCTGTCCCCTCTTTCCTTGAATGGCTGGATTCTGCCTACCATGCTGCTCACCTCCTAGCCAACATACAGTGTCTTAGAGCAGGTGGGGGCCACAGGGGGGTGCCGAGCAGAGGCAGCATGTCCTGGCACATTGAATGTATCACATGTTTACCCCTTTGGCTCTCTGCAGCCCTCTAAAGGCATTTATAATGGGGCAGCTTTCCAAGCTCTCAAAAGTGAGAAACTGCGCAGCGCCTCTGATCACACTGTCCTTCCCTGGATGGGGCCAATCATGCCCTCTCATGGGGGATGCAGATCACCCAAGGCAGAGCCTGCCTCCAAGGGCCTTCTGAGCAGCAAGTCAGTGTCAGCAGGGAGTATTTCTCTAAACGGCAGCAGCTCAGGGCTGTGTCAGGATATATTTATTTCATAGACTCACTGGTGTTCTTTCAAGGTGTGGAAACTGTGGCTTTGCCTTTATTAGAATGAATAATTATTTTAACACCATTTAAAGTGGGTCATCAGAAAAGGTGCTATCTATATGTCTGCTGTTTCCACCAAGAGAGAAGCTGAGGAATGTGGAAGTCAAGGGCATACACTTGGAGTCAGGCCAACTGGGTTCAAATTGCAGCTCCACCAGTTACCATTGAGATGACCCTGGGCAAGTACTTAATGTAGCAGATGCCGCTATACCCAGCTTGCATGTGTTCCGCACTCACTATTCCCATGCAAGCTGGCAGCTTCTTATTGCAAGAACCTGCAAGAAGCCAAGGGGGCATTCTCTGGCTGTGGGAACAAATGCCACTTTCCACTGGGCAGGATGGAGGTGCCAAGCAAGTTGAGACTCCCAGGAGCAGTCTTCAGCCAACGAGGTCAGGAGTTGGAGGATAAAATATCCCAGCTCCCTCACCCTTGGGTACAACAACTCCAAGGTATATCTACACTGTCTCCGGGAGTTCTCCAGCTGGACTGAGCTTCTGTTGCCTGCAGCAGGAACCTGCTATTATCTCTCTCTTTCTTGCTCTCATCTTTTCCCCCCCCACTACCCACTTCCTCCTGGTGCTTTCCGGGCTCACCACTTTTCATTTATCACTTGCAAATCTTGGCTTAAGGTCTGCTTCTGGGGAAACCCCACCTAAGTCACTTTCACATTGACTTACCTATAAAATGGAAGAAATCATGGTACCCTGCTCATAGGAACTGTAATGAGGATTGAATGGGATGAGGCATGTAAAGGACTTAGCACAGTGCTTGGCACAGAGAAAACACTCCATAAGTTTCAGAAATTAATATCATTAGTGAATAGAGTTAATAATCCAAAACCTTTTTTCCAATCTCAAAGTACTCCCCTCGCAATCTCCATGAACCCAGTTCAGACTCTTGTTCATTCATTCATTTATACCTCACACACAAAAAGATAAAAATAAATGGTAGATGGCTTTGAGATATCGTAGAGACTATCCCCCTCTTGGCTTGATCTTTGGGGGGCTATTTCTCTAGTTTAAATAATGAGATTGGAGGTTTTCTGGATGCCACATGTTTTCCCAATGGTTCCTACCACCTCCAGTCTTGCACCTCTAGATAGGATGCATGAAGATCACCACCTCTCACTTCTTCACTGGAACTGCTGTTGCTGAAACTCTCTGAGACTTGCAAAGTTCTGCCTCTCAATGCTTTTATGTCCTGCTACTCCCCAGAAGCCAGCAGAGTCCTGGACAGCAGGAAAACATAAGCCCTGAAGGGTAATGCCAAGTTCTACGGAGCCCCACCAGAGTTCTAGAACTTAACCACCCCCTCACCAAACTACACAGACTAAGCCAGCTTTAGTGTATACACATCCCTGCCTCCCCCAGAGCTCTAGTTCTCTCAACCATTGGGCCTTTTTTTTTTTAGTACCGGGAGTGGGTACAAACCCA
The DNA here is from genome assembly GCA_036589455.1 of Ateles fusciceps. NCBI lineage: Eukaryota > Metazoa > Chordata > Mammalia > Primates > Atelidae > Ateles > Ateles fusciceps. The sequence continues at coordinate 87,815 of JAZHEH010001085.1, forward strand.
CTGGCCCTTTTAATGGGCCAGGTATATGTCACCAACCCCAATAGAGCTCTTAGTCACTTATCCTCATTCATACTCCTGCTATCACTCAGTTGGAAGGGTGTTTCAGTAACCTATTGCCACATAACAAACCATCCCAAAACTTAGTGGCTTAAAACAACCACAATTGATTATTTCTCTGAGGAGTCTGGGAGCTAACTAGGGAGATGTTTTGTAAGTTGGGGTCACTCATCAATCTGCAGTCATCTGGAAGCTCTACTGGGGCCAGATGAATGTGCACAATGATCTCATTCATAGTCGTATTGGCTGTTGCTACTGTTAGCAAGGTTGCCGAGATTCTCCTCCCTGTGACCTCTCCACGTGGCTGGCTTGGGCTTCCTCACAGCATGGCTACTGGGTAGCACATGGGAGCATTCTAGGAAGACAAACTCCAATGCAGGAGCACTTATGAAGCCTCTGAATGATGCTTGCTAATGTTCCTCTGGCCAAAGCAAGTTACATGGATGAGCCTGCAGACTCAATGTGGCAAGGCATTATATAAGGGCGTGAGTACTGGGCATAGTGGTTCATTGGGAGCCAGCAATGTAACAGGCTACCACAGAGGGCACCAGCTTCTCAAGGCTTTCTGAGTCAATCACTCACACAGTGTCAACCTCCTAGAATAGAGAATCAAATCAACTAGGGGTATCCATCACTATTCCCTCATGTACCTTTCCCCTGATGGAGCTGACCCACTCAGCCTCACATATTTGTTGAAAAATCCTGAGTTACTGGATCAATTAGGATTCTTCTGTTGAAAGCTGCAGAAACTCAGTTCAAACTATCTTAAAAGAGGGAATGTATTGGTTCATGTAACTAAAAAGTCAAGAGGTAGTTGGCTTCAGGTATGGCTGGATCTAGGTGTTCAAATGATACCATTAATATGCATTCTGTCTCTATTCTCCTTCTCATTTATTGGTTCTGCTTTCCTCTGTGTTCATTTTCAGGAAATCTTCTCTGAAGTGGTGACACAGATATTCCATTGGCAACTCTAGGCTTGTATCCTATTACCTTGGAAATTATAGACAAAAGAGTGCTTCCCTCTTCAAATAGCGCTTCTCTTTTCAAATAGTTCCAACCAATGTCCCAGAATTAGATTCCATTGATCAGACTTGTGTCACATGCCTATCTATGAATAAATCACTGTATGGCCAGTGGTTGGCCTCTGCTGATGGGTCAAACCTGGGTCACATGCTCACCCCTAGAGCTAAGGGTATGTACATCTGCCCCAACCAAACTTCATGCACTGAAACAGGAGAGAGCTTATTTCTCAAATAACAATCAAGATGCTATCACCATATAAAGGGGAGGCCAAAACACAAGCATCCTTTCATGTTCCAAAATAAATAGCTGAGCTAACGAAACCAATTCCTGGGTCTCCTCTGCATCCTTGCATGTGCTGTCTCATGTAGGCATGTTTTTGACCATTTCAGTGCTCAGGAAAAGTCTTCCCACAGGGAAAGATATAAGAAGCAAAGCTCAAATCAGGAAATTTTCCTATTTGCTAACAACCCTGCTTCCAAGTTCTATAAAGAGGAAGGTAAACAACTATTTAAAATAAATGCAGCACAATTGTTTTGTTATAATTATTATTATTATCATCATCATCTGGTGATTCTGGGTGTGTTATCTAGTCATTTCTGAGACCACCCATTATCAAGAATTAATTCTTCACAGGATTACACATGCTCTCTTTCTAATGATGGAGAACACCAGAATGTAACCATATGAAATGCTGAGAAATGGGGAATTCCCTGCTGATGACAGGGAACCTAGGGCCACAAGTTCTGTGAACTGTTGTCTACAGTGTTAAGCAGGACTGAAGCACATTGTAGCCTAGCAGGGAATCCCAGGGAGTCAAGGACAGGACACCTTTCTTCAGCTGTTGCTAGACCAATACCCGCTTAGAGCAGGATGGGAGATAAGGAAAAACAGAAACAAAGAATGTATGAGCTTATCACAATGTCATCACAAAGTGAGGGGCTCAGAGCACTGTTAGCAAAAGGGGGCTTGGCCCATTCTGCTCAGAAAGCTAAGATTTCAGTCCCCGAACCTCCCCATGGGGGAGCTCTAGAACTGGAATGGCCCTTCAGTGTTATCCCCATAGAGCTGATATGGCCAGGCCTTTATACCATCACATTGATTAGTCATCAGACATGAGCTGCCCCAGGAAGGGGTGTGATCTAGGGCCCCTACCACTGAAGATGCTGAAGGCTCAATACCACTCCCAACAGCTGGGCCCACCAGTCCTTCCCTAAAGGGGGACCTGGGAGGTACACCCTAAGTGCTATCATTTGCACCAATCCCCAGAGAAAATACTAGAGATGTAACGAAAACAGTGCTCGTTACTGCATCCTTATATGCCACAGATGTCTCCTGTAACATCTTAACCTTGAGGAAAAAAGGTTGTAGCTGAATGTGTTGTCAGAGATCAAACTTGTGTCTTCACCTCTACTTTATTTAGAGAAGTACAAGGGAATCTCTCGGGTTCCCTTTGAGAACGTGAGTCCTGACAGAGACATGAAATCCTGCCAGGCTATGTGAAATGGACCTTCTGTGTTTAAAGATCAAAAGTGGAAAGCCACCAGGCCAATGTGGGCATCCTTGAAGCCAGCATGTGAAGGGATTTTTGTGATTTAAAGATGTGGGGCCCAGCTGTAGATGATGAGCTCTGTTGCCTGAAAAAGAGCTAAGATCAGCCCTTTGGGGTTAGAGTGCCTAAAGGAGGAGTGTCTGGACCCTCAGGAGCAATAGAGAGGGAAGGGGGAACAGCTAGGTAGGGTACTTTGAACCCCAAAGGTAGTGGAGGAGCCTGTTCTCAGCTTGTTTCAGGCTTGGTTTGTGGCATAGAAGACTGGGAGGCCTGTAGACATGGGAAGCAGGGGTCATGAGGCTGCCCTGAACAGTAGCTGCATTTCCCCCAGAACATTCCACAAGACCCACAAGCAGGCAAGCCACCACCATGGCTAGATCGCACCCATGTCTATGCATTAAAAATAAGTCCCATGAACAAGCGAATTTTCAGTTGCCCTGGAAGTTACAGGCTGGCTGCTCCTCAAGTCTGAGTATCAGGCCCCACTCATTCCATCCCACCCTTCCCTGCGTCTGGTAGGTCTGGGTTTCCTGGTTTTGAGAGGGATTTGGGATAATGTCTCTGCCCAAAAAACCTCCTCTGCCCAGTTTTACCCACAAACATTTTAACGAGAAATGAGTCTTTTATTCCACAATATAGAGATGAAACTTGAATTGCAAATAATCCCAGCGGAGGCAACTCCTTTATCTGAATTCACACCAAGGTATAAAGGACAATGGAAAGAAGAGTGTCTACAGAGAAAAGGAAGGGGCAGTGATAGAGGGAGGAGAGAGAGGAGTAATAAGACAGAGGAGCACTGACTAGAACGGCTGTGATAGATTAAAAGCCATCATTTTGCCTAGTCCCAGCCCTGATTAATACATATAGGTACAGTCTAATGTGATCCTGTTGACCTGGACTCATGGTTCTCAACCATGGCTGTACCTTATAATCCTCTAGGAAGCATTAAAAAAATATTGATGCCTGGGCCCCACCCCAGACCAATTAAATCAGAATCTCTGGGGGGTAATACCTGAGAATAGGTATATTTTTAAACTCTCCAATCATTCTGTAGGACAACCTGAGTTAGTGTATTAGTCAGCTATTATCATGATACTCCCACATAACAAACGAACTCCCAATCCCCAGTAGCTTACAACCACAGACATTTTCTCGCTCACAGATTTGCAGATGAGCTGCAATTGAGCTGATTTCAGCTGGCACAGTTGGAGTCATCTCCAGATTTTCAGCTAGGTTCAGATCTGCTGTACTTTGGCCATCCAGACAAGTGGCTGTGCAGGAGTTCTCCCCAGGCTGATGGGTGGAGCATAAGAGGCCAAGCCAAACCATGCAGGCGCATGGAAAGCCTCAGTGCACATCACAGCCATTAACTTTCCACTAGCCAAAGTGAGTCTCATGGCCAAGTCTAGCATCAATGAGGTAGGGAATACAGCTGACTCCAGTAGGAAGAACCACAAAGTTACATGGCAAAGGCTATGGATGTATCATTTTCTAACAGGGAGGGGGTCAGAATTAGAAATAGTAACCTGATCTATCACAGTTGGGAATCATTAGCCTACAGACTAAGGATTCATTCTTCTCCAAGTGATTTCTATAAAGGGATCCTGCTGTTTATGGGGTTCAGGTTCCCCACTTATTACCTGTGTACCACGAGTAAGCCACTTAACTTCCCTCATCCTCGATCTTTCCACGTGTAAAATGGGGATGGTAATTCCTAACCTGCCTCTCTCAAAGGGCCAGAGAAAGAGGAAAATTAAATGAGTGCATGTGAAAGCACACTGCTTTCTCTCTGCCTAGCCTCAGTGAGAAAGACTATTGCAACATATAAAAGAGTTGAATCAAAAGTCAGGGACACAGTGAACATTCTGTGTACATGTCTGTGTGTGTGATTTAAGAGTTCCAAAAGGTGCCTGGAGATGAGTCAGAGCCTGAGGCAGGGACCTGAGCCAGCATCTCTCAGCCTGCCATGGCCTGGAAGGCCAGTGAGGGACTGCCTTCCCCCACCTGGAGGCCTTGACGTGAAGCAGCAGATTCTGTGGAGTCTACAAGTACCCCCCTTCCCAGCTGAGGCTTTCATTTTCCTAGCTGCCAGTGTCAGCTGCTGAAGATGTGAACATCCTTAAGATTCTGAGCTGCTGAACATCTTTCCTTCTTGGGATTGCAACAGAGTTGGTTTCAACCAAGGTAACCTCCCTTCCCATGGGCAGCCAGCTTCTGATGACAGGTAGATGCTGGAGTATAAGGACCCTGCCTCCTTGCTTCAATTTCAGGACAACTCGGCAGGGCTATCCCAGTCCCAGAGGTCCTCGTGGGATCAGCTGGGGTGCAATCCCATCTCAGTTCAACTTGTCTGCCCAGTTCAGCCTCCTGTATTCCTTACAGGTATTGATCCCGTTCTCCGTGATACAGCTCTCTCTGCCTACAAATCTTCAACCAGAGCCTGCTTCCTGGAGAACCCGACCTAGGACAACATACCATGAGGAATAGTCACAGAGTTCTTCCAGACCGACCGAGGCATCTTGCCTAAATCGAGAGACCATCTTGGAAACCCTGAGGGCCTGTCAGCCAAAGGGGCCCTCCCCCAGCCAACAAATCTTAGCCACTGGCCACAGACCACAGGTCAATGGAATGTGTGGTATGGTAGTGTATTATGTGACATCAGATGCTAGACTCGATCAGAAAAAAAAATAGAGTCCTCTTCAATAGAAGGACTCCAGCTGCAGGTGAAGGTGGAGCCCCCAGGACGTCCCCTCCATACTGTTCGTGCTGTGAGTGTGCATGTGCGTATGTATTTGTGTAGTTGGAGTGAATAAATGTTTAAATCAGTGTGTCAGTTATAATTAGAGCGGTTCTCCCTTCTTCATCGCAGAACGATTCCTTCATGCTTAACGCCTGGAATGTCATTTTCCACTGTGAAATCCTTGTTCTTCAAGTCCTAGTGCCAAAGTTGGCTTCTGATGCACTTCCCCCACCCACTCGCAGCTCCCCCATCCCCCAGATTGGAGCCGTTCTCTCCCTCAGCTGCAACCCCGGCACTTGTGAGTTACACTCACCATCCTCAGCATCTACTCTCCACTGCACATGTCATCTCCTTGAGGGCAGGGGCTATGGCCGCTCTTCCCCTCAGTGCTGATTACACAGGAGGTGATTAATCCAGACCAATGAATGAAAAATAAGGCTGGGGGAGAAGCCGAGAATTCTGGCCATGCCACCAGAGAAAGCACCCTAACCAGGTGTCTGGTGGTGCTGCCCATAGAGGTTTCCTAGAGCTGTAAGATTTCTGGCATTCAAAAAGGAACAGACCCGCCCCTCCTGTGCCACACCTTGCCCCGCCCCACACTTGGTTAGTGACCCTCCATGCAAAGTATCTGGTTTCCCCCGCACGTGGGAAAAAGCTGGAGAACAACTGCCCCCACCCCAGTGTGAAGGAGGGGGTGCCCCAGACCTCTATTCCCTCACTCTTTCTGGACTGGCTGGCTGCACAGCTAGTTGACTGGGTATTAGGGGTGCCACCACTTTGGACTGATGGAGCAATGCATGATTGGAACTGATCAAATTATCAACACACAGTTTGATGGGTGTTTGGAGTGGATATTAACCTGGGAGAAAGACCACTGATTTTCACCGGGAATAAGCCTAAACAGAAAGGCTCACCTTGCTGAAGGAGCCCTCCTGCCCCCACTGCAGCCCCCTTACCCACTCCCTTCCCATCCTTGGGGAGGGTCTCCAGGGAAGGCATGAAAAGTGGGAGGAATGAGGCACAGCCAGATCCTTGCTAATCCTTTCTCTTAAAACCACAGCTGAGGCAGCCAAACGTGCCCTCTGAAGAGTCTTTCAGACAGTAGGGTGTGTTTGGGAAACCTTATTTTTTAAACACCCTCCCCTGTTCTTTCTCCCCCAGAGAATGAAATAACCATCAAATCCTAGCCTGAGTTTCAGCATGCTCTGTATTTGGGAAACCCCCCGCTGCCCCGGCCTCCGGGGAAGACGGGCTCCTTGCTGGAGAAATATTTCTCTTGAACAAAGCTCTGCAGCAGACCCCAGATGGGGGCTTGGACCCCCATCCTTCTGAGGCCAGCATTCCTCAGGGGAGAAATAATTGGCCTGTCTATAGAGCATCAGGATTCAAATAAAGCTTAAAAACGCACGCATCCCTGCGAATTCTATAAATATGGAATTAGAAATGATGGCCCGGCCACCACATACACACACGTGCACAGACAGCCCTGAAGGCCACCTCTGCTTTTCTCTCTGATTGTTTCCCAGATCCACCTGACTCAAATAAACCCACTCTCATTTGAACTGGAGGCAATGCAGGGTGGAAAATACCCTGTTCCGTTGGTGCAGGTCCAAACTGTCACCATTTGGCATCCTGACACACCGATGTCCCCATCAGCTGTTAAGGTCAGCCAAAGGGGCCCTCCCCCCAGCCAACAAATCAGAGATTTCATTAACCAGCAAAGCCTCCCCCGAAGGATGAGCAACCTCACGTGGGCCTCCCCCTCATCTCCCTCACCGCCTCCCTCCCTTCTGCTACACAAACAGGCTCACAGCAACTAGATTGGATTCAGATCTTGTAGATGAAGAATTCAGATACGACAGCAGCACCTCGCCAGACCTGGAGCGAGGGCCAAGCCCCACATGGCAGCTGGGCTGCCTCGGTAATAACCACTCGTAACATCTGACAGAAAGAACCCACGCTGGTCATATCCGATCCTGCCACATGAAAAGAAGCATTACACCAGCCTCTCAGGGGCTGGGGCTAGGGGAGAGCCTCTGCGCAAATCAGAAACGTTTTCCACGAAGCTGCTATTCAAGGGCAGCAAAATCAACAGGGGCTGCTTTCCTAACATCCTGAGAGATGCTATTATTCTCCGGGCGGCACAGCTCACAGAATGCAGCAAGGCCAGCTTAACCCGAATTCGCTGAGCGTTTGGCATTTCTGAGCTCAGAGGCCTTGAACGGGTGGGAACAAAACCCACGCTAGTTGCGAGAGTGAGCTATGGGGCTCCACAGGGGTGACATCTAATATTTAACAATGGAGACAGCCTGGGTCTCTGCCATTCAGAATAAGCCCCAGCCTCAGCCCTGGGGCAGGAACATGGGTGCCTCAGGCTATGGCAAGCAGCCCAGGTGGAAGGGACACTTGGGACAATGACAGAGATGCATTTAATACTACAGCAACTGGTAGGGCTATTGGGATGAACCTTGGTCCAGAAGCCCCTCCTGAGCCATGCTAGGGGGTGCCGGCTCATAGCATCTCATCCTTTAGTGCCCATGACAGTCGTGAGCCACCCCTCCTCAGCCAAAAGCTTCCAGACACAGGGCCGTTCCCTTGTAGAGCCAGGACTACATGATTGAGTCTTTCAAGACCCGTGCCCACCCAAAGCAGAGACTTACAACTTAAGGTTCCCAGCATATTTCACCATGGCTGGATTATAAATGCTGAGCATCCCTAGACACACCCAACCACCTGTGACAAATATACAAGCAATAATCCTGTCAATACTACCCACCAGCTCAAATTCTTGTCCTTCACATATTTTCATTGCCACAGCATTGTCCTAGCCAGGAAGAAAGGGCTAGATTCCCCCAGCCCTGTTTCTATCTCTACAACCTCATGCTCCCAGCCCAGGCCTCCTCCTGGCTTAGCCTTGTACACCTATGGGGGTCTCAGAGGCCAAAGTCACTTGGGGACATTGAGTCTCCAAATCTTTGCCATTTTGGTATAAGGCAGCTTTGTCATGCGGACCCTGAGACGTTCAACAAGGTAAAGTGATGTCCCCCAGCAGTCACCTTTTTGAGATGGCGTTTTGCTCTCATCGCCCAGGCTGGAATACAATGGCACGATCTAGGCTCACTGCAACCTCTGCCTCCTGGATTCAAGTGATTATCCTGCCTCAACCTCCCAAGTGGCTGGGATTACAGGTGCTCGTCACCATGCCCAGCTAATTTTTGTATTATTAATAGAGACGGGGTTTTGCCATATTGGCCAGGCTGGTCTCAAACTCCTCAGCTCATGTGATCCACCACCTCAGCCTCCCAAAGTGCTGGGATTACAGGCATGAGCCACCGCACCTGGCCTCATATTGTTTTTAAAGCAACAGATATTAAACTCATAAATAGCTGTCTACAATGACATAGGTAGTATACGCTGAAATCTCGTGAGCTGGAATGAAAACAAATGAAGTATACACAATTCACTTCACTCTTACTCAATTTCCCTGCCAGTAAAATCAGGCCAGCATAGCTTCTCTGTGCCTCAGCTTACTCATCCAGAAAATGGGATGGATAGGCACCCTGCCAATATCACAGGGCTACTATGAGGACCAAATGATATGTGTGAAAGTGAGCCCTGTAAGCTATAAAAATAACACCTCAAATGAGCCTCTAAATAGCCAAAACCCCTGCACAGCTAAACTGCTCTCTCTACCAAGTCTGCCCTGAGCCAGCCCACTGTGCCTGCGTTTCCTTGGCCAGTATTGCTCGAGTGCAATCGTCTGAGGACAAAAACAGCCCCAGCGCTTGGGCAAGGACCCAACGCAAGACAGCCTCGTCACCTCAGCATTTCTATAAAAAGATTGCTCAGACTCTGGAGTCTGGCTAACAGGCGGGGCTGAGAGGGTGTGTGCATGTGTGCATGAGTACGTGTGTGTATGTGTGTGTGTGTGCACGCGCACGCATGCACGCAATGAAATGTTCTCATAACAGCTGGCGTCGGCCAAGAATCCATGCTCACCCTAAAGCCCCCAGCCCCACTGGCAGGAGAGGAATGGATTCAAGGAAAGGTAGAGAGGCTGAGAGAGAGAGACAGAGAGAGAGAGAGAGAGAGAGAGAAGAGAGAGAGAAAGAGAGAGAGAGATGTGCATTGAAGAATAGGTCTGAGCAAAGAGATGTCTGCAGTGCTGGTCTGTCGCTCCGAGCAGCCAACACAATGGACCCCTGGGTGGGCTCAGAGAGACCCCCCAAACCCCGACCTCCTGCCCGTGACACAGATAAGGGCCTGGAGGACTGCTCTGAGCTTCTGTGTGTGCCCTAGGCCAGCCGGCAGCGAGGCCAGCCTGGTGTGAGTGGCAGCAAAGATAAACGGCGGCCGCGCGGGCATTGAATGCCCCGACACAAAAGGCTGCCTCTCCCCAAGTCCCTCTGAGGCCCAGATGGTCAGGGAAGCCCTTTCCCGCCTCACAAAGAGGATCGCTGCGTGTCTTTTTCTTTTAAAATGGAATAAAAAAAAGCCATTGCTCACAAAGGACCTGGATGAAAAATAAACCCTTAAAAAAAGCCACCCTCTCCTCGCTCACAGCCCGGCATTTCTCCGACTGTCAGACTTAGCAGATTGCTTTCTGGAAAGGATCCCAATTGGCAAGACCTCCCGCTGTGCAAATGAAATTTTAAAACCCCGTTCCTTGTTGCACTCAAAGAGCTTCTCTCTCTGCTTGTTCTACACGGCCTCGTAGAATTATTCTCTTGTCTCTCGTTGTATTCGGAAACTAATATTCCCCTCTTCCCCGCCCCACGTGAGGGGTCCTCACCCCAGCTGGGGATTTGGGTAATCAGGGACGTCTGGAGCACCACTCCAGACCCCCAAGTTGATTCCCCACCTGGGCTTCATCTCACAGAATCACCTACTAATTAGGAGAGAGACTTGCTCCTAAGAGAATAAACACTTCCACGCTGACTCCCTCCCTCCCCAGCTCCCCCTCCCTCCCCTGGCTCCCCACCCCGCCTCCGTAATGAGATAAGTGTTTGGGGGATGAGGGAGAGAAGATGACGAGGACGTTCTTCACACACAAGATTTGACACCCGTCAGGCCCATGACACTAGCTGTTTGGCTGGCACCCCCCGGTGAAAAGTCAGCAAGAAAAAATAGCCACAGGACTTGTCTGGGTTTGACAGGCTGCCTCAAGAGAGTGATGAACTTGGAGAGAGGAAGCCACATGATGTGTCGGAAAGTGTCCCATGCCTGGGAGCCAGGAGACCTGAGTTCCAGTTCCAAATCTGCCCCTAATAACAGTGTACCAGGCACTGTGCTCGGCTCCATACATGGGTTCTGTTCTGCTTTCCTTGGAGCTAGTACCATTCTTAGGTTAGATACCGGCACTATGAGACAGACGAATGTTTGCTCAAAATATTGCCTCATACAGTAGATTGCATTACTGGTTCCTATTCCTCAGCCTTCCCTGTAGCCATGCCATTGCCATGAGACTTTACGGCTCTTCTCACCAAAGGAGCAAAGCATATTTCCTCACCCCTTGATTCTGGGTTCAACCATGTAACCTGCCAGTGGAATGATCCAGAACAGACAGTACACCCGCCAAGTCCAGGCCTCAAGATTCACAGCCAGTTCTGCTCATCCTCTTGTGTTCCTGTCATTCAGTGAAAAGAGCTTCCTCTGAGTCGACTGCTGCCCCTTAGCCTGAGCCCCAAATGAACACATGTGGAGCAGACCCAATTTATAAATGTCCTTAGGGTAATGACAACCCACTTCCCACAGGTGGCTGCCTGTATTCGACATTTTAAAAGAAGGTACCCCACTGCAGCAATCTTGAAAGATGTTGGTTAAATTCCACTTCTGCCCTATCTGGGGAAGGGGTATTGACACCTAATTATTCATTCATTCACCACTCGCATATTTACTGAGCATCTACTCCTGTGCTAGAGCTGTGCCAAACACCCCCAGAAAGAAATATGGGCTGCCAGGTCATGACAATGCCATCCTCCGATAAAAGAACTTGTGATCAAGTTGGGGAGAAAAACTCAGCTTCCTTAATGCAGAGCGGTTTCCAAATCTTGCACCAGGTCACTGAGTTAACCTGAGAAAACTGGTCAAGAATACTGGAAAAGAAAGAATACTATCCATGATCGGCTCATCCATCAACATCTAAGTCCTGATTTCTTCAGACATAAGATGTCATTGACTAAGCTAAGACAAGCAAGAAAGAAAAAAAGAAAGAGAAGTAAGGCAGGTAGGCAAGCTACCATTTTAAAGGAATACATCAAATGTAAATGATGGCATCCTAATTTCAGAAATGGTAAAATGTGAAAAGAAAGTGTGTGTTGTAATACCAGGGAAATGAAATTCATTCTCTATTGTGCTCTAAGTCCACTGTCTGTTGAGGGACAAAGATGCTTAACACGACTTTGGGGATTAAAGCACAGGATAGGCCTGGTTTGGTGGCTCAGGCCTCTAATCCCAGCACTTTGGGAGACCGAGGCGGGCAAATCATCTGAGGTCAGGAGTTTGAGACCAGCCTGGCCTACAAGGCGAAATCCAATCTCTACTATAAATACAAAAATTAGCCAGATGTGATGGCACATGTCTGTAATCCTAGCTACTTAGGAGGCTGAGGCAGGAGAATCCCTTGAACCTGGGAGAGGGTGGTTGCAGTGAGCCAAGATTGCACAGCTGCACTCTAGCCTGGGCGACAGAGCAAGACTCCATCAAAGAAAAAACAAAAGCAAAGGATACTGGGAAGATCCCAGGAATCTTTGTTTTCAGTGAATCACAAGGCTTTGTCCATGTCTCCAGGTGATGTGACATGCCCCATGTGGGCCACTAATAAAATAAGTCCTCCAAGATAGGCTTCACCCAAGAGCCTTCCCACAAGTAGGGGCTATGCCAATTATTCAAGATGATGGGGACAGCTGCTTGAACCATCCCTAAACCAGGGTTTCCAAATCCATCAAACCTGACAGTCCAAATGGCTCATTGAAGGAAGCCTATGCCCAAAGGCCATGCGTGTCCACAAAGTCCACTGCAAGCCAAGGGTCTTGAGAGAGGAAGGCAGAAGGCTGGGGAAATCTTGCACCCCAGGGCAGCAGCTCCCATCCTGGAAAGTTCTATTGAGTCACAGCAAATGGAGTGGAGGGTAATGGCAAAATGCCAGGCCACTCCTGAACAGGCCTCAGTATTCAAAATTGTCCAGATCTCAAGGGAGCAAGATGAGGACAACGCAGGGCCAGGACTGGAGATAGCTTGATCCGTTCTGGGGAAAGGCAGTCAAAAACCTTGGAAGGGGCCCAGCATCAGCTCCAGCCCAGGCCCCAGAGAGTCAGAAGAGTGGGCCATACCAGAAGCTCCAAGACTTAGGAAGAAAGAGAGCCAGTGGCAACTTGAGGCCAGGGTGGGGAGGAGACAGTAAGGTCATATTCGTAGGCTATCTTATGACCAGGTGGAAACTAGAGAGAACTTTCTGCAAACCTTGCTAGCTGGTAGGGAGATGGCTGCAGCTGTTTTCCCAGGCTGAGGTCCAGGACTGAACCTGGAGGTAAAGCCACCATTCATCACAGCCCAGGCAAGGCTAACCTCATCCTCTCACTGCTTCACACCCAGGTCTCAGTTTCCCAGCAAGCCCTTCTAGGACTGCCCCTCAAAAACAACAACAGTTGGGGACATAGGCATCTAGTACTCGCAGGTACAGATGTCCTAGCTATTCAGCGCTTGACATGCTTTCAGACTGATTAGCAGGTAATGACAGCCCTGAGCACCCTACCCCAGGTTCTTCCCACCCACCCAACCCTCCCAGAACCTTCTCCTAAGACCCAGGAACCTCCAAACAAACCAGCAAGTAAACAGTTAAGACTTCACAGAGCAGGCCCCTGGTGTCCATCCTAATTGGTCAGGGGCTGTGCCCTCCCCAGTTGTCAAATGTTTTGAACACGCCACCTGAGTATACGGCAAATGACAAGTGTGGCACCCTGTCCAATTAGTCACTGGCCTGGCATTTCCAACAGCTATGCTCTTCCCCCAACCACTAATATGAGCCAAATGGCATCTTCTTCATCCCACTCCCTTCTAAAGAACCGGTAAGGCCTACCAAACTCATGTGACCAGGGTTCTCCATGTCACTTTCCTTCAAGCCTCCCCCAACCAACCCTGGTCTCTAGCCCCAACTAGATTTTTGGATCTCTCACCTAATTGGGACTTAATTTCTAACTTTAACCTTGACGTTCTGTAGATGGTGATAAACATCACACGGGCATGCCTAGTTTAATACAGCCCCTATGTAAATCATAGGCCAAACAATGAGAGTATTTGAGCAATGACCATCAATCCCCCTTCAGTCACCTGCAGGCACTGGGGTGTCTTGCACAAGCTGAGATGTTTCCAACCAGCACATCTGTCATCAGCGGGCCCAGCCCTGCCTGCTGCCACCTCCCTGGAGAAGATATCTATTCTACTTTGTAGGAGAAAAAGACCCTTTAGTTCATGTCAATTGGAGTATTTTCCGCAATTCCTGACCAAAGGCATCTACTTGATGGTCATTCTGATTGAGGCATAGCAGATGGTAAAGAGTGTGCTTAGGGAAGGTGGTAGGCCAGCCCAGCTATGAGTCCTCCTTAGGTCGAAGTCACAGCTAGGACAGGTCTACTGTTGAGGACAGAGCTGCTCCAAGTTAGGGTCTTCCAACCCCCCCTAGAGACAGTCACCTTCTCACTCTCACTCGACCAGACCTGGCTTCCTGAACAGACAGAGATCCTGGGGTGAAGAGGCTGGTTCTGGCATCCTCTTAGAGCAGGATGGTCATACCACAGCTCTGGGAGGCAAAAATCCAGTATAGTCTGGATGGGCCCCTTGGGGCAGAGGTGGGCAAGATCTGTGACCACTTAAGAGGCCAGGTGGGAGGCCAGATACCTGGCAGAACACATTATCTTCCTGATTCTCTTAGTCAGGTTCTCCAGAAAACAGAACCAATAGGAGATGATGAGATGAAAATGGATGATCAACAGATGATGAGAGAGAGAGATTTATCATAAGATACTGGGGGCTCATGCAATTATGGAGAATAAGAAGTCCCACAATCTGCTGTGTGCCAGCTGGAGACCAAGCAAAGCTGATGGTGTAGTTTGAAGCCTGAGAGCTGGAGAGGCAATGGTATAGATTCATCAGTGTGGATCTCGAAGGCCTGACAACCAGGGTGCGCTGAAGGCAGAAGAAGATTGATGTCCTAGCTTAAGCAGTCAGACACGGAGCTTGAATCCAACCTCCCTCAACATTTTTATTCTTATTCAAGTCATCAACAAGTTGGATGATGCCTATGGCACACTGCAGAAGGCCATCTGCTTGACTTGGTCCACCAAATTCAAATGCTCATCTCATCCAGGAACATCCCCACAGAAACACACCAGAAATAGTGTTTAACCAGCTATCTGGGCATCCCATAGTCCAAACGTCAAGGTGACATACAGAAATTAACCATCACACTGATGAAGTCAGCTACTAGAGCAGTTAGGAAGGAGAAGTGGGGGAGTGTCATTGGTAAGGTCTGGCAAACCCAGGAATCACACCATTGATGTCATTGACTGAGCCTGGGGCATCCTCCTCTAGAATAGCTGACATTGTCTGCTTCTGAGCTCTAAGCATCTCCCAAGGTTAAGGACAAATGTCCCCACAGCTCGATTCAGGTCTGCAAAGCCCAGGAGTCTTACTAATTCAACTTGGGGGAATAAATCAAGATGTCATTCAGGCAAATGCTAACACATATGTGAAGAGGTCATTAATGGTGGGGGAAGAGAACAAAGCTAAAGGGCCCAAGGACTCTATGTTGGACTTGAATTTTCTGAAAATTCTAAAGGACTGTTCTAGAGGACAGCTGGCAGAGTGCAAGGTCAATAATCTTTGATCCTTTCAATCATTTATGTATTCATATTGAGCACCAGCTATGCACCAGGCACCATCTTAGATCCCGAAGATGTAGCAGTGACGTAGGGGTCAGTGGCCAGTTGCAGAGAACAGAACCCACTTTTGCTAATTTGGACAGAAAATTATTAGTTGCAGAATCTTCAGCAGTGCTATAGAAACAAGTTCTAGATTGAGCTTTGGGGGAACAACTCCCAAAGTCACACAGCGGGACTATAGGCTCTGCTGTGATGAGGCAACCTCTCCATAGTCAAAAAGCCACTATCCCTGCTGTCCGGGCCACACTACCTCTACCAAGACCCTCCCAACAAAACAGATGCCTAACGGGCTGCCTCTCATCACAGGCACGTAAATCAGTGCCCAGGTCCAAGACTTGCTGAGTCCTCCAATTGATGCAAACCAAAATAACCTCCACAACCCCGGCTACTCACCATACAAGCCACTGCATTTGCCATAAATAATAACCAAGAAAGAGCTGGTCGAGCTCTCTTTCAGGGAGTTTATGTTCTAGCTGAGGAGATGAACATTAAACCTCCAGTTACCTAATTAATCATCTAAGGAGAATCGGGAAAAGTACCTACAAAAGGAAATGTAGAGTGATATGGGGAATGTGACCCAATCTGGAAGGTCAGGGGTTTGCCTGAGGAAAATGAATAAAGGTGAAAGAGTTAGTTTGGTGAAGAGAGTGAGTGAGAGTTTTCCAGAGATGGGGAATGGCATGTATGTGAGCTCAGAGGCGAGAAGGCATGGTATGCTCATGGAATGTACATGTCACTGGAGACTTGAAGGATGAATAGAAAATTCAGTGCAATGCAGGGAAGGCATCCTCAGTATGTGTAAGACATGGATGTAGCCTATCGCTGGTCAGGAGCGAGCTCAGTTGTTGAGAACAACCTGCATGGGCAACGTTGAGAGGTACGTGCACATAGAAGTTAGAGTAATAGCTACCACTTACCTAGTGCCTACTTTGTGCCAGGCACTGGTTGAAGTATTTTTCAACAGTTAACCGATTTCATCCTCACAGCACTATGCTGTTAGTATCCCTGTTTTGAGATGAGGAAACTGAGGCACAGAGATATTAAGTAAGTGAGGTTTGGGCTTCATGGCAGAGGACTTTGAGTGTCATGGTGAGGATCTTATGGAAGTGTCGTTAAACATTAAAATATAATTAACAAATATTTTACTTGTTTAAATTAAAAGAAGGCAGAGTTGAGTAAATAGTGAATGAGTGGAACAGTTGAAATATGCTAACTAGGGTTTATGGCTGATTCTGCACCTCACCTTTTCCCCATCAGTGCACATGGTCCTAACTCCAAGCTCGACAATACCTGCACCTCTTTGCCTGGGGTCTTCTCTGGTCAAAGACAGCTCTGCCCACCTATCACAGAAGGCCAGATATGCCATGGAATTACCAGCACCCCAGGAGCAGCCCTCAACCAATGACTGATGAGAGGTGGAGAAGTAAATATCCTGGCTCCCTTGCCTGTGAATGGGGATAACTGTGAGGCACGTGTTCTACAATAATTCCCGTGTTCCCCTGTGGAACTGAGCCTCAGTCACCCACAGTAATTTGCTTGCTAGCACTCCCTGAATTGCTGTCTTCCTTCCCCCCTACCCTGTATTCCCACCCCCTACCAGTGCCTCCTAGGATCACCTCCCACATAAATTACTTTCACTGAAATCCACATCTTCAGTCACCATGTGATTGAAGACAAGTAAAATTTCCATGCTGAGGCAGGTAGGGCAGGTGTTATTTCAGATGAGGCGGAGGGTGTGAAGTAACCTGGCCATCATTTGTTTAGGCTGTGGGGGCTCCTGTGCTCAGCCCTCTGCCTTGTCTGGATCTTTACCTTATCCCCACACCAAGCCTCTGCCAGCCCTGAGGGCCAAGCATTGCCAGGGGGCCGAGCTGCCTCTGCAAAGGCCACAGAGCTTCCAAGCTCTGTCCTCCAGGAAAAAGGTCACTGGGAATATATCACAAAACTTGGCCACTGCCAAATTCCTGTTCTCCTATCACTGCCCTCACAGCTGAGACCTACAGAGCCCCATTTTATGTACAGGAAGGAGGCCTTCTTTTATTACTTGAACAGAAGGATTTTGCCCTGGGCTCCTTGAGGGGTGAAGAACTTATCCCTCTGCTCTCCCCCTAGAGAGTCCTTCACGGGGCCTAATGTGACTCATGATGTGTACCATAGGTTGGATATTTGTGTCCCCCCCTGTAAAATTCACATGTTGAAATCCTACCACCTGAGGTGATGGTATCAATAGGTGGAGCCTTTGCGAGGTGATCAGGTCATGAGGTCTCTATGCTCCTGAATGGGATTAGCGCCCCAGAGAGTTCACTAGCCCCTTCCACCATGTGAGGACACAATGAGAAAACACCAATCTGTGAACCAGGATGACCCTGACCAGGCCCTGACTGGACGTCAAATCTGTCAGCATCTTGATTTTGCACTCCCTAGTCTCCAGAACTGTGAGCAATAAATCTCTGTTGTTTATAAGCCACCCAGTCTATGGCATTTTGTTATAGCAGCCCAAAGAGACTAAAACAGTGTGGCCGATAATATTTTCCAAAGGTAGCCACAGAAACATATTATATCCCATTCGCCATGTTCTTCTGACACTATGACTAATGCTCCTCTCATGGAGGGGATGGTCTCTGTTCCTCCTCTTGAATTTGAGTAGGGCTGATGATTATTTTGACCAATAGATTACAGCAGAAATGATATGATGTAACTTCTAAGGCCAGGTCATTCAAAGGAGCCAGTTTCCAATTGCTTCTCTCTTTTTTGGAAGCTCACTCTGGGGAACTCAGACACTATGCTATTAGGAAGCCCAAATCAGCTTATGGGGAGAGTCCACACAGACAGGCACAGGGGAGAGAAGAACTGAGGACCCCTGGCCAACAGCCAGCATCAGCTGCCAGACATTTGAGTGCACAAACCTTCAGATGGCCCCAGTCCCCAGTCTTCGAGGCTTCCAGCAGAGACCCCAGACATCACAGAGCAGAGACAAGCTGTCCCTGCATATTCTGTCCAAATTTTTGATCCACAGAATCTGAGTGTAAGAAATGAGTCCTGTTGTTTAATCCACTAAGTTTGGGAATAATTTGTTATACAATCATAGTAACTTAAACACCAAGCTTCCCAAATTCCCAAAATTGTATTGGGTTGGGTTTGACATCAGTCTGTCACTATAAGGACACCTCCATGAAGATATCCTCTGTGTCAGGATCCCGGCCCCTGCACTCTTCCACTAACACTATCCCTTGACTCACAGGTCTGAAAGGCACATGCCTAGTGTTTCTATAGTGACATTCTTCCAAAGGAGATGGGGGACAGCAATCTACCTGCTATCAGGCCACACACACTAATTCATAGCCACTCCATACAGTCTCACCATGTATCTTCTTTCCTTCTGACAGTAACCTCAGAACAATACCGTCCAGGACTCATGGTCAGGGGAGGCAGTCTTCCCCTCCTCCTGCCTGATCCATAACAGCCCACAGCACATTTGCTCAGTTCAGGGAGTCCTCCGTATCTACAGAAGCAAAGCGGCATCACTGGACAGCAAGTGTCTGCAGAATTTGTTATTTATTTAGTCGCTCACATCTGTAAGTCAGGCCTCTCTCAGGCTCATTCAGATGTTTTTAATCTCCCTTTTTGCTCTTCCCATCTCCGTGGCCCACTCACACTGGGAGCTCTTAAATCAGCAATGTTTAGCCCTGAGTCCAGCCCAGCCCTGTGGACAGATGGTGCTTTAGTGGTGACGCTGACAGTGACACTGATGTTGAGCATCCTAACCCATTACCCCTCCCCACAGGCACCTGGCGAAGGGCATGGTCATGTAAAACCTGCTCCCATAGGCTTCCTCCAGCAACGAATGCCAGAAGCAAAAACTCCATGATCCCGCGGTAGCAAGCAGAATCTCTAACTCCTTTTGAAATTGCTTTTTGCTTGAGAGCTGGGATGCACTAACTAGCTGTGTGACTTTGGGCTAATTATGTCAACTCTCAAAGTCTCACGTTCCTTATGTGTAAAATATGCCTAGCCCCTACCTCAAAGACTTGGTGAATGAATTAAATAAGATAATAAGGCATGCTTATAGGGGTCTTACTATGCTCCAGAAGCTGCATCACACCCTCCACATGTAATATTAGTTCCTTCAGTCTGGAAGCCTGTGATAAACTTCTACCACCATAAGCCTAGAAACTGGGCAAATTATTTTATTATGATCAACATTAACTATATTGAAAGGACTTGAAAGAGTGACTAATCAATTGGGACAGGAAAATACCTTGTACACAGATTTGTTTTCTTTGTCCTGTGAAAGAAAGATGCACGTGACATCAGAAAAGAAATCAACCTTTGTTTTGGTTCTCGAGGTGGCAGCATGGAGGGAGCACTGACTTAGGAGCATGCCAACCTGGGTTCTCCCACATTTTCCCCACAGCAGTCACAGAAGTGGGGTCCTCCAGTAGCTTTCCATTGTGTAGAGGAGACAATCCAACGTCCTCACCATGGCCACTGAGCTCTGCAGGAGCTGGCCCCAGCCACGCCCGTGGCCTCAGCACCCACCATGCTCCTCTCCCTCATTTCATCCCAGCTCTCTGGACCTCTGTGCTATTCCCTGAATGTGCCAAGCCCTCAGTTGCCTCCAGGCCTTGCCCTTGCTGTTCACTCTGCCTGGAATGCTCTCCCCAACAATATCCCTGGGTTCACTCTCAGGTATTATGGCCTCTGCTCAAAGCCTTCTCCACCACTTCTCCCCTTAACATGCTTTTCTTTTTCTTTAGGGTGCTTATCCTGACATTTATTACACATCTGTTTGTTTATGTGCTTATTGTCTCTCTTTCCTCACTAGATTATAAGCCCTCTAAGGACAGGGACTTTGTTTTTAGTCATGATTTCATCCCCAGCATCTGGAATAGTAAGTGACACATAGTAGGTGCTCAATAAATACTCGTGATGAGCAAGTGCCTTTCCAAAATGCCCACCTGATGCTTCAGCTCATTGAATGATTTCCCTTTGACCTATGAGTAAAGTCTTCCCGAGTCCTCAATACCTGGCCTCTGTATAGCTCTGGTTACCTCCCACCCCATCTACCCCACCACTCCCACACACTCACACACACACACACACGGATGCACACACCGAGATACACAGACACATATGCATCCATATACACTCACACACACACATAAACAAGTATACACATTACGAAACACAAATACATATGCATGGACTTACACAAAAACACACAGACATGTATATACAAACAGACACAAATATATACACATGAACACACCCTAATACACATGCACACGCATACACAGGAAAATATATTCACATACACAGGTACACCAGGATGAACAAACATATACATACACACAAACACACATGAACATGGACAGACTTACACAGAAATGGATATACACATGCATAAACACACAGATACACATATACACACAGACATACAATGATACGTGTATACACACACATACTATGTTTTTTTTTTCTGGAGTCAGAGTCTCCTTTGTCACCCAGGCCAGTCAGCTACCTACAACCTTCGCCTCCAGGACTCAAGCAATTCTTCTGCCTCAGCCTCCCGAGTACCTCATGCATCATGCCTGGCTAATTTTGTAATTTTAGTAGCGACAGGGTTTCACCATGTTGCCCAAGCTGGTCTCAAACTCCTGACCTCAAGTGATCCACCCACCTTGGCCTCCCAAAGTGCTGGGATTACAGGCGTGAGCTACCGCGCCCGGCCACACACATACTTTTAGCCTACAGTTCCACAGGCACACCACACTCATGCTCGCCTCCAGAATTTACCATTTTGTGCATGCCATTCCTTCTGCCCAGCTGTTCTCTGCTGGACAGCTCCTGCTCATTCCTCAGGTCAAAGTGCTGACATTGTCCTCCCCAGAGGGTCAGTATAATGTGGTAGTAAAAATCACAGGCTCTGGAGCCAGATGATGTGAGTTTGAATTTTGGCTTTGCTACTTGCTAGCTGTGTGAGCTTGGACTAGTTACTTAACCGCTTTGTGCCTCAGTTTCCTTCCCAATAAATTGGGATGGTGGTAATAATGCCTACCTCATTGTCCATTTGAGGAGTCAATAAGATAACACATATCAAGTGCTTAGAACAGTGCCTGGCCTATAATGACGATTAGTTGGCTATTGTGGTTCTAACCTGACCATGCCTAAGATTGGATTAGGTGCTCCTCCCAAGTGTTTCTAAGCATTCAATACAGCCGTGAGTAGCCTGGATCTGACTGCACTGCAAATGTATGTTTATTGTCTTTTTTCTCATCTGGGCTCGGAGACTGTAAAAGGTGTCCTGTGCACTCAGCGCCCCAAGCCCAGACCCTCCACACCAAGGTGCCCACCAAATATTTCCTGAATGCACAAGTGCCCTTGGATGAGCCATTTGCCTGCCCTGGGACATTGCTTTCTCTTCTATAAAGTGAGATCACTGAATCAGAAGTTTTCTAAGGTCCTTCCAGGTCAAATAGTCTACAGTTCTTCAATTCCATGCTTGACCCTCTATTTGAAAAGTTCTTCCTTTATTATACTGGAACCCTAATCGGTATCTTTATGAAAACTCTTTCCAACTCTTCTGGATCTTTCCAAAGGGACCTTGCAAAATGATGGATGTCAAGGCCCCTTAGAAATGAGTTCAATCCTAGACCTTTCACCGTGGGGAGGGGGACCTAGGCCCAGAGACTGCAGAAGGCTTGCTCAAGGTCACTCAGCGAGCTAATGGAAGAATCAGAGTCAGACTTCAGGGTCGTGGCTCACTACATTATTTTTTTCTGCACAAAAAGTATGATTTGGAGAGATTTCTTTAGCAAAGGCATAGAAGTGAAAACTAGCAAGTGTTGGATGGAAATATGAGAGGGGATGATTCCTATCTCTTTAAAGTATCACCTGGGGTCTTTTGCTATAACAATACATAAAAATAACACCAGCTAATGGATTTAGTGAATTCCTGCCACTGGTTAGACATTGCACTAAGCACTTGACACACTTTTCTCATTTAAACCTCCAAACAATGCTATGAGAAAGGTACCCATTTTATAGATGATAAACTGAGGCTTAGAAAGGCAAAGTAACTTTCCCAAAGGTACCCAGGTAGTAAGTGGTAGAATGAGGCTCTGATCCAAGGTGGTGTTGTGATTGCAGCTCCAGAAACCAAACTGCATACCAGCCCCTCCTGTCAGAATGTTATCTGCACATCATCTCAAATTAAGTCGTCATTCCCAGACAGACTGACACATTTAGCAGAAACAAGTTCACACCGCAAAGTGTGGGCTGAGCATTTCTGTGCTGTAACTTTTTCTCTTATTTTTCATGATGACTTGCTGTGTAGGCAATGTGCATGTTCAGAGAAGTGGATTATAGAAAATATAGGTTGTATCAGTCAGCTATTAGTGGGTAACAAAAAACACCCAAACACTCAGCAGCATATGACAGTAAGCATTTGTTCTCATGCCCACAGGTCTGAAGGTCAGCTGTATGTCTGAAGGTCAGCTGTATGTCTGCAGGTCAAGTGGTCTAGGCTGGACTGGATTCCAAGCTATGGGTTCAGATTAAGCCTCCGCCTGTGTCTCCTCATTCTTCTGAGATCAGCTTGCTCCCTGGGGTACTTTTCTTATGATGATGACAGACATGCAAGATGACAAGTGGAAACCAAGGATACTACTTAAGGGTTAGGCTTGGAAATGGCAGGTCATCACTTCTGCCTACATTCCAGTGGCCATAGTAAGTTGTACAGTTAAGCCTAGCATCAGTGGGATGGGAAATAGACTCATCTCTAGAGGGAGGAATGGCAATTCTCATGGATAGAGGGAGAAATCAGAAAGTAGGAAACAGTTATGCAATGTAGTGTATGGGGTCATTTAAAGCTTTAAAAGGACAAGAGTATCAGCATGTTTCTATTTTGTGAAGATTGGGGGGAGAGGGAGGAGAAAGGAAGGGAACCAGTGTTACCTTTATTTCAAATGCTGGGAAAAGATTTCTCAGTTCATTTTGAATTCAGTTCCAAGGTTTCCAGGGAGGGCTGCAGGAGGCAGGGGGGCTTCTGGACTGAGCAGAGGACATAGGAACAAGCAACTTCCCCAAGTGTATTCCCAGGCTGATTAGTATACCAATTATTGCCATCAAATCAGAGATGTGCTCGGCTTGCTGTCTCTGTGTCATGAAGAGCTGTGGCACTTCCAGGGATATGGGGAAGCAGGAGGGCAAATACAGACAGCCCAGACACCTCCATGCACCTGAAATGATAACCAGATGACCATGCTGCCTGTTGTGATGGCACCACTCCTCCCTAATGCTTCTGCAGTGCCTCCTCCTCCCCTCCTCCCTCTTGAGCTAGCAGGGGGGAGTTCCACCAATACAGGGCTGGGAAATGAAGTCAAGGAGTCATCTGAGCTTTTCCTGCCCCAGGTGTGTTGTCTTTCTCACTGCCTCCTATCTTCCCAAACAAACAAGCCACTCGCTCTCTCAGGCCTCTTTCCCCACTTGTAATGACAGGTGCAAAATCCTCCTCATGCCCTCCCCAGGAGATAGGAGCCATGTGGGCTGTGTGAGGCAGTTAAGTGTTTCTGAGGTGGCAATGAGGGTGGTTCTGGTTTCTGCCTTGGAGTCAGGCAGGCCTGAACCAAATCTAGCCTTGCCACTGTCCAGCCTGGTGACCTCTCTAAGCCTCAATTTTCTCATCAAGGAAATGATCCCGGTGGTTTCCTACCTCACAGAAATGCTGCAAGGGTTGCATGAGAAAGAACTAGACAGTGGCTGAAACAAAATTATACTCTGAAATTCATAGCTATTATCATCATACATCTCTTAGACTTATGATGCTTGACTGAACCTCATTTTAAATCTTTGCAGACACAGTCTGTGGGTGTGGAGAGTCTCAACATTAGCCCTGTCAAAGGGCAGCTTTGCCAATGGGTTCCCCAGAAGCTAATTCATTCATTCAATAATCCATGAATCCATCCATCCATCTATGCATTCATCCATTTATCCATCTGTGCATCCACTCATCCACCTATTCATCCATTCATTCAATAATTTTTATTGGTGGCCCACTATATGCCTAGAACCAATCCAGACACTGGGGAAATATGAAGAAATGTAGAACAAAACCTGTCTCTCAAGTAGCTCCCCATCTAGCAGGGCATCAATGCCTTCAAGCCTAGCACAGTAATTCTGAGAGATAGGAGGAGCCTAAAGGTTCCTGGCTCAATTGCCACCCAAGGCCAGAGAGGCCCTGCTCTATTCCCAATAGATCTAGCCTCTGCTGAAGCAAGCCTACTGACTGGGGGACTCAGGGCCTGACCATGCAGGCATCCATGGCTTTTCAGTTCTCTATGTGAAGAAAAGATCTCTGTCTGACTTAGAGCTGAAATGTAGCTTCCTGTGATGTTTGGAACATTCACAGGCAGCTGTCCCATCTCCCGTGAGCATTCTATTCCTTGAGCGAGACATTTGAGTTCCCTAAACAGCTTCTCGGATGAGTCCTTACTATCCATCTCCAGGTGCTAACTCCTTCCCACAATACCCATTTTGTATAAAATGACAACATAGGGAAATTCACAAGAGACGACATTGACCAGTTTGCTAAACCTGTGCTTTCTGGGGTGTTTGCAGAACACTAGTTCCACAGAACTTAAGTAAGTTGCAGGCTCCAGAAAAATAAGTATTTGTTGGTCATTCCATCTGAGAAACTCAAGGGAAGCAAAACCAACCAGGTTCCATTACTGAAAGACATTGTAAAGCTTTGAAGGGGCTTGATATGGTTTGGCTCTGTGTCCCCACCTAAATCTCATCTTGAATTGTACTCCCATAATTCCCGCATGTTGTGGAAAGGATCCGATGGGAGAAGGTTGGATCATGGGGGCAGTTTCCCCAATGCTGTTCTCGTGGTAGTGAATAAGTCTCACGAGATCTGATGGTTTGATAAGGGGAAATCCCTTTCACCTGGCTCTCATTCTCTCTCTTTGCCTGCCGCCATCCACGTAAGATGTATCTTGCTCCCCCTTGCCTTCCGCCATGATTGTGAGGCTTCCCCAGCGATTTGGAACTGTAAAGTCCAAATAAACTTCTTTCTTTTGTAAATTACCCAGTCTCGGATATGTCTTTATCGACAGCATGAAAACGGACTAACACAGGACTCACATACACCATGACTGCCCAAAAGGAGATATAGAATGCTGCAGATCCCCAAATCTCTTGATCCCAGGACTTGACACTGCTCATGGAGCATTCCCTGGAGCCACTGTTCCTCAGAGAACTCTTTATAAAACGAGAGTAGTGTTTTTAAAATCCAGATTATGAGCACACAGGCAAAGAAACATAATTCTGAGTTGGTATAGAAGTCATTATGTCTTGCATACACTCACCCAGACTTTACATATCCTTGTATTCTGACACTAACTTCCAATCGTCAGCACTGCACATCTGTCTGAGAGCTTTGTGGTTATCAGAGCCCACCATGCCTCTGAGTACAGCAGGCTAGAATCTCTAGAAGCCTAATAACCTCTCCCTGGGAGCAGCTTTCAACCTGTAACTGACAGCCCAGCTTCTCCATTGGTTGAGATAACTCTAAGGTGTTTTACCTATAGTCTCCCAGAGCTCCCAGTGGGATCAAGCCCCACTTGCCCACATTGGTAACTGACTTGATAACACACCACTCCTTCCCTTCCCTGCCTCAATTCTTCACTCCCCTACTGCCTTTTCCAGCCATCTCCTGTTGAACAATGATTTACACTCAAATCTCTCTCCATGCTCTGCTTCTGGTGGGACCCAAACCACAGCAATGGTCTGGGGGAGCTTTCTCTGGGATATCCGGGCTTGAGCAGAAAGGAGGAGGTTGTCTCTGATGGAGCTCAAGGAGGAGGGAGAGACAGAAGAGGGGTGTGTAGCAAAGTCAGGCCTGGGTGCACCCTGCTCCTCCTCGTCCTCCTACTCCTGGGTGCGGCCATCCTCACTGCCTCTCATCTGCTCTGAGCAACCACAGCTTCTCTCTCTCTCTCTCTCTCTCTCTCTTCTCTCCTCTCCCTCTATCATGTCTCTCCATCTCTCTCTCACATGTCTCTTCTTTCTGTTTATCTCACTCTAACACATCTCTCCTCTCTCTAACACATCTCTCCTCTCTCTCTCTCTCTAACACGTCTCTCCTCTCTCTCATGTCTTTTTTGTCTCCCTCTCTAACACATCTCTCCCATCTCTCTTTAAGACATCACTACTGTCTCTCTCTCTCATGTCTTCTTTCTCTCTCTCTCTAACATGTCTCTCCTGTCTCTCTCATGTCTTTTCTCTTTCTCTGCCTCTCTCTCATGTCTTTTCTGTCTCTCTCTAACATATCTCTTCTTCCACTTTCATGTCTTTTCTGTCTCTCTAACACATCTCTCCTGTCTCTCTTTTCTCTCCTGTCTCTGTCTAACATGTCTCTCCTGTCTCTCTCTCCCAGCCTCAATTTCCCCACTGCTTGAGGACTCCATCTGGCCAGGGTAGAGGAGGACTCCAGATAAGGAACCATGAGAAATAGGAGACGAGGTCTCTTGAGCACATAAATCACTCAGCTCAGAGGCCTGGAGCTCCCAAGCCCGGAAAGTAATTCCCAGGGCTAAGAATAACTTGGCAAGCAACTCCCAAGTCAGAGTGGGACTCGGGGCCAAGCTTCTGGGTTGCTTTTCTCCATGTTACTGTGGGGTGTAACCTTGATCCCTCTACTGAGGTAAACAACGGGGGTCTGAATTATTTGGTTTGGCAACAGGAAGAGGCCCTAGGGAGGTAAAGCGCCGCAGTAATAAATGAGGAGCAGAGACAGCTGTGCAGAGCAGGCCCGCTTCCCCTCCATTAGCACAAACCTGAGGCATCTCTAAAAGCTAAAAGGCATCACTCTTCTCTCCCAATAGCAGGGACCAGAGCTGCAGAAGCCACAAATCACTAAGCAAAGTGCAGAAGAATGTTCGCCATTTCTTGGAATGGAAATAATAATAAATAATAATAATCTGTTCCATGTATTTAGCCAAGACATGTTCTCCAAGGAGCTTTGCGCTCAAATTTATCGTCGAGTCCCCAGGGTCTGGATATTTTTTAATTAAAACTTTTATTGGGGGAAACATACAAATAAAGAGGCAACAAATGACCCCAGAAGTGAGTTATGTGGAGCGTCACCATCTTACATTTCTTCGGCTTTTGTCTTTTTATTCCTTTGCCGTCTGGATGGTTGCAGCCTGATCAGTCCTGCTACGTTGCCTGTTCATCGCATAAAAAATTAACCATAAGTACCTGTACTGGATGCCCTGAAAGAGAGAGAGGAAAGGCGTGAAAATACATTGAGCATCTCCTAAGTGCCAGGCGCATCTGATACACATTATATTCTTAATTCTCATTACAACTCCGGGAGCTACCATTTAAGTGATTACTGTGTGCCTGCTAAGTGTTTTCGATGCATTAACTCATTAAATCCTCACAAAGTCCTCTGATGTGAGTTCTTTTAGTGGCCCCATGTTTCAGATGAGGACATTGAGACTTAGAGAGGCTAAGAAACATGAGGAAACTCTCGCAGGTGGAAGCAGCCTAGAACCCGGGTCTGCCTGGCTCTGGGACCTTAGTTTGCCTTGTGAAGGAGGGAAGGGGGAGGGATAAGAGAGGAGGACAGAGCTTGGCCACATGCATCACGTTCTCCCAGAAGTGGTTCTGAGCCAAGGGTTTGTGGGCAAGTGAGTTAGTTAGGAAGCACTCCCAGGAGGAACCAGTAAGGGATGGGATGGGTGAGCAAAACAGGAAAACGGAGAATGGCAACCAAGGGTGCAAACGCAAAGTCCCACCCCAGACTCATCTGGCAGGGGGCCTCTGCAGGGTAAATTCCACCCCAGAGTTTGTCCTGCCTCCAGGCAATGGAGCTGGGTTTTTAACTCCACATCAGTCACTGGTTATGGGTACCCTGGGGTGGGACACAGGGGTGGGGAAGTGGGACAGGGAATTCCTAGACACCTCCAGCTCTTCATACCTTGGAGGAGGTTGCAGCTATTGACAACAGAGCCCCCTGATGTTGAGAATGGGCCCACAGGCCTGGGAAAAGGAATCCAGCAATGTGTACAACACTTGACAACCTCACCAAGAAAGATCCGCCTGCATAGCCAAGATGTGGATAAGGCTCCCATTCTTCAGCATGTGACTTTCCTCTTATGCCATATTTATGGTGGGTTGAAAATCCTGGGACTGGGCCATTCTGTTCTGGACCTGTCAATAGCCTACCCCTAACAACTGGAGCTCGAGATACAGACCACCTGGCCAAGGCTGAGGGAATGAAGCATGGGCTCTTGACCCCATTTAGCCAACAACCAAGCAGATGGTCTCACCAAGAACTGGGCCTCAGAGGTGGGGTGGGTCCTGCCAGATCCTCTAGACTCACAGCCACTGCTTAGCTGACAGCATGTGCAAGCAAGAGGCAGCCAGGAGCGTGGAGGTAGACACACACACACACACACACACACACACACACACACCCCTCGCCCACCTAGCCTTGCCAAAGAACAGAAGAAAAATCAAGACACACATTATGTGTTCTATATTCTACATATTGATAGATGTCAATAGCTGTCAGTAGAATCAACCTTCTATGGTGGGGCATTAAGGAGGTTTCTGCTGCTCTGCCGTTGCAAACAAATAATGTCAAGCAAAAAAAAATTAAAAAGGCAAATTACAAGAGACCATGAACAGGATGCTAGCACCTTTGTAAAATCTAAAAGCATAGCGTACATAGTTTCTGGATTCATACAGATGTAGTCCAAGTCTAAAGTGGGCAGAGGATGATACACCAGCCCCGGAATGATACTGATCTTAGCAGAAGAAGGGAAGAGGAGATGAAGTTATAGCTATATTTGAACATTTGTATTTTTTTAATATGTAAAAAAGCAAAATATGGCAAAATGTGAACACTTGTCTAACCTCCATGGTAGGTTCATGGGTATTTCATACTACCGCAGGTACATAATTTTCTATCTTCAGAATGCTTCTATTCCTAAATAACGTTTTCATAATGTTTAAAAGTTCAACTAAAACTCAATACTGATATACCCTGTGACCCCACCACTCTACTCCTAAGTATATACCACGTGGGATGTGTTCACGAGCTTACCAAAAACTCGCACAAAAAAATGTTCAGCCCAGAGCTATTTGTAATAGTCCCCCCCCAGCTATCTGCAACCACCCCAGTGCCCATGAACAGTGGAATGGTGTGTTCATGCAAGAGAATCCTACACCGACATGAGAATGATCCAACTACAATGCTCAGCAACAGGAATGGAGCTCGCACTCATTATGCTGAGCAAAAGAATCAGACATAAAAGAGCCCATAGTGTATGGCTCCATTTAGATGTGCTTTGAGAACAGGAAACTCTTCCAATACTCTGTTGTAGAAGTCAGGATCGTGCTTACCCCTGAGGAAGGTAGGGACTAGAAGTGGGAACAAGAGGTCTCTGAAGTGCTAGTCACAGTCTGTTTCTCCATCCAGGTGTTATTACGTGGGTGTGCTCGGTTTGTGACAATTCATCAAATGGGCATTTATGTTATATACACTTTTCATTATAAGTTGTATTTGAATAAAATCTACATTAATCTTTTTTTCAAAAGTGAAAGTTAAGGCAACATAATGGTCTCTGACTGGACTATCACATGAAGGCCATTGTCCACCATTAATTTCTCAGCTCAGATTAATCTATTGATCACCACTGTTGTAACATACTCAATATCGGACATGAAATTATCGACCTGGAATAGCCTCTAAGCTGCCGCAGTAATGGGAGGTGGTGGGTGAGAGGCTCTGTTAATGGTATTTAGCAGGAAGTATATTGCATCTCTGCATCCCTCCAATGGAATGTCCATTTTTAGCCCTGACCCCATCAGAAAAGAATTTGTCCTGCCCTCAAAGGAAACTAAAGCACCCCTCCCTATACTCGGACCGACCACAGTTGGGAATCAAGTGCCCAGGTTAGAGGAGGCACTGCTGGGCGGCTAAAGGAAAAAGCCAGCTTGCCAAGTCTTTGAGAGAACAGACTTCCTCAGACATCACGCACTGGCAAAAGCCTGGGGTCTAGCGGGGCCTTTGAGCAGGGACCTAAGCAAGAGAGCAAGCCAAGGGTATGCAGCCCCGAGAGATGAAAAGGACAACTATATAGTGCACGTGCCTCCTATCTCCCTGCCAAGCATCACTAATCAATGAAGGCCCTTGTACCTATAAGACAGGGCCTCACAGCCCTTCCCCACACCCCTCTGGGAAGCCTGGGAGAAGAAAGTCTAGCAGAAAGGAGAGACTCTTCCTGGGGTTACATGGGCTAAGTGGGTGGTTGGGGTCTTATTAATTGTGTGATGAAGAGCAGTTAGACTTAGCACAACATACTGTGGATTACTCTGGGTTTGATGTATAGATTTATTCTAATTGAATCATAAACATATTTTTTTTTAATTTCAGAAGGCAGACAGTTGTCTTTCTGTGATCCTATAGTACTCTTTTGAACTACTGTTACAGTTACATAGTGGGCGTCAGGACCTATATCAGGAACCAGGTGCATGCACCCTTACTCCATAATAGGGACAAGTGGGAAAAGGAAGAAGCCAGGAACTTCTGTTTTATAATTGTGCACAAGCTAGACCAGGGCAGGATGCTGAGGCCAACTGACTCCTTAAAGGTAAAAAAAACAATGCCTTTCCTGTGCAGAGAACATTCCTGAAGGAACGAGTTACCAAAGGACAGGGTTGCCGTATTGCACATGGGGACACCATTCCCATTGTATGTTTTGAGATTTGCTTTCTCTGGAGCTGCAGACATGGCAGCCCTGTCCACAAATAACTGTGGGAAAGGTTAGCCACAGCTTGCTCCCTGGGGGGAGGGCAGAGGACCCTGGGAAGAGCTACCAGTCTGCAGGCCAGGGTAAATCCACCCAGCAACAAATGAAACAGAGCTGTGTCTCCCATTCCACTGTTGTTCCCTGTGTGTCCAGCTCCCCAGACAGAGGAGAAATCAGGCCCCTAGGCCTCTTCTGCAACACCAACAGATTCTGCAGCTTGGCTGTGGGCAGATCAGGGAGTTGCCGAAGAGCCTGCAGACAGCCATCTATTATCTCCTCCCTACCCTGGGAGGATTGACAGCCACACGCAGCCACAATGTGTCTCCTAGGCCAGTTGCTGATGTACCCCGTGGCTCAGATCCAACCATCAAAATGGCTTTTTTTCCCCATGGCTGAGGTGGCAGACAGAGCCTTCCTCTCCTAGGGGATGGTGAAATGGTGACTAGGTCGCTGTTAACCCCACATTTAACCCAACTTCGCTCTTGGCATGTCAAGCCCCATCTCTATTCATCGCAGTGCTGCCTGCTCCCTGAGGTGACTGCGGTATGCCAGCTCATCTGCCTCCACTTAGCCCTCCATTCCTCACTCAGCTCCTTGGGGACACCCCTTTCCTCCCCCTCATCCCCACCCTCCTGCTGCAGCCCAGAACTGGACCAGAAAAAACTTCTAAGGACTTTGCAAGTTTCTATTCCATTTCATTCTCTGATTTTAGACCCTGATCCTTCAGGCATTTGTTCTGAGATTATAAAATGATTCCCAAGCCTTGGACCCTCTCTCTAGGTTGAATGTCCCAAAAATGAGCAGGCTGCTGATGCAAAAGTGGGGAGAGGGGTAATTGTCCCCAAAAGCAGATTGTCAGGCATTTTCTGACCTTGGGACAGTATCACACTCCTCAAAAGTGAATATCCTTCTTAATGTTGCATTTGGCTTCTCCACCAGGAAAGGCCCAACTAAGAAGAGGTGATAGGTGAGGTCAAGCCATGATCTGGGCAAGGGGCCACACCTGGAGCTGGCTCCCAGAGAGCCTTTAGCATCATACCAGTACATTTAGGCTTTGATTTGTATCTAATTGGGAGCCCTTGAAAGTTCTTGAAGAAGGTAGTATATAAACAGAGTGATATTTTGGGAAGGTATGCAAGAGAAAAGCTTGGAGATAGAGGGCTGATTAGAAGTTCTGCACTAGCTCAGAAGAGAGAAGAGAAGAACCTGACTCACAGCAAAAATCCAGAAAGTTCTGAGAGGTATAGGGGCAAGACATAAGGTTCAGCATGCAAAGAAGCCAAGACACGAAGAGTTGGTAAGATGGCCGAATAGAAACACCTCAGTCTGCATCTCCCATCGAGATCAATGCAGAAGGTGGATGATTTCTGCATTTCCAATCTGAGGTACCAGGATCATCTCATTGGGACAGGTTAAACAGTGGGTGCAGCCCACAGAGGGTGAGCTGAAGCAAGGTGGGGGTGTCACCTCACCTGGGAAGCACAAGGGGTCGAGGAACTCCCTTCCCTAGCCAAGGGAAGCCATGAGGTACTGTGTAATGAGGGACAGTGCATTCCAGCCCAGATACTACGTTTTTCTCATGGTATTTGCAACCCACAGACGAGGAGATTCCCCTCAGGTGCCTACACCACCAGGGCCCTAGGTTTCAAGCACAAAACTGGGTGGCCATTTGGGCAGACACTGAGCTAGCTGCAGGAGATTTTTCCATATCCCAGTGGCACCTGGAATGCCAGTGAGACAAAACCATTCACTCCCCGGAAAGGGGGCTGAAGCCAGGGAGCCAAGTGGTCTAGCTCAGCAGATCCCACCCCCACAGAGCCCAGCAAGCTAAGATCCACTGGCTGGAAATTCTTGCTGCCAGCACAGTAGTCTGAAGTCAACCTGGGATGCTCAAGCTTGGTTGGAAGAGGGCATCCACCATCACTGAGGCTTGAGTAGGCAGTTTTCCCTTCACAGTGTAAACAAAACCACTGGGAAGTTTGAACTGGGTAGAGTGCACCACAGCTCAGCATAGCAGCTGTAGTCAGACTGCCTCTCTAGATTCCTCCTCTCTGGGCAGGGTATCTCTGAAAAAAAGGCAGCAGCCCCAATAAGGGGCTTATAGATAAAACTCCCATCTCCCTGGGACAGAGCACCTGGGAAAAAGGGTGGCTGTGGGTGCAGCTTCAGTAGACTTAAACGTTCCTGCCTGCTGGTTCTGAAGAGAGTGACAGATCTCCCAGCACAGTGCTCGAGCCCTGCTAAGGGACAGACTGCCTCCTCAAGTGGGTCCCTGATCCCTGTGCCTCCTGACTAGGAGACACCTCCCAGCAGGGGCCAACAGATACTCATACAGCAGAGCTCTGGCTGGCAGCTGGTGGGTGCCCCTCTGGGACAAAGCTTCCAGAGGAAAAAACAGGCAGCAATATTTGCTGTTCTGCAGCCTCTGCTAGTGATACCCAGACAAACAGGGTCTGGAATGGACCTCTAGCAAATTTCAGCAGACCTGCAGCAGAGGGGCCTGAGTGTTAGAAGGAAAACTAACAAACAGAAAGAAATAGCATCAACATCAACAAAAAGGATGTCCACACAGAAACCCCATCTGAAGGTCACCAACATCGAAGACCAAAAGTAGATAAATCCATGAAGATGAGGAAAAACCAGAGCAAAAAGGCTGAAAATTTCCAAAACCAGAATGCCCCTTCTCCTCCAAGGGATCACAACCCCTTGCCAGCAAAGGAACAAAACTGGATGGAGAATGAGTTTGACGAATTGACAGAACTAGACTTCAGAAGGTGGGTAATAACAAACTCCTCCGAGCTAAAGGAGCATGTTCTAACCCAACGTAAGGAAGCTAAGAACCTTGAAAAAATGTTAGAGGAATTGTTAACTAGAATAACAGTTTAGAGAAGAATATAAATGACCTGATGGAGCTGAAAAACACAGCATGAGAACTTTGTGAAGCATACACAAGTATCAATAGCTGAGTCAATCAGACAGACGAAGGGATATCAAAGATTGAAGATCAACTTAATGAAATAAAGTGTGAAGACAAGATTAGAGAAAAAAACATGCCAAATTATAAAGAGCATCAACACAATGAAGAAACTGCATCAACTAACGTCCATAAAAATGGATGAGTTCCTGTCCTTTGCAGGGACATGGATGAAGCTGAAAACCATCATTCTTAGCAAACTAACACAAGTGTGAACAGAAAACCAAACACCACATATTCTCACTCATAAGTGGGAGTTTGAACAATGAGAACACATGGACACAGGGGAGGGGAACATCACACATTGGGGCCTGCTGGGGATGGTGGACTAGGGGAGGGATAGCATTAGGAGAAATACCTAATGTAGATGACAGGTTGATGGGTGCAGCAAACCACCATGGCACATGTATACCTATGTAACAAACCTGCATAATGAAGAAGAGGAAGAA
Source organism: Ateles fusciceps (assembly GCA_036589455.1). NCBI lineage: Eukaryota > Metazoa > Chordata > Mammalia > Primates > Atelidae > Ateles > Ateles fusciceps. Next base: position 122,372 of record JAZHEH010001085.1, read on the forward strand.
AGAAGGAGAAGAAGAAGAAGAAGAAGCCGCCAAGGCTATGGTTTCCTCTTGAAGTACACATGGATCAGAACTATAGATGTGCCAAAGGTGACATAGCCTCAGGGAACATCCATCCCAGCCACCTTTTCTCACAGTGAAGAAACTGAGACCAGAGGTCCAGAAGAGACTTTATTGAGTATGAAGCCAGGAGCAACCCCTTTGCTAAGTGCTTTATTGCCTCTCACTCCAACTCCTCCCAATAACCCAATGTGCCATTTTTCTAGGATCGTGTAAGTTGGCACAGAGAGGTTCAGGGATTTCCCAAGCCAGGGCCAGAAGCCAGTCTGCCTACTTAATCCATGCTGTTTCCTCCACACTGTGCCACCTCTCCCAGAGAAAATAGCCTGGTCCTCTAGAGACCAGCAGCAGCCTGAGAGAAATGGCCTTGGCGTTAGACCAAAGGGCAGGAGTGGGAGAGATGAGCCAATAGTACAGGGCTGCCAAGGATGGAGAACTTAAAGGGGGACCTCCACACTGGAACATTAGAGCAACTGCACGGAGCCCCTGCAAAGAGCCGAGGGCTAACTCAAGCCTGCACTGAGTCACTGAAAAGCAGAAAGCTGGATTTACCTGTGAACCCTGTTGGCAAGCACCGTCGTAAGAGCTGGACCACACTCGGAGAGGAAGGAAAACCAGAAAAGACTCTACCCAGGTATCTCAGGTCAGGTTCCCTAGAAGCAGGGCTGAACTGAGGGCAGGGATGCCTGCGCCAGTGATTTCTGGAGGGGGGGGCTCACTTGGGGAACCTGAAAAGGAGTGAGGGAAGCAGGAGAGGGCAGAACAAACAGTCAGATGGAGACATGGCACTACAGAAGTTGAGGGTGACCAGTTGACCAACTGTTACAGTTTTCCTAAAACTGACAGTCCCAAGAAACTGGAACAAGCTGATCACCGCAGATCATCACCACTTCTCCTTGAAGCAAAGGGTCCAGGCATTTGTATCCCCGGCAGAGGCCATTGGCTATGTCTCCCGGCCATCCTCCTGGGGTGAGGTGTGCAACCTCCCAGATATCTGAGTAAAGTGAATCCTGTTGACCAAAGGCAATTCCCCCGAGGAGTATGCAAGCTGCAAGCTGATGTTAGCTAACATCCAGCCTAGCAGACAGACGAGTGCATTGGCCAGATAAAGAGGATCTGGGCGAGGCATCAACACTGTCTGCTGCATGAAGAATGTAATCTCTGAAGAACAACCTCTTCCCCACAGCCTGCACCCTATGATCTCACATTCTGCCCCCTCCTCTCCCTTGAGAGGCAGCAGAGTGACTCCAACCCTTATTGACAGAGAGGCATGTGCCGGGAGGATTCTGCTGGGGGCTGCTTGCAAGTAAATTGGCTCAGTCTTTTGCCTCGCACAGGTGCTGATGGCATCATTCAAGGCTTTCACCAGTGCCTCTTTGATGCAAGTAAGTGAACGGCTCCAGGTTAAACTTGTGGTTCTGTTAACCATCAACAACACAGAGCATAACTCATTTATACACTCTAACCACATTCTACATTTAACTGAACTTTGATAAAAATAAAATGTCCAGCCATCCATAACCACCAATCATCTGTCGTTATTTTTTTTCAGAATGTAAGGGCTCCTTGGGACTCCTTAGTGGTGTATAAACTTCGACGAAAGTTATTAGTTAATGCTTTTAAAAGTAGAGTTTTTCTGGAATGAATAGAGGTATGAAATGCAACACATTCCTAAGGGTTATATTAGGTTTCTTCAAGAGTTTGCACAGCAAGCATTTATTGAGCACCTACTATGCACCAGCTGGCTCTGTGCTGGGTACTAGGGATAGAAGGTAAATTGAATAGCACAAGTTCCTACCCTCAGTTCACAATCCAGTGGGAAAGCCAGATATGGAAAAACACAAATTCCAATGAAAGTGCTAGGGAATTATAGAAGCACCGTATGGCAAGGGGGACTTACAGCTTTCCCTGAGAGTCTGATCTTTAAAGACGAAGAGTTTGTCAGATTGAAACAGAAACTGCTTCTCCAATATCTGTGCTCTCCTTTTTCTGATTTTTGGTCAAGTAAAAGACATCCAGAATAAAATGACATTTCCTAGACTCCTAAGCAGCTAGACATAGCCATATGACTAAATTTTCTGGCTAATATGATTAAGTGACTTCCAGGAAGTGTCCTTAAATAGAAGAGCCAAGCCCTTTTCATCTCTGACTTCCTCCTGCTGGTTGTTGAACTCCAGAGGTAATGGCTGGAGCCTGAGGAGCCATTCTGTACCATGAGATTAATCCATGTTCTGAAGATGGTGGAAAAACAACATGGAAGAAGCCTGGGTCCCTGACACTTTGTGAAATTGCCTGAACAGCCTTGGGCTGTGTGACTCCAGCTTCATTTACAGAGAAATATATTCCTATTGTGTCTAAGCCACTGTCATTTCAGATTTTCTGTCACTCACTGCCAAACTGAATCCTAACAGGCAAAGAAGTTAGGGCAGAACAATTCCATTCCAAATTCACAGGCTGTAGATGACTTTGGCTCTGGCTTTGGCTTGTGTGGGTAATTTTTCTTTCCCCCTCCAATTTCCCATGAGCTCTTCTGCTTTTTCTCTTTCTTAATCCCTGTAGTAGATGTGAGGGTAAACTGACCAGAGCCCTTTTCGGGAATAGAGGGCTTGCCGTCCCACCTGCTGAGGGTGCTGTCAGCAAATAGCCCTTAGCTGTCAGCCCTTTGGGTGCATCATATCTAAAGTCATGCTTCCTCCCAATATAGCCCCTATCAATGATCAGCTGATGCATGGGGTGGGGAAGAGGCCTGGCCATTTCAGTGCAACTCAAGACCACTCTGAGGGGCCATTTCCTAGATCCAGAGCTCACCGTCAGGTCAGCCAAGGCTGTCATTTGAGCTGCCTGGCAGCTCGACTTTGCCTTCTGCCCGTTTGTGCTTCCTTCTGCCTTTTGCCAGGCTCAATCCAAAGGGCCTGTCTTCATTTTATTGTCCTGCGCTTTAAACTCCATCTCAGAATCTGCCTTCCAGACTTCCTAGACCCAACCTGCAACAATCCCTGTTTTCTTGGCTCCTGGACTCTGACTCAATTGTTCAGCGTCTTCTTTCTCTCTCATCTCTTAATAGCAATTTACAGCCAGTGACATCAACACCTAACACCTAACAATTAGCACCTAATGCAATTAGCACTTAATATGAGCTTTCTGTGATGCTAAATAAAAGCCTCTCAGCTGAGCCCTCAGCCAGGGTTCCTTCTGGCCTCCTCCAAGTGGCCCACAGGGAGGCAACATGGGGAAACTGAGCTCTGAGTAGAAATCAGGAAACCTGGATTCCTCACCTACCTTTGCTCCTGTGTGCTATGTGACCTCAGGCCAGCCACCCATCTTCACTGTGCTTTAAATGCTTGAACCAGGACACAAAAACCGCAATTTTGATTTTAGAGGACATTTTTGTATCTAAACCAGGAGTTGGCAAACTGTAGCCTCTAGGCCAAATCTGGCCTATCACCTGTTTTTGAGAATAAAGTTTTACTGAAACACTGTCATTCCATTTGTTTACATATTGACTATGACTGTTTTTGTGCTACAGCAGCAGAGTTGAATAGTTGTGACAGACACTGACTTTCAAAACCTAAAGTATTTACTATCTGGCCCTTCACCCAAAAAGTTTGCTAACCCTGGTCTAAACAAATTAAGGAGCTATTATATCTCTTGCCTCCAAAGTTAGGACCACAGTCTCTTCATTCATTCAATATTTATTGAGCATCTATCTACTAAGTGCAAGGTCCTGTTGTAAACACTGGGGCTACAGTCGTGAACAAAGTAGGCCCCGCCCCTGCTCTTCAAGAGCCTACCTTCCAGTGTAGGAGTGCTATGGTTTGAGTGTGTCCTCCAAATGTTCATGTGTTAAAAATTTAATTTCCATTGTAACAGTATTAAGAGGTGGGGTATTTAAGAGGTGATTGGACCATGAAGACTCGCCCCTTGTGAGTAGATTAATGCTATTATCTCAGGAATGCGCTCCTGATAAAAGGATTTCAGCCCCCATTTTCTCTCTTTCTCTCACACTCTCTTCCCCTTCCACCTTCTGCCCTCTGCCATGGGATGACCCTTGCCAGATGCTTGCACCATGCTCTTGGACTTCCCAATCCCCAGAACCATGAGCCACATAAATTTCTTTGCAAAATAAATTACCTAGTCTGTGGTATTCTTTTATAGAAGCAGAAAATGAATTAAGACAAGGAGACAGACAGTAAAAAAAAAAACTAATAAGTATATGCCATGCGAGCAAAAAGTTCTGTGGGGAAAATTAAAGCAGGGTATGGGATACTGGGAGGGGAGGTGGGGTGGGGCTGTGATTTTAAGTCAGGGAGCAGGAAAAGGCTTTTCTGATGAGGTAGCATTAGAGCAGAGGTCTGAGGGAGGTGCAAGAACAAGCCATGCAGATATATGAGGTAAAGGCATTCCAGGCAGAGGCAACAGCAAGTGCAAAGGTCCTGAGGCAGGGGATGCAGCTGGTGTGTTAGGGACACATAAGAAAGCTGGTGTGTTAGGGACACATAAGAAAGCTAGTGTGACTGGAGCAAAGGGGGTGAGGGAGAGAGAAGTAGGAGCTGAAGCTAGGATGGTTGTGGGAAGCCAGACCTAGAGGGCCTTGCTGGACATTGCAAGGATTCTGAAAGCAGTGGGGTGTCACAGGAGGGCTCTGAGCAAAGAAGGGGCATGCCTGCCTTCAGTTTAAGGAGCCCTCTGTCTGCTATATGGGAAAGAACCATAGATATCAGGGAGAGCAGCAGGGAGGCCAGTCATAATCCAGGTGAGAGGTGAGGGTGCCTCAGACCAGGAGATACAAAGAGAAGGTGGGAGAAGTAGTCAGAATATGAATGCTTCCAGGGTAGAGCCAACAGGCAAGCATGCTTGTTCCAGGAATGGGAATGAGGGTAGGTTTACCCACTTTGCCCTTTCCCATGCTGTTCCTCAAATAGGGATGATGTGCCCTGAAGTCTTTTTCTGGATGCCTGGCCCAGTAGGAATTTACTGGCCTGGAAGTCCACCCTCTCAGAAATTATCTATGTCAGCCTCACCGATGAGAGGAAAGTGTCTGTTATCACCAAAGGAAGGTCAGCAGTTAGTGAAGATGGAAGACGGAGGTTCTCCCTGTAGCCTGCTCCCTATTTACTCACTGAAAAGTTCCAGTGGGGCCCAGAGCTGTTTCCGAAGCCAATAGGCAGAAGGCTCCTTAAACCTAAGTCAGACATATTCTCTCTCTCTCTGTTCAGAGCCTTCCTGTGATGTCTTGGGTTGAGAGGGGGTCTACACCCTCCTCTTTTGAACCTGGGCTGATCTTAGTGACTCTCTGCTAACCCACAGAATGTAGCAGAAGTGACACTGCAGGACATCTGAGGATAGGTCATATGGCTTCCACCTGGCTCTCAGAACACTTACCCCAGGCAATGCCAGCTGCCATGCAGGAAGTCTAGCCACACCGAGACCACCATGCTGGAGGATCCACCTGTAGGTTCACCTGTCAACAGTATCATCTGAATGCCAACTGCCCCGTGTGTGCATGCACCATCATGGACATCCAGGCCAGTCGAGCCTTCGGATAACTGCAGCCCCACCTGGCATCTGATTGCACCCCCAAGAACTGCTCAGCAGAGCCCTTCTAAATTCCTGGCCCACAACATTTTGAGCAAAGTAAAGCCTTGAAGTTTAGAAATAAGTTGTCACACAACAATAGTAATTGAAACACCATTGCTTTTGGAGCCCTGCTGCCAAGGAGTCATAGGCAGTCTAGAACGGATGACGCATGTTCCCCACTCACATGCAGAGAGGCAGCTGTCACAAGAACAGCAATGTGCCACCATGGGGTTCTTTTCTCCTCCAGGATAACCCCCATTGGCCACCCAGGGTGATGGGGCCCTTGGTGTCCTGGGCCCTGAGGAACAGTAAACATTGCGAGTTTTTGATCTTTTTCTTTCAGTCAGCTCCTCTATGTGGGTGGCGGCATGGGAGAGGTGGGTCCCAAACCTCACAGTGTCACCCCCCATGGGCTGATGCAAAACAGAGAGTGGGGAACCACGAAGTCCAACGAGGGAGAGATTTATGCTTCTTACTCTCCATCTGCAAAGCAAAACAAAAATAGCTGAAATGCCGGTTTTCTGCTTTATCGGCTCTGTGAATAAGCATATAAATTTCTATGACATTTTTGGAGGCTTGCTGAAGGGGAAAAAAGCCATCCCCCAGGACGCAGCCAGCAGCAGCGGCAGCATATGGTTTGCTGAGAGCAGAGGCAGAGCGCTTGTATGTCTGTGAGCACTGAAAAAGGTGACTTTGTGGGTAATTTCAGACTCAAGGCAGTTTTCACCTTTTAAAAAAAGTTCCCCTTTTTTATTTAAAAAAAAAAATAGCCTTGCCAAAGCCAAGGCAAGTGCCTCAGTCAGTCAGTTCTCAGCAGGAAAGCAGGACTGTGCTATACACCCTGGGGGAAGAGCAAAGGAGGCCATTCTGATCCCAACTGCCTTGTGATACCACACTTGGCCTCTGGAACAGGGGGAGAACACCTCAGTAACAAGCTCACACAAGAGAAAGGGGAAAGCAGTCCTCAAGACATGTGGAAAGACCCAAGTAACTGAAGAGCAGAATAGAAGTTTGAAGTTTGGGGCTTTTTCCTTTTTCTATAAATTCCTTCCTCCAATATGGACTTGGGCAGGAAGTTCAGAGAAGACGTCTCCAACCCCACAGGCAGAAACCATCACTGATAACAAATAGACATGCACCTGGAAGAAAGACAGACCGCACCTCTCCTACCAGGAGACAAAAAGGGCCCAACATGTATGCAGTTTCACAGGGGTAGGAAAGACCAGCAACTATTCAGCTCATTCCATACTTAAATTCTACAATTACAGTCATTCTCGACAACGTTCAAACCAAACAAGGGTTTTGTCCCCTTTTAGGTGGCAATTATGCCTTCTCCTGATGTGCGTTAATACACTGGTTTCCTATCAGTCATTTACACTTTAGTATAAATGAATATATTTAAAGTTAACTGTGAGGGAAGAAGCAGAAAGAACACATGAGGGCATTGGGCTGAGGCGAAGGAGGATAGATAACGGACAGACAGAGAAGTTCAAGAAGGGAATAAAGGAAAGAAAGGTGTCCCAAAGACAAACCTAGCTGTCTTCACATTTTCACTCAGGACCCCTCCCTATTGCCAGGAGCCAGGTGGCTGAGGAAAGAAAATGCTTGAAAAGACTCAAAAAAGAAAAAAAATAGCAGTAACAGAATCACTGTGTCCCATGGGAGGAAGAAAATAGGCTGTTCTCTATCCTTCTTTCCAGCAACCCCAGCTGATTCCAGGAGATCAGGTCCCATCCTGACCCTACCTGAGGACTCCACTGCATTTCTCTGACCTGGACACCCTAAAGAGCAAAGTGAATAAACTTGTAGAATAAAGTGAAAACTTCTCACATTAGTATGCAAAGACTGTCACAGTGTGTATTTGACCTCCTTTACAGCCTTATCTTCTACGGATGATCCAAGCACCCTGCCCCCCAGTTTTCTCTTGCCATTCTTTAGGTCCATCCTGCATTCCCTCACCTCTTTCTTTGCTCACACTGTCTGCTCTTTCTGGATTGCCCTTCCCATCTTAACTGCCAAACTCCTACACACCTTTCAAAACCCAGAGAAAATGACACCTATTCCAAGAAATTATCCAAAATCTTCCCATAGACTTCCTGGCTCCTCTTTCCTTATTCCTTAGCAGGTTGTGTGAAGGTATATTGTCACACTTTGCCTTCAGTCACAGTTTTGGTTTCCCCCCCAAAGCAGAGCCTAAGAAAAGGATCTGGGTGCTAGTTGTATATTTTCAAGGTGATGTCAGGAACCCCAGCAGGGCAAGGAGGGCAACTCTATCCCTGATTAGCCAAGGGCATTCCTGGGACATTTGCTCCCTGCACTTCCTTGTTGCTCTTACATATGCCCAAGCAAGCTCCCTAGTTCCCCACAAAGCTTATGGGCAGTGGAACTAGAGACATAGCCCTTGAAATGGGAAGCAGTTAACATGCTAAAAACTGTCCACTGCAATTGCCTAGGAACTCTGGTAGCCTAGGGGGAAACAGGGCAGGGAATAAACAGTGCCCGCTCCATGTACTAGTGATATTTACACGTGTGTTCCTCTCCCTCTTGATACTCTACGAGCCTTGTGGTCAAGAATTCTGCCTTCCTTCTCTTTGACTTTTTAGCGCAAATTTGTAGATGAGAAGCACCCGATAAATAGTTAACAAATTGAATGGAGTTGTTGCAGTTTGTTAGCAAGGCTTTTACCAAGCACCTTGTGCCCAGGGCTGGGCTGGGAATGGTACAGATTTAAACCCATACCTGGCAGCATCTTCTGCCCCATGGATCTGCAGCAGGAGTCACAGAAGCTGGGCCAGACACTTTGAACTTTCCATGTGAACAGACCAGAAAGTCTTATCAGATCCTGTGTTTGCAGAGATGAGCTTTCTGTGTCTGTAGCCAGAGAAGCCCTTGTCCTCCATCAGCTTACCTCCAATCAATCCACGAAGGCAGCAAGGAAAACGTAGAATGCCAGAAAGCTACTAGAGTGGTGAGAACCAGGCAACTGGGGAGCAGGTTGCTGCAGGGGTCATTTTTGCCATCTGGTCAGGGCCAGAAGCCTGCCTTCTGTACAAGAGTATCTCCAGATACTGTCACACTCTCCAACCTTGTTCCTTTTGGCCTCTGTCTGGCTCACTGATCTGCAGCTATAGTGGTGTCATAGGCTAAATGGTGGCTCCCCAAAAATATTTCCACATCTTAATCCTCTAGGACCTGTGAATGTAAGCTTAATTGGAAAAAGGGTCTTTGCAGATATATTTAAGGTGAAGATCTCAAGATGGGTTCATCCTGGATTATCGAAGTGGGACCTTAAATCCAGTGATAGGTGTCACTAAGAGACATACAGGAAAGAAACGTGGAGAGAGCAGAAGGCCCTGTGAAGACAGAGACAGAGATTAGAATAATGCAGCCATAGCCAAGTAACACCTGGGCCCCCCCAGAAGCTGAAAGAGGCAAGGAAGAATCCTCCCAGAGAGCCTCCAAGGGGGGATGTGACCCCACTGACACCTTGATTTCAGATTGCTGGCCTCCAGAACGGTGAGAGAATCAATCCTTGTTGCCAGTCACCCAGTTTGGGAAATCTGTCACAGCGATCCCAAGAGACTAATACGACTGACCTCTTTGTTGTTCCTCAAACAAGGCACACACACTCCTACCTGAAGGCTTTTGCACCTGCCATTACCTCTGCCTGGAATGTTCTTCTCCCAGACGCCAGTATGGCTCACTCCCTTACCTCCTTCAGGTCAGCTCAGATGTCACTTTCATAGGAAGGCCTCATTGAACTGCCCCCCCATCTAAATACATCACCCCACATACTCCCTCTACATTATTCGTTTCCCTTCTTGGCTTTATTTTTTCCATAGCATTTATCACCTCCTAACAAACTAGAAAATGGGCTTATTTATTTTGTTCATTGTCGGTAGTCGCTCTACCACTAGAAATAACCACCATGAAGGCTGGTGGTTCTTGACTATCTTGTTTACCCTTGTTTCTATAACACTTAGAACCATGCCCGGCTGATGTACTCATTTGATAAATATTTAGTGAATAAAGGAATGATCTGAATGTAATAAGAACATTAAGGAAAACAGTAACTCACATTCTACAGTGCTTTACACATAGCTGAGTGCTTTTACCAACGTTACCTCTTTTGATCCTCATGACAGCTTTGGGAGATGACATTATTGCTTCATTTCCCCGAAGAAGAGGTTCCGAGAGACTAAATAATTTTCCCGCAGTCACAAAGAGGTAGAAGTAAGATTCAAACTCAGGCCTGTCTTACTCTGAATCCCACATTTTGTTCAATATGCATACATGTAAGGCACCATTGCCAGGGGGTTGCCAGGAGCATGGGAATGAACATTGTGAGCCAAGCAGAACTCATTATGAATCATTTAATAGGTGTTTAATGCTCAATATTGTATATATACGTGTGTGTGTGTGGGAGAGAGAGAGAGAGAGGGAGAGAGAGAGGGAGAGAGAGAGGGAGAGGTAGAAGAAGGGGGAGAGAGAGAGAAATTGAAATTGATGGTAATAGTTGCCAAAATCATTATCCCCATGTTATAAGAATCTGTAGTTCAGACACATTCACTTAGCATTCATTCATTCAGCAAACATTTGATCATTTATTGTAGAACACACTGCCCTTTTCTTACCCCCCTCTGCCCACTCCAAAGGTCACCTGCAACTTGGTGAATAGTTGTGCATGCCCCAATGGCTTCCTATCTCAGACACTCATCTCTCTGCCTTCAGGCTTCCTCTGGCGCAGAAGTGTGCTCACCCCACACTGCAGGCAGGCTAGGAGTGAGGAAGGCAACACCCAAAGGACCACCGTCAACCAAGAGGGGAGGGGAGGGTAGTAGTTTGTAGACATGCACCCCAGCTTCATGACCCTTCAGTGGAAGGCAACTCTGGATTATGTTCCTCGAAGTCTTCCAGAAGGCTCCCAGCAGGAGGGATTCTCATTTGCCCACCTGCTCCTTAGCACACGGTTTATTGGCTTTCCTCCCTTCCTTGTCTCACTTCTGCACCCCCTTACTGGGCTTCTGGGAACTTTTCCCAAATAAACGACTTGCACCCACACCCTTAAGAGAATGCAAACTAGGACACTTGCCATGTGCAATGCACTGTGCCGGGAGTTAGAGATTCACAGCAGGGTAAGCCATGGCGAGGTTCCCAGAGTCCCACAATGACGGTCCCAACAATCGAGGAATCTGGAAAATCTGCTCCCTCTGTGATGTGGTACTCCCTCTGGCAGTGAGATCAGCTCTACAAACTCTGGGGATGTGCCAGAGGGGTGACATATCACTCCGTCGTTTTCTGAAAATACCTTCCAGGACCGCTGACAAGCCAAGCAAGGGGAGTCAAGCTTATTCTGCTGTTGTGATTCATCACGTCTCGTTTCTGATCATTCCTTAATCCCACGAATATCTCCTGAGCATTCTGCTGGGTGCTGGGCACAGTGGCATGAGCCAGACAGACCCAGACCCCACATCAGGACATCCTCAACCTGGCCACCAAAGTGTGGCCCAAAGGACCAAGGTTTGCTGTGCCACTGAAGCCTAAAAGCACATGGCATAGGCTCCAAAAGGCACATCCATGAGATGTGTCCCCAAAGCATTTTTGAGTGACAGCAGCCACCCAACCATAGGTAAATGCCTCCCAAGATGTCTCCCTCAGAGAACCACACTTATGAACGAAAAGCAGCTGTGGAATGCTGGGTTTTAATACAAGGTCTCATTAGCTTAAAATTATAGCTTTAAAAAAAAATTACTGATGTTAAGTCAAACAGACGGGACAAAAAGATGCAGAATACATCATCTTGGTTTCCCGAGAAGGCCCCGACAAATACAAGCCAATGAGCAAACCGTGGCCGACTCCTTCTGCTCCGTTTCCAGAATGACACCCTCTACAAGGGTGTAAGGTTGCTCTGGGCTGAATGTCCAAACCTGCCTGGGGCCAGCCATTGATCCAGTGGACTGACTGACATCCTCAGATGTTTGGCAGAGCCTATGAGGGATGCTGGCCCTCCAGCACCAGGATCCAGGAGTTCTCTGACCCCGTTGAGGTTTGGCAGGTGCCAACCTCGAGATCAGTGCCACAGGGGGTTGTTCTGGGCTTTCTCATTTAGCCTGCCCTAAGCTAAAGGCAGTTACCACCAGATGAGGCCTGATTTTTCCCTTTCCTTCTTCCCCTGAGGAAGAAGCAAGGAGTTCCTGATCCTCCTGCAGCCACATCCTCCAAAGAGTCTGGGGGACTGTGGGACAACATGACCTTCCAGTGCCCTCTGGCTTGAGATGGTACCCAGGAGCAGGCCTGGAGGGGCAGGCTGGTAATCTTCCGGCTTGTTGCCAGCAGGCTGTTGGGCAGCCTCCCCTCATGATTTGGCCCATTTGGCTTACATCTTGCAGATTCCTGAGTTCCTCTCCTTTTGTTTAATTCATCAGGAGCCAGTGGCTGTTGGAATACTCTAAGATCAAAGGAAGAGGGGAAAGGGCTCCCCCGGAAGGCGCATCAGGCCTCTCTGGGAGGGAAACATTTTCTAATCCAGGAAATAAAAATCCTGCATTTTCGGCGGTGATTAAAGATGGGATATTCTGTGTCTCCAAGGATTGGGGAGGGAGGAAAGAAATAATTTATTTCTTTCAATGCCACCCAGTGCTAAAGGGGCAAGCCACACTCTGCAATTCAGCAGCAAGATGATTGTAGGAGTGCAGGGTAGACATGGCAGGACATCAAGGCCTTCAGAGGGTAGTACCACAAGGCAAGTATGCTCTGGCCACGGAAACATTCCATAGAAAACCTGGGTTGTGCAAAACATTAGCCCCATCTCATAGGTTCACTCCTTTTCCAGTGCCACTCCAGACTTTTCCAGGATGCCAAAAGCAAAAGAACCCACCCACTCACTCATTTGACAAATGCTCACTGAGCAACTGCTCCATGCCAGGCACTGGAAATGCAGTGAAGAGGAAAACAGATGCAGCCTCTAAACTCAAGGAGTTTATAGTCTTGTGGGGCAGCCACACCTTTAGCAAAGAATCCTAAATAAATGTATGAGCTATGATGGTACCATGAACATTTCTAACAAGAAGATGTGAGCCAGTCTAGGGGGTTGAGGGCACTATTCCCTGAGAAACTAATTTTTAAGATGAGATCCAAAGCCTCTGTAAGAGTTGACTGGGTACAAAAGGTGTAAGGAGAATTCTGGACACATCTCCCTGATGTAGGGGATGTAAACAGTGATTGTCAACTGTGTGAGCCCATTTTGCATTGCTATAAAGGAATACCTGAGACTGGGCAATTCATAAAGAGGTTTATTTGGCTCACAGTTCTGCAGCCTGTACACAAAGCATACTGCTGGCATCTTCTGGCGAGGGCCTCAGGAAAGTTTCAAAATGGCAGAAGGCAAAGGGGAGCCAGTGTGTCATAGGAGCGAGAGAAGATGCAAGAGAAAGAGGAAGGAAGTCCCAGGCTCTTTTAAACAACCAAATCGCACATGAACTAATAGATCAAGAATTCACTTATTACCTCACGAACAGCACCAAGCCATTCATGAGGGATCCAAACCCATGACCCAAACACCTCCCATCAGGCCCATCTCCAACACTGGAGGCCACCTTTCAACATGAGATTTGGAGGGGACACACATGCAAGCCATATCAACTCAAAAGGAGAGCCATCAAGAAAGGAGGAGAGCCATCCAGACATGATGTCCCTCTTACTCATGTTCACAACACACCCCCGCTCCCAATGCACTTGAATCTGTTGGAGCCTGTAGATCTAACTACCCAATTTACAGGAAATGCAAGTGACAGAGGAACATGTTATGACATTACAAGGATACAAGCAAGCAAAAGCAGACTGAGAAACTCTACAAGACAGTCTGGTTCCCTTCCACAAATAAATTGCAAAAGGAGAGCGAAAAAGAGGGAAAACTTAGAGATAAATGTTTGCTATGTTTGGCCATTATTTGGATTCCAATTCAAAGAAAGCATTAACAAATTATGACATTTATGAAGCAATCAGAAGTCTGCACACTCACTGAATGTTTAATACTATTAAAAATTTGTGACCGGGCGTGGTGACTCACACCTGTAATCCCAGCACTTTGGGATGCCAAGGCGAGCAGAGCACGAGATCAAGAGTACAAGACCAACCTGACCAACATGGTGAAACCCTGTCTCTACCAAAAATACAAAAATTAGCCAGGCATGGTAGTATGCGCCTGTAAGCCCAGCTACTCAGGAGGCTGAAGTAGGAGAATCTCTTGAATCCAGGAGGCGGACGTTGCAGTGAGCCAAGATCACACCATTGCACTCCAGCCTAAGTGACAGAGTGAGACTCCGTCTCAAAAAAAATAAAAAATTTTTAATTTTTTTAGATATGATAATGTTATTTCAGCTCTCTTTTTAAAAAGTCCCTATCTCTTAGAGATAAAAACCAAAATATTTACAGACAAAATGATGCGATACTGCAATTTGCCTCAAAATCATATGGTTGGAGGAGAAAGGAATGGATAAGAGTATAGATGAAACAGATTAACCATGAGTTGGTCCTTGTTACTGCTAGGTATTGAGTACATAGAGATTCATTTTACTATTCTTTTCTTTTTGTATATGCTTGAAATCTTCATAATTAAAAATTGTTTTAAGTGCATCTGTAGCAAAGCTTACAGCATATGCAAAAGCCCCTGGACACGAAGGAGTCTGCATATTTCAGGTCCCAAAGGTGTGACTAGATCTAGGGGGTGAAGAGGAGAGTGCCATGTAGGGCTGTGAGAGGAGGGGGCTAGATTGTATAGGGCCCTGGAGCCTAAAACTTGCCCCCTTGGAGCTTATGGGGGCTCCTTTGACCCTTGGGGTGAATACAGTCCAGGGAAGTCAATTCTCCTTTTGCAAACCAAAGAAGGAGGGTGGAGACGTGTAAATGGGCACCTGGTATATGAATACCTCTTGAATCGCTGATGCAAGGGTCTCTCCTGGAGGTAGCCCAGTCACTGTGGGTCATTTCTAAGCTGGGAGGCAAGATGTAAGGCCAAATAAACAGTCTTGAAGTAAGAACACAAAAACATGGACACACTGCGCTTTCATTTTCTGTGGCTACCATAACAGGTTACCACAAACTGTGTGGCTTAAAACAACAGAAATTAATTCTCTCACAGCTCTGAAGCTAGACATCCTAAATCAAGGAATTAGCAGGGGTATGCTTCCTCCAAAGGCTCCAGGGAAGAATCTTTCCTTGCTTCTTCCAAGCTTCTGGTAGCCCCACTGGTTTTTTGGCTCCTAGATGCATCACTCCAATCTCTGCCTCTGTCTTCACACAGCCTCTTCCCTCTTTGTCTCCAAATTCCTCTCTCCTCATAAGGACACCAGTCATTGGATTTAGGGCCCAACTTATTCCAGTATAACCTCATCTTAACTTGATTACATCTGCAAAGGCCCTGTTTCCAAATGTAGTCACATTCACAGGCATTGACGATTACGACTTCAACCTAACTTTTGTAGAGACACAATTCCACCCACCACACACTGCTCATCAAGTGGACCCTGGAGCTGTACATCAATGGGTCAATCTGGATTCGACACTGACGCCTCAGAGTTTCCACCGTTCCCAGAGTCTAGGGGTCCTGAGACCCTAGAGTATCAGGCTAAACAGGCCCTAAAGCATGTCTGATTGGGTCTCAGCTCTTTGGGGAATCTCAAGTTCTGTTGAGAATCTAACGAAAGCGATGGATTCTCCCACTAGAAAAAATGCTCACTAGCAGCTACTTGTAAATATTCATTTAGAATTTGGGGAGGTTCAAGGACCTCTAAAGCCTTAGGCCTATGGAGTGCAGACAAAGAAGGTCTGGTTTTAGTTTTCCAGACCAACATTCCTACCATGGTTCGGTACCCGATGCCTAGGATTCATGCACAATTGGCATGCTGTTTAAGGGGAGGGCAGTCATTTTCTCTATAGAAGCAGCATTTCTCTCTCTCTCTCCCCCCTTCCACACTCCCTCCCTTGTTGCCTCAGGCAAATAGCTTCTCAGAGAAAAAGGCATGCTACATCCCAGGCCACAGAGCCCAGATAACAGCAGGACTCAAGTATCCTCAGGTTTTCCAAGCAAAGTGCTTACGTCATTCCTTCTGGCTTTCAATGAGCACCCCTCCCTCCACCCGCACATATATCTTAGCCCTCTTTTCAGTGTGCCAGGCTGGGGGCTCCCAGCAAGGGATCAGTTGTCTCCAAAGAAATCTACTTTCAGAAAATCCAGTGTCTCCTCTCTTCAAACTTTTATGTCCTCCACTGGATTTAAAGTCCTTTAAGTGGTTCTTTGATATTTCCTTTGAAAAATCTGCATTTTGGTCTCACGTTGGAATTTCTTAGCTATTATCTTTGGTGCCCCAGGCGAAACATGCAGTTTCAGGTCCTGGCCCAGAGGTTCAACTCTGGAGACAGATGACAGAGCGCTGTCTGCTCCCCACTCCCACCCCCACAGTGGACTCTGCAAAGGGGAGGGATTGTGCCTTCCTTCTCATCCAGGACCCACTTCTGACCAGACACCAGAGAAGCCTATTTGGTGCCCTGCAATGGCAGAATGGAATCTTTCAGGAGACCAGCCAGCAACCTCTCCATAAGCCTCAGTCCAAGTTTAAAGGACTGGGCCCAGAGCCAACATCAAAAGCCAGCAGGTTGAATAGTGGCCCCCAAAAGATATGTCAACCTGCAACCTATAAATGTGGTAGCCCTATTTGGAAAAAGCGTCTTTGTAGAGTTAATTAAGTTAAGGATCTCAAGATGAGATCATCCTGGATTAAGGTGAGCCCTAAATCCAATGAAAAGTGTCCTTATAAGAAAAGAGAAGAGGCGAAGGCACACAGAGAGGGTGATGTGAAAATGGACACAGAGACTAGAGTGATGCAGCAACAAGCCAAGGAATGCCAAGGATCCCTGGCAGCCACCAGAAGCCAGCAAAAAAGCATAGGAAAGAACCTCTTTCATGAGCCTCCAGGAGGAACCAACCCTGCCTACACCTGGGTTTCAGACTTCCAGCCTCCAGAACTGTGAGAGAATCAATTTCCATTGTTTTCAACCACTCAATTTGTGAAAATGAATAAAGACCAACCACAGCTCTCTCTCTCCCCTCTAGCTCCGATTTTCCCCTTTCCCTTTCCTCCTGGAGGGCTCCTTTTTCTTGCCCCTGCCCCTGTTCTTGACTTTTGTTTTCCCAGGCAGATGAACACAAGCACACAGCTCTTGCTGGTCAACTGCCATGCCAGCTCCAGTCTGCCCCAGACAACTGGTTCAACGTGACTTGCACTCAGTGAACATGGCCTCAGGCAGATTCTGCTCCTCAGCTTCTCCGGGGTCCAGGCCCCCTCTCAGTTCTTTCTCATCTCACACTCAGTTCCCTCTGACTCTGACTACAACCTCATATCCTGCCCATACATGCAAGTTTTGTGCAACTCTACCACGTGACCAGAGGTTCAGGGTCCATTCAAGCAACCAGCAGAGACTCACTGGGGCCCTGATGTGTGCCCAGCACAGTGCCAGAAAGTAGGACATAATAGTGAAGAAGAAAGATTGCTGTCTCCCCTAAGGCAGGTCTCAACTGACTGGCCTCCTCCTTCAGGACCCAGGAGGGCACAGACAGGTTGGCAACTTAATCTCCTTCCCCATCAACAGAAACCTATCAATTCATCATCACCACCTTCTCGCCAGCTGGCCAGACACATAGAGATGCTTCCTTGCCTCATACATGGCTATCCTCAACATCTCAACCCCTCAGAAAGGTGATGAATTCTGGAGCCCCAAGAAAAAACAATCAGGATCCAGAAAATGCCCATGACTTCACAAGTCTGTTATGAAAAACTGTCCCTCAGGCACTGCTATGGATCAAGCTTTGTCCTTCCCAATTTCAAAGGATGAAGTTCTGACCCCCAATGCCTCAGAACATCATCATCCTTAGAACCATATTTGAAGATGATCACATCAAGATTAAGTGGGCCCTAATCCAGTATGACTGGTGTCCTTTTAAGAAGGGTGAAATTTGGGCACAGAGACACACACACACACAGAGGGAAGACAATGTAAAGACAAAGGGAGAAGACAGCCACCCACAAGCCATGGCGAGGTCTGGAACAGATCCTTCCTTCATGGCCCTCAGGAGGAACTAACCCTGCTAACACCTTGATTTTGGACTTCTGGTCTCCAGAACTGTAAGACAATACATTGAAGCCACCCAGTCTGTGGTACTTTGTTATGGCAGCTATGGCAGACTAACACAGGTGCAAATATTGAGTGTGACAGTTCCATGAGACAATAAGATTAGGGGGCAGCAAGACCAAGGCAACCATCAAAAGGCAAAGTGGTCAAGGTGGAAGACAGGGACTTCTGGTGTGGGCTCCCTGAGCATCAGGAGTTGTGTGGTTGCTCTCATCAGCTTTCCCACGAACAAGGCACAGTGTTAGATTCAGGCACACCTTGTCTCAAATCTGAAATGCTCCACTTTGCAGCTATGACACTTAGTCCAGATTCTGGGATGAGCTTCCTCATCTGAAAAATGGGAGCACAAGCCCCTTCACAGGGTTGATAGGACTGAGGATGAAATGTAGCTAACAAGGGCCCTGGACTACAGGAGGCCCTCTCTGTGGGCTATCTTAGGTTGGTTTCTGTATTAGTCTGTTCCCATGCTGCTAGTAAAGACATACCCAAGACTGGATAATTTATAAAGGAAAGAGGTTTAATTGACCCAAGGTTCCACATGGCTGGGGGGCCTCATGATGGAAAGCAAAGGAGAAGCAAACACAGGTCTTACATGGAGGCAAGCAAGAGAGCTTGTGCAAGGGAAGTCCCACTTTATGAAACCATCAGATCTCATGAGACTTATTCACTATCATGAGAAGAGCACGGAAAAGATTCACCCCCATGATTCAATTGCCTCCCACCAGGTCCCTCCCACCAAGTCCCTCCCACGACACATGGGAATTATGGGAGCTACAATTTTCAAAATGAGATTTGGGTGGGGACACAGCCAAACTATATCAGTTTCCCTCAAAAGGAGACACTGACATTAAGGATGAAGGATCTAAGTGCAAGTGGTTTATTTTGGAAGAGATCCCAGGAGTCCTCAGCAGGGAACTATTAAAGTTATACAAGAAAGAAGGCAAAAGGGGTATATTATTAAGCCAGCTATCACAGTAGTTATAGGTGCTTAATCCCAGTGGAAACTGAGAAATGGTATAAAACAGGTACCTCTTGGTCAGGCATTGTGACTCACTCCTGTAATCCCAGCACTTTGGGAGGCCAAGGCAGGAGGATCACTTGAGGCCAGGAAATTGAGACCAGCCTGGGCAGCATAGTGAGATCCTGTCTGTATGAAAAATTTAAAAGTTAGCTGGGTGTGCTGGCAAGCGCCTGTGGTCCCAGCTAATCAGGAGGCTGAGGTGAGAGGATTGCTTGAGCTTAGGAATTCGAGGCTCTAGTGAGCCATGATCACACCACTACACTCGAGCTTGGGCAACAGAGCAAAGTGCTGTCTCAAAAAAAAAATAAAGTCACCTTAGTGTTACTCTATGTGAAAGATGAAAGAGCTCAGGCATTTATCCACCATCTCCCATCAGGCATGGATTGAGGGCTACTTACTTAGAGCAGTGTTAATTTCTGAATGTAATTGTTTCCTATTGCTGCTATAACCAATCACTACAAATTTTGTGGCTTAAAACAGCACAACTGTATTACTTCCGGGAAGGCAGGAATTTGAAATGGGTCAGCAGGGTTGTATTCTTCTGGAGACTCTAGGGGAGACCCTATTTCTTTACCTTTTCTAGCTTGGAAAGGCAGCCTGCATTCCTTGGCTCATGACCCTGCATCACTCTGATTTATTCTACTCTTGTCACATCTCCTTCTTCTCCTCTGTTTTCATTGTCACATCACAGTCTCTGATTCTGATCCTCCTGCCTCCCTCTTATAAAGACCTACCCAGATAATCTAGGATCATCCCTGCGTCTCAAGACCCTTAATTCAATCACATCTGCAAAGTACCTTTTTCCATCAGGTATTCTAATTGCCTTTCTGGCCTGCCCCACAGAGGCAGAGCTGCCTTCTGGGGTGTGGGAAGCTTTCAGGTACAGACATGTAGACATTCTGGAGAGTTTAGATATTGGTCCCCTCCAAGTCTCATGTTGAAATTTGAATGCCAGAGTTGCAGGTGGGTCCTGGTGAGAAGTGTTTGGGTCATGGGAGTGGATTCCTCAAGAATGGCTTGGTGCCATTCTCATGTGATTGACTGAGTTTGCACTCTTAGTTCCCATGATATCTGGCTGTTAAAAAGAGCCTGGTACCTCCCTCCCTCTCTCTCTTCCTTCCTTCCTTTCTTGCCATGTGATACCTGCTCCCTTTCCCCTTCCACAATAATTGGAAGCTTCCTGAGGCCTTCACCAGAGGCAGATGGTAGTGCCATGCTTCTTGTACATCCTGCAGAAATGTGACCCATATAAGCCTGTTTTCTTTATAAATTACCTAGCCTCCCGTGTTCCTTTATAGCAACACAAATGGACAGAGGATATAAAGGGCTATGGAATAAAATTCTCTGTTGTTAGCAGGGCACAAAAACAAAAGACAAGCAGGGAAAGTTGGTGAGTTGGCAGAGGCAGAGAAGGCGGTCATAGTGGTCTCAGAACTCTCAGACTAAGGGATATTTAGTTTCAAGACTAAAGTATTGAAGAGGAATGCATTTGCTAGAACAATCAAAAGAGCCAGAGTGACACACAAACATGTTGGGTCCTCACAACAAGTATTTCATGAAGGGGAGAGCACATACAATGTTTCCCGTTTTATAGCTGAGGAAACTGAGGCCCAGTAACTTGTCCCAAGCTGTACAGTGGGAGGAGAAAAGACCTGATCTTGGATTTTCTGACACATTACCCAGGGCTGCTCTCACTGTCCCTCATCTAGCTGCAGCACAGCCTGAAAAGTCTGGAATGAGCCAGGCCTGTGGCCACACCTGAGAAGATGCCAGCCCCTCAGTTACTTAATCTTCTACCTCTGAGCCTTTGGGTGCCTGGCTGAGCTTCTGGAATTGAGAGAGACCCAGCAGGATTGTTGAAGAATTTGATTGCTTTACCAGAAGTTTAAAAATGTAGCTACTATGGTTGAGCATTGTTTATAATCTATCTCTGGTAATTTGCCTCCTACGTGTGAACATGCAAGATCAGTTGCCAGATCCTGTCGATGATATCTCCCCAATCTCTCTCTCCCCCATCTGTCGCCTCTTCTCCTTTCCTATTCTCCCAGCTCAGAACTCTATTGCCTCCCACCTGGACCACAGCAAAAGCCTCCTCGTGGTGTCCCTGTCTCCTGAATGTCCCTGCCCCAATCCATCAGACATCCTGCCTCCTAATAAACTCCAGCTAAAATCAGTGTGGGGAGAGGCCGTCAGTGCCCCATCCATATTCCTCCAGATCTTTCCAGCCTGGTGTGCTCCTGCAGACTTCCACTTGCCAGTATCCATATTTCTGTTTCAGAGGGTTTTTTCCAGAACCACAAGTTGGAAGGGCCAAGGAATCAGTGCCCATAGAAAACAGCCCTCCAGTAATGTTGGAAGGGGAGTTGGTAGATAAATGCCCCAGCTCTTGCCTGCTTTGGAGATAACTCTGAGCTGTGTGCTCTGCATTGTCTCCCAGAGTTCCTGTGGGACCAAACCCCAGTGGCCCTGGTAGTAGCTGGCTTAATACATTCTTTACTCTCTCCCTTCCATTCCCTGAATCACTTCTCTATTCCCCTGCTATTTCCTACAACCACTTTCCAAATAACTCATCGTCCTTGATTCCTTCTCTCAGGGTCTGCTTCTCGAGATCCCAGACTGAGACAATCAGGGTCCTCACCTACACAACTTGCCAGAGAATGTCTCTCCATGCCCTCCTTAGCCTGCTCTCTAGGCTCTCCAAGGCTGGTCCCAGGCCAACTTTTCACTTGAATTCCATGTCTCCATCATGCACGTGACACAGAAGTCAAAGAGCACTGCAGGCTTATTTGCTGATTTGTATCCCCATGCCTTAAAGCTGACTTTTTATCTGGAATCTTGCCCTCCTTTTCTTACATGTTTTCTCCATTCTATAAAAGTCAGTTCAGAGGCATAGTTGAAACAAGAAGAAAGAGAATGTTGATCATTGTTGAAACTGGGGATGGGGCCATGGGTGGTCCGTTATACTATTCTGTTTACTTTTGTACATCTGACACCTTACATAATAAAAAGCTAAAATACAAAATCCATTCCTGTGTGTGACAGACATTGTTGGTGTCCTGCCCATGTCCTCATTCCTACAGCATCCACGCACACTCTCTGTCTTAGGGCATTCTGTAGTGCAGGGCAAGTAGGGGGTGCCAAGGATCTTATACTCTCCACAGCAGCTCTGCATCATGGATGCATGGAGTGGGCAAATAAACACCCTGGCTCCTCACTCTCAGGAATGATGACTTTGAGGGTGACTATCTCCTGGCAATGTCCAATAGGACTGAACCCCAGACACTTTTAGCACACCCTGTGTTGACTTGCTCCCCTTCACTGTCTGGCTTCCCACTTCCAACTGGTGTTGGCCAGGATGTCCTCTGAAATGAAATCCTTACACACAAATCCTAGGCACGGGATCTCTTCAAGGGGCAGTCAGTCTAGGACAACATATCACCATCACCATGGAAGTATAACTTCTTCCTAGATTAGAAGTGAGGTCCTCCTCCCCTGAGCCTCTGGGGCATGTCATCTGGGTTCTGGAAGATTCAGGACAGACTCCTTCTTTAAAATGTTTGGAAGGGCTGGGTACGGTGGCTCATGCCTGTAATCTCAGCACTTGGGGAGGCTGAGGAGGGGAGGATGGCTTGAGCCAAAGAGTTTGAGACCAGCTGGGACAATATAATGAGACCCCATCTCTACAGAAAAATATTAAAAATTAGCCAGGTGTTGTGGCTATGGTCCCAGCTACTTGGGGTCTGAGGTGGGAGGATCATTTTAACAGGGAGGTTAAGGCTGCAGTGAGCCATGATCACACCACTGCACTCCAGCCTGGGCAACACAGAGAGACCCTGTTAAAAAAAAATGCTTGGAAGGATGGCAGGATGGAGCCTGGTAAAGAAATTACCAGAGCAGAGCTATGAGGCCTGGAGTCCAGGGCTAACTAAAAATAAATGTCTTATTAAATCTGGATGGACCAAGCCTCAGAGTGCCTTTAATGCACACTGTCCCCTCCTAAAGAGTCTTTCTGCAGAAATCATCATTGTGGTGCCTCACACTAATTGGCCAAGGGTGTGAACCTGCCTCAGAGAAGTTATATTTCCACAGGTGCCCTGAGTGAGGAGTATATAAGGGCCTGGTTAGGAAGAAGACACTAGGTAAGGATGAGGAATAGGAGGGGAATCCAAGACCAACAGGATGGCACTAGAGGTGGCAGGTGCTGTGGGAAATGAGTGCCAAGCTTCCACATAGACCCTGGGAATGGCAAAGCCTCTGCTGGGGGCGCTGCATGGATCCTGGGATCTGAACTCTAATCTCCATGGCCCTGGGAGCCTCATTGAAGGACTTGGGGACTATGATGGGCTCTGAGAGAATGGACAATGTTAGCGGGAAGCTTTGACAATAAGCAGCTCAGTGACCATCACCATGGCTTTTCCCCCAGTTTCTAGTCTGCTAGTCTCAGGGACTCATAAGGCTCCAGAGAAAAAGGAACCTCCCAGAAATAAGTGACCCTGGTAAGTGGGGCCTCTGAACCAAACACAATAAAGCCATATGAAATGTCTTGCCTTTAAGAGTTATGAACCAGACATTTGTATTAATTTATCCCTTGATGTCACTGGAGGGATTGACTTCCAAGGAGAGGTTGGGAAAGACCTTGTACTGTTTTATCTTAGGACATGTGCCTTGGGAGCCCTGAGCTTTCCACGCAGGGAGTTCTGCTACCCTATGAAGCCTCCATCCTGGAAACGCCACATGGAAAGACCACACAGAAATATAGAGAGGGGTGGGGGACCTGGGAAGATGTTGGTCAAAGGATACAAAATTTCATTTAGAAAAAAGGAATAAGTTAAAGGGACCTGTTGTATTTCATGGTGACAACAGTTAATAACAATATACTGTATACTTGAAAATTGCTAAGAGAGTAGATTTTAAGTGTTTTCACTATGAAAAATAAGTATGTGAGGTAATGCATATGCTAAATAGCTTTCTTTAGCCATTCCACAATGTATACATATATGAAAGCATTATATTGTATACCATAAATATAATTTTTACTTGCACTTATATGTCTGTCACAGAACTATTCACAATAGCAAAGATACTGAATCAATTTAAGTATCCGTCAGTGAATGTTCAGATAAAGAAAAGGAGGTATATGTCACAATAGAATACTACTTAGTCATAAAAAAGAATAAAATCATGTCTTTTGTAGCAACACTAATGGAACTGGAGGCCATTATCTTAAGTGAAACAACTCGAACAAAAAGTCAAATACTGCATGTTCTCATTTATAAGTAGGAGTTAGTGTGTACACATGGACATAGAGCGTGGAATAATAGACATTGGAGATTTAGAAGGGTGGCAGGACAGGAAGGGAGTCAGGGACGAGAAATTACTTAGTGAGGACAATGCACATTATATTTGGGTGATGGTTACACCAAAAGCCCAGACTTCACTATGACGCAATGTATCCATGGAACAAAACTGCACTTGTACCCCTGGAATATATACAAATAAAAATAAAGAAATCGCTTATTAAATTTGTTTGTGATTATTATGAATACATACCAGTCATACATATTTATGGAGTATTCTGATGCAAGGATGCAATGCTGGAATAATCAAATCAGGGTCACTGGGATATCCATCATCTCAAGCATTTATTATTTCTTTGTGTTAAAACATTCCAGTTACACTCTTTTAGTTATTTTGAAATATATTCTTTAAAATAAACAAACAAAAAAGGAAACATAGAGAGATATCTGAGGAGCCCCACTTGTTCAGCCCCAGCTGTCTGAGCCAACAGCCAGCATCAACCACCAGATATAGTAGTGAGGGGCCTTCAGATATTCCAGCCCCCCAGCTTCCCAGCCAACTCAGCTCACACTGAGTGGAACAAGGAAGAGCTGTTCCTGCTGAGCCCTGCCCAAATCATAGATTTATGAGTTAAATAAACACTGTTGTTTTGAGCAACTAAGTTTTGTAGTGGCTTATAACACAGCAATAAATAATCAGAAAACCATCTCTGCCCCCCAAAAATTGCATGGTTATTGAGATCTCAAAGTCCTTTCTAACTGTGGCAGATACAACACTATGTGTTCACCAATCCCTATTTTACTTACCCATTGGGTACATGGGAAGACTTACATTTCCCAGCAGCCTTTGCAGTTAGGTGGGGCCAACAACTGGATTCTGGACAGTAAAATGCAGCCAAACTGAGACTTGGTCTCCAACACTTTCCACACAGTCCTATATGCTCTCTTGTCCCTTCTCCGTCCACTGGATGGAAAGGGCCAGTGGAGGATTCCAAGACTGGAGGATCTGGAAGGCACCTGGGCTTCTGAATCACCTCATGAAAAAGTGAATGCCAAATACCTGCAGGTGCTTAGCCACTGCAGGTGCTTAGCTACTGAGGGTGCTTAGCCACTGCAGGTGCTTAGCTACTGAGGGTGCTTAGCCACTGAGGATGCTTAGCCACTGCAGGTGCTTAGCCACTGAGGGTGCTTAGCCACTGAGAGTGCTTAGCCACTGCGGGTGCTTAGCCACTGAGGGTGCTTAGCCACTGCGGGTGCTTAGCTACTGAGGGTACTTAGTCACTGCAGGTGCTTAGCTACTGAGGGTCTTTAGCCACTGCAGGTGCTTAGCTACTGAGGGTGCTTAGCCACTGCAGGTGCTTAGCCATCACAGGTGTTTAGCCACAGTAGGGTGCTTAGCCACTGTGGGTGATTGGCCACTGTGGGTGCTTAGCAACTGAGGTTGGTTAGCCACTGAAGCTGTTTAGCCACTGTACATGCTTAGTTACTGTGGATGCTTAGCCACTGCAGGTGCTTAGTTACTGAGGGTGCTTAGCCACTGCAGATGCTTAGTTATTGAGGGTGCTTAGCCACTGCAGGTGCTGAGTCACTGATAGTGCTAAGCCACTGTAGGTGCTTATTTACTGAGGATGCTTAGCCACTGCAGGTACTTAGCCACTGTAAGTGCTTAGCCACTGTGGGTGATTGGCCACTGCAGGTGCTTAGCCACTGCAGGTGCTTAGCTACTGAGGGTGCTTAGCCATTTCAGGTACTTAGCCACTGCAGGTGTTTAGCCACTGTAGGTGCTTAGCCACTGTGGGTGGTTGGCCACTGCAGGTGCTTAGCCACTGAGGTTGGTCAGCCACTGCAGGTATTTAGCCACTGCAGGTGCTTAGCTACTGAGGGTGCTTAGCCACTGCAGGCACTTAGTTACTGAGGGGTGCTTAGCCAATGCAGGTGTTTAGCTACTGAGGGTGCTTAGCTGCTAAAGGTACTTACCTAGTGAGGGTGCTTAGCCACTGAAGGTACTTAGCTACTGATGGTGCTTAGCCACTGAAAGTACTTAGCCACTGCAGGTGTTTAGCCACTGTAAGTGCTTAGCCACTGTAGGTGCTTAGCCACTGTGGGTGGTTGGCCACTATGGGTGCTTAGCCACTGAGACTGGTTAGCCACTGCAGGTGTTTAGCCACTGCAGGTGCTTAGCAACTAGGGTGCTTAGGCACTGCAGGTGCTTAGCGACTGAGGGTGCTTAGCCACTGAGGTTGGTTAGCCACTGCAGGTGTTTAGCCACTGCAGGTGCTTAGCTACTGTGGATGCTTAGCCACTGCAGGTGCTTAATTACTGAGGGGTGCTTAGCCACTGCAGGTGCTTAGTTACTGAGGGTGTTTAGCCACCGCAGGTGCTTAGCCACTGAGGTTGGTTAGCTACTGCGTGTGTTAGCCACTGCAGTTGCTTAGCCACTGCTACTTGAGGGTTGTTTGTCACAGCAGCTAGCCTTCCCTGAGTAATATATACCTATACTACCTTATTTTCACCTCCAAAGAACTATTTGAAGGAGGTCAGATAGTGGACACTGTTGACCTTTCACTTTATATCTTCTGCCTGTATTCTTAATTATTAATGTCCCTCTCTTGGCTCCTTCACCAAACTATAAACTCCTTTGGGGCAAATTACCTTCCTGAGTAACTACTGTATCCTCCAAAGACTTAACATGGGTCCCCCGCACATTTTGAACAGGCTCAGTCACCATTTCTTGGGGTGAACGCAATAACATTCACTGACATTTATCAAGCAAATACTATGAATTCCATATATTTTAACATATTTAGTTCACACAATAACACAATGAGGTGGTTATTATTATTACCTCTAAGTTAAGGAATTAAAGATCAGGGAAGGTTAAGTGACTTTCCCAAGGCCACGCAGCCAGCGCTGTCTGGCTCCAAAGCTGAAGCTCCTCACCGCCGCTGCCTCTGCCTGGGCACGATGCAGGTGTCACACATTGTATCCAATATTCAGGATCTCTGAAGAGAAAAGTCAACCCCCGTGCAAGTATTCACCGCACACTTCCTCTGAAGATGGCTTCACATTCACCCAAATGCAGAACACCCGGCATGACAGGCTTGTCTTCAGCATCACCACACTTGATCCTCAAGCTTCTCCAGTCCTAGAGCCCCCAGTAGTGTGGCAGCTCCAACAGGCAGCCTTCCTAACACACCTCAAGTGGCCAGGTGGCCCCAGATGCCCCCTGCACCTTCCAACCAGCCACCGCAGGCCACATCGGGGCTGACAGAGGTGCACAGGTGTGGTCTCTGGGGTGCTCATCCATCACCACTCACACCTCTCCCAAGTCCAGCTTTGCATTCTGCTGCAGTGATAATGTAAACCCACCAAGAGAGAAAGAGAGCTGGAGATTATGTGCATGTGTGTGTGTGTGCACATGTGCATGAAAAGATTTGCCTGGAAACACGAACGCTTCACCAAGGATGTTCCCAGCCCTCATTTGTACACACAGTCTTCAAATATCAAAGTGTTTGTTAAGCGTAAATATTTTTATTCGCTCCCCCTCCTTCTCCTCCCGCTTCTCTTCCATTCAGGCTCTGAGCTCAGCGGATGCTGGGAGACCCCTCTGACTCAGAGCCAGCAGGGATGGTTTTTGGAAAAGGGCACTTCCAGGTCCCAGCGGGCAGCTCGGCAGCTGAGCCTGACAGCCGCCTGGGACTTGGCTCCCAGCAGCAGGCTCCTAGCTTGGCGCCTGTTTCCATAGGAACGGGCAGGCCCGGGATTGGCGGCCGTGGGAGCGCTACCCACGCCGGCTGCTTTTCAAGTGGTCCCTGGGTGTACCTCCACTCCCCTGCCATGCCTGTGCCTAGGCCTGTCCTGGAAAAGGGCCTAAGTATAGGGGGAGCTGGGAGCTTCCTCCAACACTCTATTCTGGGGCACTGAGAGTCTGAGCCAACACCTTGCTTGGAGCCGTTGTTTCTCTCCCGTTCTCTACCTTCCTTCACTGGGTACTCAACGTTGTGCCCAGCTTCACTTTCCCACAGCATCCACCCCCCTGGCAGAGGATATGGAGCCAATTGAGAGAGCCTGTCTGAGGTCGTGCTCAGAGAAGGCACCAAGCCACACGGGCAGCCACTCACTCTCATCCAGTAAAACCCTATTATTAAGCATCTCTCTGCTTCACGGTTTCCTGTGCCCTGCAGGTCAAGTTGTGCTCTGCCTCTTAATTTCCCCGCTACCCCTGTGCTGTGCATCTCTCATTATTAAACAGTAGCCAGCAAACAGCGTGGCTTTGTAGGTCTCGAAAGCCAGCACGATTATGGCTCTACCGGAGATAATTGGGAACGAGCACATGGATTGCTGCCTTGCTCCCAAGCTGTATTCTTGCTGCCAGCAGCTCTCCTCTGCCTCCCCTTTGAGGGGGTACCTCAGGGGAGACGCTCTTTGACTCTGTTCCCTGTTCTGGCTGTTGCCGCGCTTTGAACCCCAGTCTCCCGTCTTACTTCCAGACATTGTCAGGCTTCTCCGCAGCCTCCTTAGGCCTCCCTGCAGATGGGGCCTCCTGAGATAGAGGTCAATCCAAGCTCTGCAAAATTAAAAGGGTGCTCCAGGAGAAGCTGGGGCTTCTCTGATGGGCTTAAGGAGTCTGAAAACTCCAGCTCAGAGCTAGAGGTTGAAATGCCAGCTCATCAGCAAGAACTAAACAGCTCTTGAGGCGGGAGGACACTCAGAACTATTGATCAAGGATGCACAGACTACATCTATAATTAGACCCAGAAATTTGCTTGCACATCAGAAGAGAGAGAGAAGAAGACATGACCGTGGCTTCACGAAGGCCAGATATGCATCAGGATTTCAAAAAATAAACAAACAAAATCCCCACCGCTGAAAATACCCTGTGTTGTTAATTCCTCTCTCTAAAAGGTCCCCTGAGAGTCACACACTTCATTCATTCCTGTAAGGAGCAGCCAGATGTTATAAACCCCTGCTCAGAAGGCAGCAACAGCTGACTTTTGGGATGGATCACAGCTAGACCTCCCAGTGGCTATGACCTCCCAGACCAGGGCAGCCCAGCAGCTGGTGCCGTGGGAAACCCAGCAAGCAAAGTTACTTTTGAGAAGTTTTGTTTTGCAACATTGGAAGTGGCAGGAAAGGCTCGGTTTCTGGGTTTTTTGTGGCATTTGTTTGTTCTTTTGCATAATGAATCTGATTTGGGAACTGCAGTTAAAATTTGGAGGGGGAGAGTCCATTAGAAAGAAATACTATTTGTTGGGGCCGCGGAATGCTTGTGGCAAATTGCCCTTCCTAAGTGCTGTTTTTTGAAAACTCATTCCTGCGGTAGGAAAATAAAGCAGATTTCAAACACTTAAGAGATCATTTTTGGAATGGTCTAGATGCGCGCTGGTGTGCTGGTACATTTGCCTCTCATTGTTTTTTAATCACTATTTTGTCAAGTTTAATTGCCGCCACTCTAACAACCCAAACGGGAGCGAAACAAAATAGGGGATATCTATCATTGGTGAGAGCATTTTGATGGAATCTATATCCATTTGCATCTTCTCCACCAAATTAGGAAAAGGAAAAGAGAAAAGGTTTTCTCCATTGCTAGTATAAGGATCATTTTCATTGGTCTGGGTGGGGAAATTCTCAGAGTATCAGGCAAATTGAGCAGCTTCCTGCACAGTGTCTCATTGCCCTATAAACTGGATTTGGAGTATTCTTGCCTGGATGTTCCTTCCAGGGATATTATGAATTCTTACAAATGCTACTGGGTAGTGAGGGCCTTGAAGGCAGAGCAAGACCCTGCCTTAATTATGTACACAGTGCCAGGGACTGCTCCCAATTCTCCTTTTGGGTTTTGTGAGAGACACAGAGAGGCATCAATCAGAGCACCTTCAGGAGAGAACTCGATGCCAGCTGCTTTGACTGTGGTTAGCTGCACAGCCTTCCGCTGTTGGCTTCAGCAGGGTTGGCCTCAGCTTTTGAGCTGATGTCACATTCCTCCAGGGGTGACCCCTGGCCAGCGGCTAAGCAGGCTGTGGTACTCAGGATGGCCATTTTTGTCCCATGAGGGGTTCCTCTGATGGCACTTTTCTCAGAGCTCCTGCTGAGCTGGCAGTGATTTTCAGACCTGCATTGCCACCTGACAGCTCCCCCCTGCCTAATCCTGCTTCCTCCCCTCCCTCTTCCATGGGTGCCCAATTTGATATGGTCCTTCCTGGAAGCCACTGAAGAACTAAATCATCTCTCACGATCACTAGCTCCGTCTCAGCATCTGCTTCCTAGAGAACTCAACCCGGAGACCAATTTTTTCCCCCACAAGTCTTTTTAGAACTCACCTTCCGGCTGCCTTTGGTGACTAATGAAAATATATTAGGTGTGATGCTGAGTACGAGGAACACTCAGCAGTTTTAGCAACCAAGGGAAAATGCCGGGGCTAGCCATTGAGAACTATCGAGGGTGAAACTCAGTGTGCCTTCTGAAGAAAGCTGGTTCAAAATCAGGTTTCCAGAACAGCTGGTGCACGCCTTGCATCTGGCAACTCGGTGAAAAAATGCAGAGAACCCATAGTCCACAAGTTTCTCCTGCAGGTCCCAATGCAAAAGTAAAAGCTCAGCTCTGGGAACAGGAATCAGAATTCGGGCCTGTTATTCAACAGGGCCGGGGCTTGTTGTCACTTGAAGATTTAGCAGACTGCCTGTCAGCACTTTGAAGGCCAAGACATGCCCATCTTGCTCACCACTCCAGGGTCTAGAACTGTGTATAGCACGTAATTGTTGCTCAATGAACACTTGATGCATGAATGAGTGATTGAGCCTCATAGATATTATTTCATTACTATCACTGCAATGCTTCGGCATTGCCTTGAGGATAAACTCCATACCCCTTCAAGTGTGGACAAGAATGGTGGCGGTCACAATCTGGCTTCCGTGGACCCTCCCTCCAGCTATAACTCGTAGAATTAGCACAGCTCCTGGACCCCACTCTGGCTCACTTAGCAGTGGCTGCCAGCCCACCTACTTTTTGGGCAAGCCAGTACTCATTCATGGAGGGGAAGACTTCCTTATACCTTTGCCTTCTGTCCCCTGCCCCTGCTACGAAGGGTAATGTAGAACCTTTAAATCCCAGGCATCCAGGCAAAAGGAAATTATTTCCTATGCCACTTCCCAGGAAGGTCTGAGCCAAGATCCTCATTAGCACTATCTCTTGTGCCATGCAGTAGTAATACCTCCCACTTCAATACAGAATATTCTGGGTACTGTGAACTGTTCCATATACCTTAAGTATGTTAACTAATGAAGGCTCTACAGCATTTCATGAGGTAGGTATTCATCTACTTACTGTTACTTTATAGTCACGGAAAACAGAGGGATTATGGAACTTGCCTAAGGTCACACAGCTAGTAAACACTGTGCCCAAGCAGTCTTATTCCAAAGTTTATGCTATTACCCAGCTCATTGTTTTCCTGCCTGTGTCACTAATGGCTGAACTGAGATCTGGTTAATGGAAGGGACTCTGCCCAAGGAGAGATAGTTGAGATGAGGCCAATACTTGCAACTGTGGCCTCTGGCAAACCAGGCCTTGACTGCCTTCACCTTGCCAGGCGCTCATCTACCAAGAACCTAAGCCAGCCAGCACATGTAATCAGCCTTGGCCTACAAGAGGTCAAAGATGAAAGCTATGGACAAAGTTGTGGGGAGGTGGTGAGGGACACAAGCCTCCACATTCTCGGTCTGGTGACCTTGTACTTCCTTTTCTGATGAGAAGTACTGGTGTGACTGTGGATTTGAGGGAGCACCTGCTGGGTGTCAGGTTCAGGGTCATGCACATGTCAGCCTCACAATGCCCCTACGAGGTAGATACTGTTAGCATCCTCTGCATCCTACCAGTTTGCACTTAGGGAGTGGCAGGGTCAGGATTTAAGCCCAGGCAGGTCTAACTCCAGGACATAAGTATGTGACTACTGTGCTCCACCAACAAGAGCACCCAGTAGCCTTCCCACTGCCCCAAATCAGGCCAAGGACCACCCCCTCCTCTCTCATCTCACTCCCACCGTCCCTTCAGCCTCCTTTCCCTTCAGCCAGCCCCTCTTGTCTCTCTGCCAGCCACCTTGCCTCCATGCCCTTCCCTCCACATTTGTTATCCTCTGCTGACTTTGAGGCCCAGCTGGAGGCTACACTGAGCAGCATCCCTAGGCATAGACACTGTGCAGCCGCCCCCTCTCCTGACTGACAGCTGGCTGGCTCTGCTTACCTAATGACAAGCATGGCTGTGACAACCTGGCAGGCAGACACACGCTGTCCCATGCCTTGGGAAGTCCTAGCCTTTGTGCCCAACAGAAAGAAGAAATGACATCTATTGGCTGTTTCATATTGTCGGGGGCACGGTCCTCTCGAGGCTTCACAGTGACCTCCTTTGTAGATTTTACAGGTTCCATTCATTCTTCCAGAAGCAGGTGATGAGGCCAGGTACCATGGGAGCCCATAGAGAACTGCAAGTCCTGTTCAAACACGCTGGTGGAACCCAGCACCAGGTTGATAGAGACCAACAGCCATCAGACAACAAGAAAGCAACATAAAGGTGGGTAAGACAACTTTTTCAACATGGAGGAGACCCTGCAGCAGCCCCTGTTGACACCCCAGTCCATATCCCCTGGGAATACCCAAGCTCACCTGCAGCCAAGGTGGGCAGTTCACATGCTAACAGCTTTCCACCTCAACTGCCTGCCCTTCTCTGCTCCTCTGTCTCAGGGCTCCCTCCAGAATCAGGGATAGGGAAGGTGACATAATTTGTTGGGCACAGCGTCGAATGCAAATTTTGAGCCAAGCCTGGTGGTTTGCACCTATAGTCCTAGCTATTCTGGAGGCTGAGGTGGGAGGATCACTCGAGCCAGGAGTTGGAGTCTGCAGAGAGTTATGATTGTGTCACTGCATTCCAGCCTGGGTAACAAAGCAAGACCTTGTCTAAAGAGAGAGAAAAAGAAAAGAAAATTTGAGACTCCTTGTTCAAAAAGCAGGACACAAGCTTTTTCCCACTCTTCTGCATGTGCACACTCTATTAACCATCCTAGTAATTTTTATTTGCTTCTTAATGTCAAACTCCCTCTGGCAGGAAGTTATTCCTAGGGCACAAGTGCAGATCATCATTGGAGCTATACCCCACAACTTGGTGCATGCCCAAGCCCTCTGTGCCTTCCACCAGGATCCTGATAGGGGTGGCAATCAGAAGCAGCAACGGGGTGGAGGCAATGGAGCAGGCAACCGAGAACCCATCCTGGGAAGGCTGAGAGAGTCCAGGCCGCCAGAGCATGCTCCATTGTCCATTAGATTTCCCTTACAAAACACAATTTTGAAGATAAAGTTATTAAGAATTGCAAGACAGTGACTACAGAGCATTAAACCTTAAGCACAGGAATCCCTTCTGCGCCGATCATAGATAGACCCTGACCAGGGAAGCTTACTCAGTCACGTGTAGGTTCACCCCTAAGTATGAGGAAATGGATGGCCCTGGGGGAAACCCACAATCAATGGGAGCAGGAGTCAGTGGATAAATGCCAACCTGTCCTTCAGTGGAACAATTCTGAGGCATATTCTCCACGTTCCACTCCAAGGATCACAGCTGCCCACAGCCTTGTTGGCTTTTCTCCCTCCATTGTCCCACCTGCATCCTCTCTTTTGGTGCTTCCCACAACATATACCCATTGCCCTTATTTCCATGTCTCCTTTAGTTAAAGAGAGAACCCAACGGAGCTCCCGACAGTTCAGGCAGATATACTGGTTTCCCAGGGCTGCCATGACAAAGTAACACAAACTGAGTAACTTCAAATAACAGAAATTGATTTTCTCACAGTTCTAGAGGATAGATGTTCAAAATTAAGGTGTTGGCAGGGCCATGCTCCCTCCAAAGCCTCTAGGGAAGGATCTGTCCTTGCATCTTCCAGCTTCTGGAGCTCCACTAGTTCTTTGGCTTCTAGATGCATCACTTCAGTCTCTGCCTTTGTCATCACATAGCTGTCTTCCCTCGTGTGTGTGTGTCTGTGTCTTTTCTCTTTTAGAGAGACATCAGTCATATGAATTAAGGGCCCACCCTACTCCTGAATAACCCTCCTACAGTATGACCTCATCTTAAGCAAAGACATTGAGAACAACCCTATTTCCAAATAAGGGCACAAGTTTTAGGTACTGGGGCTAAGATTTCAATGTATCTTTTTCGGGGGAACAGAATTCAGCCCATAATAAGGAGTCATTTACAAAGTCTTCGTGAAAGAGAACTTGACCTATATCTCTGAGGAATACTTCTCAAACTATTGTGCCACCCAATCTCCCGGGTGCTCAAATGCAAATTCTGATTTGGTGGATCTGGGTGGGACATAAGAGTCTGCATTTCTACCATGCTCCCTGATGATACTAATGCAGTTTTAATGCAAGGGTCAGAGGAGAAAATGGCTAGATAGGCCTGTGTGCATCTTCCATGAATTGACTGTAATAAACTAAGATTCTAGTAGCAACGCTCTTCTCACTATGTAGAGAGAAAGCTATCACTTATGCTTCCATTTGGTGGAGCTTTGGAGGCAGGCCATGTCATAGGCCACTGACCAGTCTGTGACTTGGCTGCCTTGGGCAAGCGCTCATCCACCCTGGGTCGAGCCAATACATGTGAGGGTGTCAGCAGCCTGTGGCACTGGCCTGGAGACATTTCAGAAGGAATTCTCGGAAGAAAGCTGTGAGCATAGCAAGAATTCTGAGCTTCGGTTTTCTTGCAGTGTAAACAATTTGTATCAAAAGGATTTGAAAACTGAAACATGCTGTTCAAATATTGAGACGTAGACATTTTAGTGACCCAGAGGGTATTGGGAGGTGGGGCAGTAAAGCAAACCAACCCAGACCTAACCAGGGCTCAAACCAATCCACCAATTTAAGAAAGGATTTCTTCCAACTCTCCAGAGCTAACTAGACCTCAGCAACCTAAATAAGGCAAAGGACACTAGGGGCCCTAACCTAGCTCTGTTGCAAAGAAATTTGAGATGTACCTACTATATGTGCCAGTTCAGTTTCAGTCATTCTCTTTACTAAGTGTATTAGTCAGCTATTTCTGTAATAATGCCACAGAACAAATCATCCCCAAACTCAGTAATTTACCAAACAAGTATTTGTTTTCTTGCTAACAGGACTATAGGGGTGGCTCTGCTCAGGCTTCTGAGTGAGCTTTAATGGTTCCACATGCCTTCTCAGGCTCCTTGGACCAGTGGCTACCTGGGACACATGAACAGCAGAGAGTACCAAAGGTTTAAGCAGAAACACAAGGTGTCTCTTAATGCCTAGGCTCAGGACTGGCCCCTATTACTCCTGCTGTGTTCTGTTGGAAGTTGGACAAAGCAAGTCACCTGGCCAAACCCAAAGTCAACAGGTGGGGGAGATGTATCCTGCCTAATTTCATGGGAGGTAGGTACTGAAAGTCACACAACAGCCTGTTGGTTTGAGGGGGTGATCACCTCAAGTCTCCCGACCCCTCTCGTGAATGATAACTTGCTCATCGAGTAGCATATCAAGTGTATACTTTCCACTGATGACTTCCATCTTTATAATTTTTGTCACTACCTTAGAGTTAACAAAGCATTGAGTGCTCTATGAATGCTTCATTGCTGGAACGCAGTGTTAATTGTACTGTGCATATTACCTATGAGGCAGCTCCAGGAAAGAGCCACGCTGGTGAGTGTAACACAGAGAAAACTCCTCGCTATTGTTAGAATAACTGATGAAAACCACTGAGATTATTTTGTCCATTTTAATAGGATTTTGGTATTATTTTAGCCTAAGGTGGTATTCACTTAGGGACTCAAGAATGCACCCATTTTTTTTCCTTTGGCAGTTATGACTTTGGCCAATGAGATGTTAACCCTAAGAGAGGTTCTGCAGGAGCAAAATCATTTCGTAAGACAGAGGAACGCAGTACTGGGTCCCAGAGAGAGTGAGGGAGAGGAGCAGGTAGATGCCTAGAAAAATAGGCAGAACCACAAATATACTTACGCCTCTTCACACACAGATGAGCCCAGCGAGGGCAAGACAAGAGAGAGTTCTTGTGGGAACATGCATACTCCTCACTTCCGGCCCTACCCAGGATTGAGGGGAGGGGTCTTGTCTTCTCTCTCTGGGCTCTTTTAGTTTCTCCATCCCTCCCCGCACTTCCTATCTGCCCTGGAGATCATCTATATTAGAATTCTCCCTCCCCACCTCAGCAATGTCTCCAGAGGGCCCCCACGAGTGCCACGGCCTGGGGTGAGCACAGGAGTTTTAAAGCCCTTAGCTACTAAGATAGTTTGGACTGACAGCATGTAGGAGGGATGATCTGAGGGATGCAATAATGAACACAGTGATTAAAAGTTGTTCAGAAGTTAAAGTTAAAGGTTTGAGGTCAAATACAGGTGAGTTCAATTCCTGGATCCACCATTTACTAGCTGGGGGACCTAGGGCAAGTTGTTTAACTCTCTGGGCCTCAGTTTCTTCATCTGTAAAGTGGGAATGACACCACATACGCACAGGGTTGTTGTTAATATATGATGTAATGTGCTTTGGAAAGAGGTGAGCTCTGCCCCTGGCACTTGACATCACTCAATAGATGGAAGCCAGTGTGGGTCTACAAGCCCTTATCCAAATCATAGAGATAGATAGGTTTCAGAATTCTGAATCTTTCAGATTTTAGGAAGGTCATACAGTACATTTACCATATTTTATATGAAACCCCAGCAGTGTCTGGGGTAGTGCCTCACAATAAAACACTTCAACATTTCTGCAGCAAAAATGTATGAATAGTCACATGAACTGGGTTAAATAAGACCTTAAATAACCTCACAGACATTCTGGCCAGGTTTTGCCATCATGAGAGTTTTCTGCCAAACCATTGTTTTCAAGGCTTTGGGGATGTTTATAGTTCAGGGAAGTGGCTCTATTAGTAGAATGCAGGCATTCTGACTTTAAGTGTGGGGAAGGAAGCCTCTGGCGCAGGATGAGAAGTGGAAGGGGCAGGCGGTGTTGAGCAGAAGGCCTCAGAACGCAGGCGAATGGGAAACTGGCCACCAGGCAGAGAGTGGTGGGAAAGGAAGACAGACTGTTCCTGCATTTCTAGTAGCATCATTTTGCTCCCTAGAGGCCTCGAAAATATTCATTCCCAGACCCCCTCTATCAGTCACTGAATAGCTGAATAAATGGATGCAAGGCAATGAATAAATAAACAAACAGAGAAGAGAGGAGAACAGCTGGCTCCTGCACCCTAACAGGGACAGACAAGCTGGTTGCCCCTTTACATAGGGCATTCCAGAAGGTGTGCTGGAGGACCCCAAGGATGCACGGCAGGAGGTGTTGGTCAAGGTGAGCATTCACCTGGCCACCAGCCAAGGGGCGGAATTGGGCAGAGTAGGGCTGACCACTCGCCAGAGGAAACTGGCCTGGGCGACAGATTTGGCCCTTTAGCCCAGGAGTTTCATAAGCCCCAGGAACCAGATAATTCTATTGTCCTGGTTTTGTTCCCAGGTCCCCGATAGCAGCCTCTGGTTGATTAGTAGTGACAGTGTGTGTGCGGGTGTGTGCATGGGTGTATATGGGTATGTATGTGTGTGTGTGTATTGCATGCATGTAACAACAGAGGCACACAGGAAAAAGAAAGCAATTGTTTTTTTCTGAGCCCAAAGGGAGCTGAGCTGGGGGAGAGAGAGGAGCATGTCCTCCTCCCAGTGTCTTTTCTTATTTTGCATTTCTCATTACATCCTCATGTCACGGGGCTGCTGGCTGATTTATAATTTATTGGTTTAGTGTCTCGCAGCAGGGGAAAGGATGCTACGCTATATTTTTCAGGGACACTCAATTCAACTTTGGTGAAGCAGCCAGGGCCACAGCTGTGAGGGGCACAGAAGAAAGATGTGTGTGAGGATATGTGTGGCCACAGAGCCCAAGGTTGCCATGTCTGTCCCAGCCGAATGCTGTGCACTATTAGATACCAGCGTGGGCTTTTTGTTTAAGTGGAGGTTCTCTAATCGGATTTTGGAAATCCGATCTCAATCAGGCATGTACACACACAGTGACAATTTGGGGCACTGAGCTCCAAGGACTTGGTATAGTCCTGCTTTGGATGGGTTCCCATGGCAGACCCTGAGACTGGGTTCATATGGAAGTGATTTTATCAAGAAGTCCTGCCAGGAAAAAGGTAGTACAGCATATTCATTCATTAGGGCTGCTATAACAAAGAACTACACATTGGCTGGCTTCGACATCAGAAATATATTGTCTAGTCCTGGAGGTTGGAAGTCTGAGATCAAGGTGCTGGCAGGGTTGGTTCCTTCTGAGGGCTGTGAGGGAAATCTGTTCCATGCCTGTTTCCTAGCTTCTTGGTTTGCTAGCAATTTTGGGGGGTGCCTTTGCATCAACCCCATCTCCACCTTCATCTTTTCACGGCATTCTCCTGAGTGTGTATCTGTGTCCAAATTTCCCCTTTTTATAAGGACACCAGTTGTACTGGATTAGAGGCCACCCAAATGATTTAAACTTGATTACCTCTTTAAGAAACCCTAATTCCAAATAAGGTCATAGTCTGAGGTACTAGGAGTTAGGACTTCATCACATAAATTTGGAAAGGACATAATTTTTCAGTCCCTAACATGAAGTGAGGAGGTGATACAAGGACCTGGAAGAGGCCAAGCAAGGGTGCAATGTCAAATAAAGTCCCACAAAAGAGAACCGGGGCCCAATCCCACATGGGATTCCTGGAGACAGGGGAGGCTGGTCACCTTCAGAGGTGTCCCAACGGGGGGAGCAAGGGAGCTGGAATATCAGTTAAAGGAAGCCCCCAGAGGGACTTCAACTCCCAGACACTCCCAGCCTTCCTGGAATACAGGTTTTGTGGTTTGGATCTGTGTTCCCACCCACAAATCTCATGTTGAATTGCAATTCCCAATGTTGGAGGTGGGGCCTGGTGGGGAAGTGATTGGATCATGGGGGCAGTTTCTTGTGGTTTAAAACCATCTGCCTTGGTGCTATCATTGTGATACTGAATTCTCATGGGATCTGGTCATTTAAAAGTGTGTGGCACCTCCCCACTCTCTTCCTCCTGCTCTGGCCATGTGAAGTGCCAAGTCCCCTTTGCCTTACACCATGACTGTCAGTTTCCTGAGGCCTCCCCAGAAGCAGAAGCCACTATGCTTCCTGTACAGCCTGTGGAACCGTGAGCCAATTAGACTTATTTTCTTTATAAATTACCCAGTCTCAGGTATTTCTTTATGGCAATGGGAGAACAGACTAATGCAACAGGTAAAAGGGTGCTGGCTGTTGGGAATGAAAAAGGTTCTTAAGAAGATGTGGGGAGCACTGACAGCATTTGCTCTGAGCCCCCAAGTTCCATGTCTACCTAGCGGTGACATGGTGACTAACTGCCTCTGATAAGTAACCTCATGTAGGTGACAGACACATGCCCATATCAGGGCCTGGAGAGAAGACAAAAACAGGGAAGCAAGAGCATAAATTCCCAGAAAAGCCTAGATTGCTATTGATGTTGAAAAGCCAGTTGTTATTTTGGCTAGGTTTTTGTCACTGGTAGATTTTAACTGCAGCATGAGGAGGAGGGCTGGATGGTGTACAGACAAATAAAAGAACTGGCCATTCTTGTGTGAAACAGGGAAAGGAAATACACTTTGGGAAAAGTGGTAATGATCGACTCTTGGGGTTAGAATCATGGTCTTTGATTGAATAACGTGGCAGGGTTTTGATTCAATAGTAATCCGATTTGGGTGGCACACCAATAATAAATTCTCCAGCAAACTGAAAAATTCTGTAGGGTGATGGAAAGCATTTGAACCCCATGGTTTTCATTGAATTAAATATGAAAATGTATCATACAATCGATATTGCAATATTTGATTCAATCAGCATTTCGGGATGGGAACTGTTTTCTTCCATTTGTTTTTATACTGTCGAAAAATATTTCAATTTGCTTCAGAATTTATTATTGACAAATCACCCTAACAGCCGTTGGGGGTTGGAGTGGGGAGCTTGTCACAGAGGATTGGCAGCTGAGAGATGTTGGGCTCAGAAAAATAGCCAGGGACTGGGGGGAATGCTCACGTGAAATTTCAGAAAGGGGCTGGGTACATACAGCCAGGAGGGAGGGGGAGGACATTTTGTCACTGGGAGAGAAATGAGACAGGTGTCTTTCTTCTGGATGGGGCTACTTTTAAATGAATGTCTCGGCAATAAGTCCATGCAGGGGATAAAATTATGAGGTAGGCATAGGGAGTACCCCTGCCTCCTCTGCTGCCTGTGACCAAGGCCCCAAGAAGGCAAGAGCTTTCATCTGGACTTCAAGCACGCTGTCTCTGTAACCCTGCAGTAGGTGGCCTGGTGCCATCTTATAAACACCAGTATGAAGTCTCAGGAACTTAGAACTGAGTCCAGGTTCTTCCACTAACTGGCTGTGTGGCCTTGGATGAGAGGTTGAACTGCTCTGTGCCTCTTTCCTTAGTGTGGAATAGCGGTAAATTCTTACCTTCCTTGTAGAGTTGTTTCAATTAAGTGAATGCATATTCAATTAATGTGTGTACCATGCTCAGTACATCACAAGCAACCAGTAAATGGAAGCTATTATTATTACTATTATTACTATCATCAGTTATCTATTACTGATCATTAATTCATACTCTAAAACTTAGTGGTTTGATACAATAATGATTCTACTGGTCAGTTCTTCTGGTCCAATCTGGGCTCTGTGGATCTTCGCTAGGCTCACATAGGCATTTGTGGTCAGTTAGAGGTTCAGCTGGGGACTGGCTAGTCTTGAGTGGGCTCGCTCACATGTCCAGATGTTGGCTGGCTGTTGGCAATGGTGGTGACAGGGTCACATGTCTCTCAGCCCCCAGCAGACTAGTCCAGCTATGACATGACAGCTTGAGTCCAAGAGTAGCAAGAGGGCAAGCCCTGAAGTGTAGGCATCATTCAAATCTCAACTTATGTCCCATTTGCTAATGTCCCCCCATTGGCCATAGCATGAGAACAGCTCAGACTTGAGGGGTATAGAAAAGCTTCACCTCAAGATACAGAAATCCACATTACAAGAACATAGGAGGGGGAAGAATGTGTGACCACTTTTGCCAATGGCCATAATTATTATCGTCATCATTTCTCTGAAGGTGCTGATCATATCCCACCTCATGGAAAGCTATAGACATGAAACACTGCTCACCAGCCTAACACCCTTGAGGGTACAATATCTCTGCATCTTTTGTACCCAGCAAGGTAGCAGATTCTGGGAAAATGCTTTCTTAATGCATTATGTAAGTATAATTATATATGTTTATAAAAAGGAATACTTCTAGAAATGCATTCATATCAAAGAGTTAAGTCGTCAAAGTGGCATGCCTTACAAGAATATTTGCATTTTTAAGCTAGTAGTAAGAAAGGAGTATAGTATAACACAAAATAGAAACTCTGGGTAGAATTTTAGGAACCATGGATGGGTGGCTATTAAAAAAAAAAAAAAAACTCTCATATTTCTCAAACTGCAAAATTTGACAACTTTCAACCCCACTTACAAGTAGGGCTTCCCTGCCTGTGGCTCCTGGGGAGAGGAGGTAGCTGACAGGCCTTGCTCCATTTCCCAGGTCTTAATTGTCACCCGTGGGGTTCTCAGACTTTACCACCCCACTTCAAGTATGCTTGGAAAGAGGGACAAAGAGCTAGCAGGAGTTCATTGAAATTGAGAAGTGATGAGACCAAAATTAAGCTGGAAGTGAAAGTCTGTAATCAGCCAGCTGATGTTTATCGAGAACCTACTGTGTGTCAGCAACTATTTTGGATGCCAAGGATACAGCAGTGAGCAAGACAAAGTCTCCACTCTCATCCTGATGTCTAATCCAAAGAGATCAAAGCCAGAGCAAGCAGGAGACAGGGGTTGTCCCAGAGGAGCGGTTGCCACATGTTCAAAGTCCTGAGCACTAAGTTAGGTGGTTAGAAGTCTATTCCATCTCAGCTACTCACAACCCAAGCTCTCCTTCCAGACACTGGGGGACAGTTGCAACATGGCAGGCAGAACAAAACCCTGGATATTCAAAGCAGATGTGTGTAGCATGTCTAGTACATTCTAAGCATATGCAATAGTCACTACCTTAAGCATTTACATGTATGAGCTTGTTTAATCTTCATAATAACACCATGACTGTATTAGTGGGCATTTGCTATACAACAGATAATCACAAAACTTTAATGGCATGCAGCACTCAACATTTACTTCTCAATATCTGCAGGTACAGCTGATCTGGGCTGTGCTGGGCTGGACAGCTCTGCTTATCTTGCCTGGACTTGCTCATGCACCTGAGGATCAGCAGGTGCTGATCTAGACCAGTGGCAGCTGGGCTGACTCAGCTCTTTCCACATGTCTCACAGTCCAGCAGGTGTGTCCTTATGGCAACGGCAGAGGCACAAGAGAGCAAGCCCCGTTGCACAAGTCCACTTCAAGCATTCTGCTTGTATCACATCTGCTCACATCCCATTAGCCAAGGCAAGTCACATGGCTAAACCCTGAATCAAGGAGTGAGGCAGACCACTCTGCCCACTATAGGAAGGTAACTTTTTTTTTTTTTTTTTGAGACAGTCTCACTCTGTCACCCAGACTGGGGTGCAGTGGCATGATCCTGGCTCACTGCTACCTCTGCCTTCTCGGGCTTAAGCAATCCTCCCACCTCAGACTCCCAAGTAGCAGGGACTACGGGCATGAACCACAATTCCAAGCTAATTTTTGTATTTTTTTGTAGAGACGGCGTTTCACCATGTTGCCCAGGCTGGTCTTGAACTCCTGAGCTTGGGTGATCCACCCACCTCAGCCTCCCAAAGTGCTGGGATTATAGGAGTGAGCCACCGCACCCAGCCACTTGAGGATAACTTTTCAAAGTTACAATGCAAAGGGCATAGATTCAGGGAGGGCTACAGGATTGGGACCAATAGCGTAATCTACCACAAAGAAGTTGGTACTATCATTAAGCCCATTTTACACATCAGAAAACTGGGCACAGAAAGTTGAAGGTACTTGCCCAGGGTAGCACAGCTAGAAACTGGTGTATCCAGAACTTGACCTCAGGCCATCTGCTCTTACCCACCCCTCTTTACCACTTCACTTTTTAGCTCTGATTTAATCCAAAGATAAATCTAAGAGTAGGGGATATATGATCTGTGTTTCTTTCAGGAAATTCTCCATAATTTTTTTTTCTTCCCACCTTTGGCAGGCATTAAGCCACAGTACATTCAAGGTTAGACTCCGAGTCAATTACCCAGAGTTTGTAAATTAACTGTTACCATTTGGATGTGCAGCCACATGCTTTAACAATTAGCCATGCTGGGTTTTGACATTTGGGGAGACTGAAGAGCCTGATGAGGACACAGCCTGAGAAGAAGACCTCTCTCTCTGACACTGGGGGTGAGGAGAGAGGGGTGCTGGGGAGAGGTTCTAAGCCAGCACCATCAACCAAACCAAGGTTTTACTCTGAAAATTGTCTTGGTCCTTTTTAATATAGAAGGGCAAAGGCATCCCAGTGTTTCCTACCATGAAGTAATATATCTTAGAATATTTTTAGGGGTCACAATCTTTAAAAAGTCATGAAAGTCAAGAACCCTCCATTCAGAAAAATGTACACACTCCACAATTCTCCATATAATAATAGGGGTGTTGAGAAACCCATGTGTGCCCAGCATCTGTGATAGGGTTGTTCTATAATAATT
Organism: Ateles fusciceps; assembly: GCA_036589455.1. Lineage (NCBI taxonomy): Eukaryota > Metazoa > Chordata > Mammalia > Primates > Atelidae > Ateles > Ateles fusciceps. Next base: position 166,240 of record JAZHEH010001085.1, read on the forward strand.
TTAGGCTAGACCATTTGTAAAGCAGATGGCCATTTCAGCCCTGCAAATTTCAGTAAAGAGCTCATAGGCTGTTTAACTTTGAACCACGGAACTTCTTGGCACACCTTTCCAGAGCAACTTGTAGCAAAATATACCCTTGGCTAGATTCCAAGTCAACAGGGAGTACTCCTTAAGGAAGAAGCTTCTGTCCTTCTATTCAGGCCTCATCCCAGCTACTCCAAAGATGTACCTGAAAGCCCACAACTCATATTCCTTCTGTTCCACAAGCCAGAAACAGAGTATCAGCCACAGTAATGTCAGTTTTCCCAGGGAGCCACAGATACAGAAGGATTCATTTCTGGCCTCAGTCCAGTTGGGAAAGTCTTTAGGGCATTTCTGCTGTGAAAGGCAGTAGAGTGTAGTAGTTAAGGACATGGATTCTTGGACCAGGAGCATGAAGAATATCAAATAAATCTCCTCTTTTTCTCTCTCCTAACTCCCTTCAGTCTTTCTCTCTCAGCTCTGTTGGTCCCTACTTCTGTTCCCATATTGGCCTCATTCTCCCCCGCCACAGATAGGTTCTTTCCACAGGGGGGAATGATGGCAGCTAGCAGCCTGAGTCCCCATCTTTCAACTTGCTATCAGAAAAGAAGAAAACCCCTCTCTCACTCTCCAACAGCATTCATCTTTCAAATCTCATGAAGAGCTCCTGATTGGCTCTGCTTGTGTCACGTGATGCCCTTGAAGCAATCATGTTGGATCAGAGGACAGTATCTTATGATTGGCCAGGCCTGGGTCACATGACCATCTCCCACGGATCACGTAGGATGGTGGAGGAGGAATTCTGCAATTGGAAGACCGGTGCAGGGCAGACAAAACAACAGACAGCTACTGTAATTATTGAGCACCATCATGAGAAAGAGCCCTATAAAGCTCATTGCTGGACTGATCGTTAGGATGGGATGTTGTGAGGACATAGCTTATCATATTGTATGTGTCCGTCAAACATTAGCATGCTTCAGAATCAGGAGGGGGGTGTTAACACAGACTGCCAGGCCCACACACTCAGAGTACAAATATAAGACTGTGTATTTCTATCAAGTTCCCAGGTGATGATGACGATGCTGATGCAGAAGACACTTTGAGAACCACTGTCATAGTGCCCAGTGCCCTCTTTAAAAAGACCCACATAGAAGGTTCCCATTTGGTCTCAGTATTATACCACAATGAGTGTTGCTTCTGACCAACTGGTTTATTTTGATTTGCGTAGACACTATGAATCTTATAAATCATGTCTCTCTTTGGGCTGGCTTCTAGAAAGCTAAGAACTAACTGTGTGACCCACTTCTATCATGCGTAAGGGGCCACCGAGCCTCAAGTTCATCCACTAACCTTAACCCAACCTTCATTTTTTACTTTCCTGCTTCTGTTTTGCCTTTGGTCTAAACAATGATTTGGTTAAAAGTGACAGAAACCAATTTGAACTCTGTTAAGCCAAAAAAAAAAAAAAAAAGTGGGGGGCGGGATGCAGATTTATGGTAAGGATACTGGAGTGTCCCCTGAAAGAGGAATGTGGTCAAGCCCAGGAACAGCTGGGGCAAGGGTCTACTTGATCCCCCCCACCTCTTATCATGATTTCTCTGTCATTTCCTCTACATGGCCCTCTCTCACTACAGCTCAGTTTTCTCCACGGGGTGCAAAACATGGTTGCCAGGCAGCTCCTAAGCGTTACCTCTTGAAGCCTCTGTCTCTTGACCTAATGCTTGCCCCTATCCCAGGTTAAAACTCCCAAAGAACAGCTCTGATTGGCCCAAATCAGGACACATGCCTTAGCCTCAGGCCAATTGGCAGTGGTGCTGGCAAGGATGGGGGAGGGTCTATGTTGTACAAAATAGCTGTTTCTGCAGTAGGTATTGGTCTGAGGGACTGTAGTTCTCATAAAGGTATGCCGGGAAGACAACCACACAGGTGCCCCAACCTCACTCTTTCCTAATCCATTTTATTTTGTCTTGGTGTACTATATATCTTAATGTTAGCCACATGAAGTCATTTCCAGAGCAACACAGCTTAAGCGATAGACAGAAAGACAAGCAGGAACATATTAGTTGGATATTGTATGGGAGTTCTCTGGAGAAACAGACCAATAGAAGATAGATTCAATGGATATAGATATAGATATAGATACAGATACAGAGAGACTTATTACTAGAGAGATTTTATTGTAAGGCATTGGTCCACCAATTATGGAGGATGGCAGGGTGAGGCAGCAAGCTGGAGACCCAGTGAGAGCCAGTGTTCCACTTTGAAGACTGTCAGGCAGAGAGACAGGACACAGCAGATAAAGTTCAAAGACAGTCTGCTATAGAATTTTCTCTTGCTCATGGAGGCCAGTCTTTTTGTTCTATTCAGACCTTCAACTATTTGGATGAGCTCCACCCACATTAGGAAAGACAATCTGCTTTACTCACTCTACCAATTCAAATGTTAATCTCATCCAAAAACATCCTCAACAGAAACACCTAGAATAATATTTGATCAAGTATGCAGGCACCCCATGACCTAGTCAAGTTAACACATAAAATTAACCATCACAGAGATCTTTTTTAATTGACACAAATTCCATTTTATCTTAGCACCTAGACAAGTGTCTGATATGGCAAGAGCTCAGTAAACGTTGAATGAATAAATGATCAATGATATTTTCAGTGTCCTGGAAAGGAAGGGCTTTGCCATTTAAAGGAACCCTGAGGTTAGGCCCTCTATAATGGAATGTGGGGAGTTATATCCTAATTCACTCAATATTTGTGTTCCTACTTTGATTTATTGTGTCTCCTTCATGCCCTCAGTAGAGCAGTTTAGTGGTTTTACGTCTCTTTCCTCCTCAAATGACTGAGGCTGTGATGGAGACACATGCTTTTGTGACAGAGACAAGAATTTAGCCCTCTACTCAGCTTTAGGCCCCAGAATTCCCAGCTCACTGGGCTTCTGTCCAGGTGGGTCTGAAAGGAAATTGGACCATATCTCCAACCTATGAGCCCAAGAGGCTGAGAGCACCATTCATGGCTGGTGCTGCCATGTGTCAGGTGGCCCATCCTGCAGGACATCCCAGAAAGTAATCAGACCAAAAGTGGAAACTTTCCACTCCTGGATCTGCCCCCCTGCATGTGATCAGGGCAGAAGGGGTAAGGGCACACATTTCTAGAGATGAGTTGTCAAATGGTGAGCTATTCCTCAATTGAGAGCTTTGTTTAGCAAAAGTTTCTGGCTAGCCACAGTTGAAGGTAGTTCCAATACCACAACTGTGATAGAAGGCATTTGCAGAGATATTTTGTTCAAATCCTATACTGAGACACTGAAAACATGAAGAGACTATAGGCTGAAGTTGAAGAGGGCAATAGGAAATCAGCAATTCTCTGGTTTGCTGCACTGAGCCTCAGTTGTCTCGTCTGTCAAATGGAGATGATGAACACAGCATAGTATTGCTGTGATCATTCAATAAGGTTATTAATTTGTTTTTCAACCTACATTTATTGAGCACACACTGTATGTCAAGCGTTGTGACACAGACATGCCCTGCTCTCAAGGACATTTAAGGGAAATGCGCTGGGTATCACTGAGTTGTGCCTGAAGCAGTACCTTAGGGGCAGTGGCCACCACCATGACATGTGGGCAGGGTAGCAAGGATCCCCATGAGATCTGAGACCTGCGGTCACAGGCTGGAGTTTGGAAGCATGTTTGTCACCTTTGTGCCTTTGCCCTCTCTGCTGGAAACAGTTGTGCAGCCAATGTGGCATCACTTTGAAAAGAAATGTTGAATTCTTTAGGAGAGAGCAGGTTAAGTATAATGAATAAAATCATTCATCTAGGTGACTTGATGACCCCAGCTTTTTATGAGGGGCATAGAAGTGGAAGGTGACATGGCCCAATAAGCACAGCAGGCACAACCAGATTAAAATTAAGTAGGCAAAACATCAAACTCTGAAATGTCTTAGAAAATAAATTTTAAGTTACAGAAGCACATAAAGAATACTTGTCATGAATGTGCATGCAAATGCACCAACAACATAGCCAGGGACACACAGTCGGTGCTCAATAAGTATACGTTTCTAGGTATTAATTTGAGGGGAAGCAGGATGGCAATCATGTAGAGAACTTGACTTCTGAGTCCAATTGGCCTGGACTCCCCAGATTTGCAGTTTACCAGCTCTGTAATGTACCTTTATAGGAACATTCAGTAACAACTTACTGAGCACCTACTATGTGCCAAGCACTCTTGGAGCCCCAGGGGTACACCAAAGGGGGAAAAACGGACAAAAATCCCCAATCTCATGGAGTTGCATTCTGGTGGAGACAGACAGATGATAAACAAGTAAAAGATATAATATGTTGGAAGCTGATAAGTGTCGCGGAGATAAAGCCAAGAAATAAGAAAGGGTCTAGGAAAAAGGATTGCTATTAGACATGTGACTTAACCTTTCTGAGCCCCCAACTTTCTTACCTGTGAAATAATGTAAGATCTCACCTCACTGGACACCTTGACGATTACACTGGGCAATGTAGATAAAGTGGCTAATAGTGCCTGGGCCCTAAGAAGGACTCAGCGCCAGGACCCTCTCTATTCCTCCCTTTACCTGCTGAGACCAACAGAAATCACTTGACCAATATTCAGAAGAAACATCTTCCTTGCAGCATTTCAGAATATCATTGGCCATTTTTGTCTGTATCTATAGTAAGGCCATAATCTTGACATTAGAAGATTTCAGGCATTTGCTGTTATCTATAGGCAAGCACCCTAGGTTATGGGAAACACACAGACTTGGGAATCAGAAAGACAGAAGTTCAAATCCTGGCTTTGCCTCTGCCAGTTGTCAAACCTGGAGCCTTGCATTCATTGCTGTTAAACTAGAAATGATGGTGCCTACAGAGGAGGAGAGGGTAAAGGAAATCATACATGGGTGTAGTGGGAGCAGAGCCAGTGACGTTCCTTCTCTTCTATGGGCACCAGAGAAAAGGAGTGTCCTCTCCAGAAGCTAGCTGGTAATGGTATGAGCTCCTACATCAGCATGTGGCACCTGTTTATGCCTTACCTGGTATCAGTCAGGCACTGCCAGGCAGCAGTCTTCACCCCAGGAGGTTCAGATAAACAGAACTGAATGTAAGGGACATTCAGTGGTGCTGACAAGTGAAAAGAACCAGGAGGGAATGCTGAGTACCCAGAAACTAGGAACAGCTGGAAGCCATTACCACTCCTAGGGACAAGGGGAAGGAGTCATGTTATATGGAAGCCCAGGGAGATGTGGGACCTTGGAGGCCTCCAGAGGAAGCCACACTGAGGGAGGGGCATTGCCTGCCTCATAGCAGGGAGGAAGCAAAGAAGAAATACCCTGACCTCTCCCTCCTCCCACCTCCAAGTTATTGTTCCCACTGGCCCAAACCAACTGAAAGCTTAGGAGGCCAGGTGCACTGGCTCATGCCTGTAATCCCAGCACTTTGGGGGGCTGAGGTGGGCAGATTACCTGAGTTCAAGAGTTTGAGACCAGCCCGGCAAACATGGTGAAGCCCAATCTCTACTAAAAATACAAAAATCAGCCAGGCATAGTGGCAGGTGCCTGTAATCCCAGCTACTCGGGAGGCAGAGGCAGGAGAATCGCTTGAACCTGGGAGGCAGAGATTGCAGTGAGCTGAGATCACACCACTGCACTCCAGTCTGGGAGACAGAGCAAGACTCTGTCGAAAGAAAGAAAGAAAGAAGGAAGGAAGGAAGGGAGGGAGGGAGGGGAGGAGAGGAAGGAAGGAAGGAAGGAAGGAGAAAGAGAAAGAGAAAGAAAGAGAAAGAAAGAAAGCTTAGCTGGCAAGGGAGCCCAGAGAGGCAGCCCACAGAGCTCAGCCTCTGGGACATAGAATATGGGGGAAAAGAGTTGAGACCAGATCTTGGAGGGCAGAGGACAACCATCACACATCTGTACTGTGATGTTTGCTCCGAAGACACTCTGGACATCAGCTGTTCCTTTACGACAGTGGTTCTTACACTTTGATGTACCCCAGAACCCCCTGCAGGGCTTGTTAAATGCAGATGCCTGAGCTCCAACCCCAGAGTGGCTGATTCCATATGGGGCCTGAGAATCTGCATTTCTAACAAGCCTTCAAGTGATGTTGATGCTGCTGGTCTGGGGATCACTTTTTTTTTTTTTTTTTTTTTTTGGAGATTGTGTCTTGCTATGTTGCCTAGGCTGGCCTCAAACTCCTGACCTCAAGCAATCCTCCTGCCTCACCCTGCCGAGTAGCTGGGACTACAGTCACATGCCACCATGCCCAGCTAAGGACCACATTTTGAAAACCACTGCTTTGTAAAACAAGTTTCCTAGAAAGCAGCTTCCCTTCTTCCAGATTCCAGTCAGCTCAGAACTCTCTATGGCCGGCCATCAGCAGCACCCCTCACCTGACAGCCACAGACCCAGCAACCCTACACTCACCCTGTCCTTCCTCTTCTCCAGGCCTCATCCTCTGCCTGATCCCTGTTAAGGCTCCAGGGCCTGCCTGCCTGGTGGCTCTACTGTAGACACCACACGCATGTGCACACAGGCACATGCACTTAAGCAAACACACACAATCTGATTAGCTGCACCTGGATGCCTGGCCCATTTCCTAGGGGAAGATAGAGTCAACCACTCCTTGGTGCCCCTGAACATCCAGTGCTCAGACTCAGGAGGTCACGATTTCTGGTCACATGCCATTGCCTGTCTGCAGGCAGCCCTGCCACTCAGTGGCTTCCCCTGACATCTTTGTGTGAGAGGAAAAGAATACAGAATGCTGCTGAGTTCCTGCCACACTTGAGACAACTGTGTCCCATCTCTAAATATACAAAAATGACAGCTATATGGAATGAAATAAGTTAAATACTCATAGCCATTTTCTCTTCTCTTCTCATTCTCAAGGAAATGTTATTTTGATGGAAAAAGAAAATCATGTTGGCCAGGTACAGTGACTCACGCCTATTATCCCGGCACTTTGGTAGGAGAAGACGGGCGGATCAACCTAGGTCAGGAGTTCAAGACCAGCCTGGCCAACATGGCAAAACCCCTTCTCTACTAACACAACAAAAATAGCCAAGCGTGGTGGTGCACGCCCTAGTCCCAGCTACTCAGAAGGCTGAAGCATGAGAATCACTTGAACCTAGGAGGCAGAGGTAGCAGTGAGGCAAGATCACACTACTGCACTCCAGCCTGGATGAGGAAGGGAGGGAGGGAGGAAGGAAGGGAGCAAGGAAGGAAGGAAGGAAGGAGAGAGAGAAGGAAAAGAAGGAAGGAAAAGGAGGAAAGAAGGAAGGAAGGAAAGAAAGAAATTAAGAGGGAGGGAGGAAGGAAGGAAGGAAGGAAGGAAGGAAGGAAGGAAGGAAGGAAAACAAATTACATTGTGGTTGATTGTGCTTCATTGCTGAAGTCTACTTATCATCAAACATACGTATTTTTACTTTGTGCTCTTCTTAGATTCCAAAGCATAGACAAATGATTTGTTTGTTTTACTGAAAGGTAAGATTATAATACTTGTGTCCCCTCCGGTAATGTCTTTATAACCAAAATCCACTGAGGAAAACACTTATATTTCCCATCTCTTCAGATGGGATATATGAAAATTAAAAAGCACAATCATCCTTGCTAAGTTATCTTAGACTCTTAAACACAGACATTGTGTTTTCCTTCACACATTTCTGATCCTCAAAGGTGCTTATTTGTCATTTCCACCTTTCTTGTGGAAGTGCCAGATACTCTCATTCATACAGAATAACTAACAAGGCAGAATAAACCTTAAACGACCAACATGAAAAGAGCTTGACATATCCTACCTTAATGTTGGAATTTGGATCATCTAGTGAGCCTGTGTAATTTGGTTTCTTAACTTAGAAAATTTCAGTAAAAATGCTGGGGCCCAGCCAGGGTCGGTGGCTTATGCCTGTAATCCCAGCACTTTGGGGGGCTGAGGCAGGAGACCTTGAGGTCAGGAGATCGAGACCATCCTGGCCAACATGGTGAAACCTCGTCTCTACTAAAAATACAAAAAAAAAAAAAAAATAGCTGAGAGTGGTGGCACACGCCTGTAGTCTCAGCCTACTCTGAGAGGCTGAGGCAGCAGAATTGCTTGAACCCAGGAGGCGGAGATTGCAGTGAGCCGAGATCGTGCCACTGCACTACAGCCTGGGTGACAGTGTGAAACTCTGTCTAAAAAAAAAAAAAAAAGAAAAAAGAAAAGCTGGGGCCCACTTGCTCACCTGGCTGAGTATCATTGCCTCATTTCTCCTTCACTGTTCCATGGCAAACCCTTTTGAAAGAGGGGTACATGTGTCACAAACCTCCCCCAAACATGCTCCCCCAACACATGCTTCTCAAGTTCCTCACAAATCTCCCCAAACATGCTCTCAAGTTCGATTTATAGGTAATGATGTTTCTTAAATAGTATTCAAAATGGCATATACTAAATTAATTCTTACTACATATACATGGAAATAATGTCCATAGTAAAATTATTTGGAGTCTGTGCAGTAACATTAAAGGTGCAATTTAGTTTGTTGTTGTTGTATATCCAACAACTTTTGTGACCCTATTGTATTCAAAGAAGTGAGATGCATACTTAGGGTAGTGAGAAAATCTTCGAGAATCCAGCACAAACGAAACTCTCATCTTCTCCAACCTGTAAGTGCACTGTTTAGTGGAGGGCAAAGCAGCCATAATATAAAACACAATTCATTCATTTGTTCAACAACCATTTATTAGACACCTATTTATTAGGCTATAGAGACACACATTTCCTGCCTTCGAGGAAATTACAGTTTGATAAAGAATTTTAAATAGGTGCTAAGTAGAAGCACAAACTGAGCATTTTCATTAGAAACAACTTAAACAGTGCATGCGTGAAGAAAGTTACAATCTGCTGAATGTCAGAAATAACACACTCTGGTTTATGTTTATATCAATACTGGCCTCATAAAAACTGTGTAACTGACAGAAAGGGGCTGGAACTATTATGTTGGTTGAGCTTTTATTATTATTATTATTATTATTTGAAAACTATGACTTACATTTCTGTTGTATATGTGAAATTAATTCTAAAGTGGTTGATGACAGTGCTGAAGTCTTACTGAGCTTCAGAGTCTCCAAGTGAGAGCTAAGAAAGAAGCAGATTGGTGGGCCTCAGCCACAGAAATTTGTGTAACCATTCTGAGGATGAAGCCTGAGAGTCTGCACATCTAACAAGTTAGCAGGTGATGCTGATGCTGCTGGTCCACAGACCGCACTTTGTAGCACTGGTTAAAGACACGGACGGATTGTTGTGGTACCTCCTAGATTCTGAGGAGAGAGTGAAAGATGGTAGGATTCCTGCACTTCTTGGTCATGGCCAGTAGACTGAAAAACAAATTGTTAAGTCTAATGTAGAAATGAAATAAACTCTTCTTTGGAACATTCAGGAAACATGTCAGGTAAGGCTTTAGATTTGAGGAATTGTAATTTATGAATACTAGTTCAACCATCTCTAGTATGTATAGTTGAACCATCAGTATAGTCACCTTGTTAACCACACAGCTACATAACACCCAGGGCCCTGATGAAAAGGGTCACAGAGCTTTAGGGTTTCCAGTTCCCATAGTCACACTGGAGAAATATTAAATATTGTTTGCATGTTTGCACTCTGCTGTTCCTCATCACTTTCCCATGCTGTGAGATAGTCTCCAGTTTGGAGTGAAGAAGCAACACATGACTCCATTGAGGAAGGCTGTAGCTAGGACAGGCCAGTGGATGTGAGCTCATAACATTCCTAAGAGCCAAGTAAACCATTTTTTTTCTTCCATCATGAGAAACACCATGTCGTTAGCTGCTTCCATCTGTAATTTCACTGGTGCAGCATATTCAGATGAGAACACTAATGGGAGACAAGAAAGAAGTGATTTCTTGTTCTGGCTTAGCTTGCGCTGACCATTCTGTGACTTATGACTGACCCTCCGGGGTCAGTTAAGTTCTCTGGTGTAGAGTTTCTGTGTCTATAAAATGAGAATGCAAGATGGCAGGGAATTTTTAAACAGCTGTTACCACGGTGTCATTTGTTATGGGGTGTTTTTGTGGTAATGTTAAAAAAGCATATTTTAAAATATGTGCAAAGGGAACATTTAAAAAGTAGTAAGTATGAAATTACCATATAGACCAGAAATTGCACTTTTAGGCATTTATCCCAGAGACATGAAATGTTCACACAAAAGCCTGGATACAAACATTCAGAAATGTTTTATTCATGTTAGCCTGAACCTAGAAACAATCCACATGTCCTTCGGCAAATGAAGGGTTAAACAAACAGTAGTAATCTTTACCATGGAATATTACTAGGAATAAAAGGGAATGAAATACTGATACATGCAACAACCTGGATGAATCTCCAGGGGATTATTCTGAATGAAAAGTCAATGTCACAAGTTACATAGTGTATGATTCCATTTATATAGCATTATTGAAATGACCAAATTTTGGAAATAAAGAACAGATTAGTGGTTGCCAGGGGTTAGGGATAGTGGGGCAGGAGGGAGGTAGATATAGTTATGAAAGAGCAACACAGGGATCATTGCAGTAATATAACTAAATATGTGCATGGGTGGCGCGTGTGTGTGTGCGCACGCACACACACACACACACACACACACACATTCACACCCCAGTACAAAACTGAAGAAATCTGCACAAAATTGGTAGATCATTTTGCAAAATGTTACCTTAGGGGAACCTGGATGAAGGGTGTAAGAGTCTTTATGTATTATTTTGTTTACTGTGAGCCATCCTGGTGGCCAGAAACTGGTGTTAATATGATTTAAAATGTCAAGTTATATTGAGTAGTTTTCACTAATTAATTATCAACAGATCTTCTTGTCTACTTTTGTAAACCTTCTGAGAGTAAACCATCTAACATATGGGGAAAAATAAAATAAAATATGATCCTCTAGAGCAGGGATTAGCTAACTATGGCCTGAGGGCTAAATCCACGCTGCCCACCTGCTTTTGTATGCCCTGTGAGCTAAGAATGGTTTTTACATGTTTACATTTGAACAAATTTTTGGAAAGAAGTAACATTTTGTGATGAGTGAAAATTATACAGAATTCAAACTTGAGTGTCCTTAAAGGTTTACTGGAACACAGCCACACTCATTCATTTTATGAATTATTGTCTGCTGCAGCTTTTGAGCTACAACAGCAGAGTTGAGTAGTTGCGACAGAGATTTTTCTGGCTCATGAAGCCTAAAGCATTGACTATCTGACACTTTAGAGACAAAATTTGCCGACCTCTGCACGGAGAGGGAAACTTCCCAGAATTTTCTAGGCTAAGAGTGTCTCTTGTTGCCACTTAGGTAGCCCTGATGAGTGATTATCTTGGTTTCTAGGTAGCTGTGATGAGTGATTATCTTGGTTTCTAGGCATTTCCTGAAAAATATGAGGAAAATGATGCTAATAGGTCCAGCATAAACTCCACAGGGGAAACGCCCTGAGTACCACTGCCTGAATCAATAGCACGTGTCTTGGGTTGTTCTGCTTGTATACTCTGCACTTCTAGCAGAGGCATAGATCACACTTCACAAACTCAGCCTGTGGAGCATGGGAAAGGATGTGGTCTCAGAGTGAGACAGACTTGGGTTCAGGTTCAAATTATCACTTGGGTGTTTGCCAGATATATGACCTGGGCCAAGTTACCCATCTTTCTGGACTTTCTTTACTCTTCTTTAGAAAAATGGAGATAATAATACCCATTTGCAGTGGCACTGAGAGAAGTAACGAACTCCTATGTCAAGTGCCTGGCATGTAGTAGGCAGGACCCAGCAAATGCCAGTTCCAGGATGGGAGGCCAATCATCACACTGTTTTTTGTGTCTGGGTTCTCCATGCTTCACATCCCTCAATCTAACTTGGGAATCTACAAAGAGGCATTGGAATTCTTTTATAAACATCACTAAGGCTCCATTTTTGCACTTTCTCCATAAGTGTCTATGGAGCATTCTTTTTTCAAAACTAGACCATCTCCCTGCTGCCTAGACCTCTCCTCCAAGAGACCTGAGTGGAGGCTCTGACATGACGGCATATAAATCAAATTATTTTCCAAGCATAGGATGAAATATGTCTTCAGTGCTGGGGAAAACTTGCAGATGCATATTATCCCAATAGACTGAGCACTAGTCTCCAAGAATAGGCCAATTCAGGTTTTAAAATGTTTCTGGGTCTTCAGGTTCTAAGACAACCTTTTTACTGAAATCATACAGTCTGAAGGGGAAGCACACAGGGAGAGTGGCTTGCCAGTTCATCATAGATGAATGTTCAATCCAAAGTGCCCTGACTTGTGATTAACTGTCCACATTGGTTCAGCAGAGACTTGGGCAATGCTTCTCACCCACTTCTCCCAGGCCAGTCAGACTGGCAGCCAGGAGGACAGTATTTCATGCTGTACACTCTTCTGAAAAAGACATAAAATCCAGTCTCAGATGTCCTCTTCAATCTGGGCTAGGCAGAGCAAGAATGGAATGACTCAAACGCTGATGAAGACATGTGTCCTTGAACATGACTTTGGTCCCTCATAGAGATGCTTAGAGAGGTTTTTAGGATGCTGATATTCATGTGGTTTCTGATCTAGGAGGATATTGGTGTGATTGAAAGAGAGAGAGGGAACAAGGGGGGAGAGAGAAAGAGAGAAGAAAAGTGATGAATATTTTTTTCATCAGGTTGAGTGGATAATTTTAGTCTGTCAATCTTTTTGCTTAACAACTGTGGCTTAAATTAGTTTTCTTTGTCATTTCTCTCTCCTTTCCAGTTGTCTTAAGATGTGGCAGCCTACCAACCAGCAGAATGTAAGCACATATATGTAATGAGCCAATACATATTTTTTTCTATGTGGCAACTCAACTTTCATTGCCTAGAAATAAATAGAGACTTATGCATCCCCACCATAACCTGCCTCCCACCACATCACCCTGCCAAAACTGCACCCAAATAATGTGGCTAATGACCTCCTCATGGCCAAATCTCTTCAGCAGTTTAGCTCTTACTGTACCTGACCTCTCACTGATATTTTTTATTACTTTCTCCTGACCTTTCTTATTGCATTGATTCCCAGATTTTCAAATTTCAGGAACTAATATTATTTTTCTAATGGCAGCAGTTAATATGGGGTTGCCAACTTTAACCATTAATGTCATAACGAAAAACCTTCTTACATACAAAATATCAAAAGAATGGACATTTTACCATCAAAAATATAAGAAGGATATAATCTTGAAACAAAGGACAGTCTTTTTTTTTTTTTTGTACTTTAGGTTCTGGGGTACATGTGCAGATCATGCAGGATTGTTGCATAGGTACATACATGGCAAGATGGTTTGCTGCCTTCAACCCCCCATCACCAATATCTGGCATTTCTCCCCATGTTATCTCTCCCCAACCTTCCCATCCCCTGCTGTCCCTCCCCTAGCCCCCCACCTCCGAGCAGACCCTAGTGTGTGATGCTCCCCCTCCCTATGTCCATGTGTTCTCATTGTTCAACACACGCCTATGAGTAAGAACATGTGTTGTTTGGTTTTCTGTTCTTGTGTTAGTTTGCTGAGAATGATGGTTTCCAGATTCATCCATGTCCTTACAAAGAACATGAACTCATCCTTTTTATGGCTGCATAGTATTCCATGATGTATATGTGCCACATTTTCTTTGTCCAAGTCTATCATTGATGGACATTTGGGTTGGTTCCAGGTCTTTGCTATTGTAAACAGTGCCTCAGTGAACATATGTGTGCATGGGTCTTTATAATAGAACGATTTAGAATCCTTTGGGTATACACCCAGTAACAGGATTGCTGGGCCAAATGGAATTTCTATTTCTAGATCCTTGAGGAATTGCCACACTGTCTTCCACAATGGTTGAACTCATTTACACCCCCCACCAAAAGTGTAAATGTGTTCCTATTTCTCCACATCCTTTCCAGCATCTGTTGTCTCCTGATTTTTTTAGTGATTCCCATTCTAACTGGCATGAGATGGTATCTCAATGTGGTTTTGATTTGCATTTCTCTAATGACCAGTGATGATGAGCATTTTTTCATATATGTGTTGGCCACATATATGTCTTTTTTGAAAAGTGTCTGTTCATATCTTTCACCCACTTTTGAATGAGTTTGTTTTTTTCTTGTAAATTTGCTTTAGTCCTTTGTAGATTTTGGATATCAGCCCTTTGTCAGATGGGTAGATTGCAAAAACTTTTTCCCATTCTGTTGGTTGCCAGTTCACTCTAATGATTGTTTCTTTTGCCGTGCAGAAACTCTTAAGTTTAATTAGATCCCATTTGTCTATTTTGGCTTTTGTTGCCAATGCTTTTGGTGTTTTGGTCATGAAGTCCTGGCCTATGCCTATGTCCTGAATGGTTTTGCCTGTTTTCTTCTAGGGTTTTTATGGTGTTAGGTTTTATGTTTAAGTCTTTAATCCATCTGGAGTGAATTTTAGTGTAAGGTGTAAGGAAGGGGTCCAGTTTTAGCTTTCTGCACATGGTTAGCCAGTTTTCCCAACACCATTTATTAAACAGGGAATCCTTTCCCCATTGCTTGTTTTTGTCAGGTTTGTCAAAGATCAGATGGTTGCAGATGTGTGGTGTTACTTCCAAGGCCTCTGTTCTGTTCCATTAGTCTATATCTCTGTTTTTGGTACCAGTACCACGCTGTTTTGATTACTGTAGCCTTGTAATATAGTTTGAAGTCAGGTAGCATGATGCCTCCATCTTTGTTCTTTTTGCGTAGGATTGTCTTGGCTATGTGGGCTCTCTTGTGGTTCCATATGGAGTTTACAGTGGTTTTTTTTCCAGTTCTGTGAAGAAGGTCAGTGGTAGCTTGATGGGGATAGTGTTGAATCTATAAATTACTTTGGGCAGTACGGCCATTTTCACGATATTGATTCTTCCTAACCATGAGCATGGAATGTTTTTCCATCTGTTTGTGTCCTCTCTTTTTGCCTTGCACAGTGGTTTATAATTCTCCTCGAAGAGGTCTTTTGCATCTTTTGTTAGGACAGTCTTTTATATCAAATTAATTTAGCTTTATGAAAAAAATGTATTAAATTGCCTACATTTTCTTCATTTCACTACACCTTGTTGGAAATTTCATCATGGATCAGTCCTAGTCTGATCTTACATGATTCTAAAGTCCAGTCTTGCCAAGGCTCTCCTTCTCCATCTAGCTCTTGTCTACCTTCTCTAGCCATATTTCTCACCACTCACCTTCATGAATCCTGTGCATCAGAATCACTATCAATAAACATTTCTCTCTTCCTCTGGACCTGACTCCTTAATAAGCACAAGAACTATATCTTTCTCTTGTACCCAGCATATGATCAATCTTCAAAAAACATTTGTTGACCTTTCCACTCAGTGCTTGAGAGCCAGACAGTCTGAGTTTGAATCCCAGCTTCTCCACTTACCCACTGTGTTACCTTGAAGAAGTGTCTCAATTTCTCTGGTTTCAATTCCTCATCTGTAAAACGGAAATTAAATGGAGTCAATGTGTTAGTATTTATACAATGCTTACAACAGTCTTTGGCTCATAGCAACTACTATAAAAAGTGATGGTTAAATAAAAAGCAAAAATTAGTGTAAAACCAAATTACACAGTCAAAGGCAGCAACCCAAACTGCACTTAGTAATTTTTTCATGGACTGTGCCACTGACCATGGGGAAGGACAGATACAAAAGGTGCTGAACAATCAGTACAAATATATCTCAGGTGCTGTAAGAGCAGCTCAAAGCCACACTGAAAAGATAATGACATTGTTGTCATAAGCTAGAGTCATAAGTGACCTCAGAAATCTCTTTAACAGAACCCCTGACTGCTGGCCATCTTGTCTTTGTCTGAATGCCCCCAGGAAAGGGAGATCATCCCCAGAAGGATAGCTTATTCTACTGATAGGGGCACCATAGAGGGAGAAAAATACAGAGGGGCATTGCAACAAGGGGGATTGTAGAGAGGGCATCATAGAGAAGACCACCACAGACAGGGGCACTATAGAGAGGGTCAGTATTATTAAAAAAAAAAAAAAAAAAAAAAACCATATTGGAGAGGGGCATCAAGAGAGGTGTCAGAGAGCAGCAGTACTTCATAGACAGGAACGTCATTGAGAAAAGCATCTTAAACAGTGGCTTCTGAAACAAGCCCACAATGAGCTACCACTGCACACCCATTGGCATGGCTATTATCAAACACACACAAACATAGAAAACAGCAAGCGTTGGTGAGGACCTGGAGAAATTGCATTGATGGCAGGAATATAAAATGGTGCAGCCACTGTGGAAAACAGTTTAGTGGTTCTTCAAAATTTAAATATAAAATCACCAGATAATCAAGCAATTTCACTCCTAAGTATACACCCAAAATAATAGCAGCAACTCAAACATGCACTTGTACACCAGTGTTCATGGCAGCATCATTCACAATAGCCAAAAGGTGAAAACAACCCAAGTGTCCATTGACATATAAGTGGATAAATAAAATGTGGTATACCCATGCAATGGAATTTTATTCAGGGCCTTTAAAAGAAATTTAAGTCTGACACATTTTGCAACATGCTATAAAACTTGAAGACATTGTTCTAAGTGAAAGAAGCAAGACAGAAAAGGACAAATACTGTGTGAGTCCACTTATAAAAAGTCCCTAGAATAGGCGAATTCATAGAGACAAAAGGTAGAACAGAGATTACCAGGAGCTGGGGCAAGAGGGAATGGGAAGTTCTTGTCTAATGAATACTGAGTTTCTGTTTGGGATGATGAAAACTTTCCAGAAGTATGTAAGGATGGTTATACAACATTGTGAATGTACTTAATGTCATTGAATTGTACACTTTAAGAGGGTTAAATGGTAAATTTTATGTTATGAATATTTTACCACAATTTTAAAAATACTTTAAAAAAAAGAGTAGCTTCTCAGAGAGGAGCTTCTTAAAGCCAGCCTCTTAGAGGATGGCTTCCTAGAGATTGACATAATGAAAAGGAGCACCATAGGGAGGTGTGCCATAGAGAGGGGTACCATAGAGAGGAACACCATAGAGAGAGGCACCAGAGAGAGGCGCCATAGAGAGGGGTTGCCATAGTAGAGAAGTGCCATAATGAGGAGCACCACAGAGAGGGGTGCTAGAGAGACAAGTGCCATAGAGAGGGACATCATAGAGAGAGGCATCACAGATTAAAAGCATCATAGGCTCATCACAGTTAAGGGCATCATACAAAGGGGCATCATAAGAAAGAATCAAAAGGAAATGGTATTATAGAAGCCACAAACACTGTAACAGAAATGAAGAATGTCTTTGATGGGTTCATCCACAGACTGTACATGGACAAGGAAAAAAGCAATGAGCTAAAAGATATGCCAATAGAAACTTCCCAAAGGGAAATGCAAACAGAAAAAGAGAAGAAAAGGAACAGAATATTGAAGAACTGTGAGACAATTACAAACACAAAAGGTATAACATACACATAAAAGGAATACTAGAAGAAGAATAAAGAGAGAAAGGAGTAGAAAAAATATTTGAATATTTGAAGTAATAATAACTGAGAATTTTCCAAAATTAATAACAGGAACCAAACCACAAATCCAGGAAGTTCAGAGAAGATGATGCAGAATAAATACCAAAAGTCTACACCTAACCATGTCATATTTAAACTACAGAAAACTAAAGACAATACCAAAATCTTGAAAATATACTAATAGCTATCTATTATGTATGAAGCATAATATAAGCATCTTACTTATGTCATTTAATTTATGTATAAATCTCTATCTCAAGGACTTTATATTTTTTTTCTTTCTAAAATGTCTCTATGATTGTTTTTATTTTTATAATTTCAACTTTTAGATTCAGGGAGTACATGCGTAGGTTTGTTACATGGGTTTGTTGTGTGACACTGAGATTTGGGGTACAAATGATCCCATCATTCAAATAGTGAGCATAGTATCCACTAGGGACATTTTTAGACCTTGCCACCATCCCTCTCTCTCTCCTATAATAGTACCCAGTCTCTGTTGTTCCCATCTTTATGTATATGTGAACCCAATGTTTAGCTCCCATTTATAAGTGAGAACGTGTGGTATTTGGTTTTCTGTTCCTGTGTTAATTCACTTAGGATAATGGCCTCCAGCTGCATTCATGTTGCTGCAAAGGACATATTTCCATTCTTTTTTTATGGCTGCATAGTATTTCATTGTATAAATGAACCACATTTTCCTTATCCAGGCCACCATTGATAGGCACCTAGGTTTTTTCTATGTCTCTGCTATTGTGAATAATGCTGCAATGAACATACATATCGATGTGTCTTTTTTGTAGGATGGTTTCCTTTCCTTGGGACATATAACCAGTAATGAGATTGCTGGATCAAATGGTAGTTCTCAAATTCTTTGAAAAATCTCTAAACTGCTTTCCCACAGTGACTGAACTAATTTACATTCTCACCAACAGCCAACAGTGTGTAAATATCCCCTTTGCTCTGCAGCCTTGCCAGTATCTGTTGTTTTTTGACTTTTTAATAATAGCCATTCTGACTGGTGTGAGATGATATCTCACTGTGGTTTTGATTTGCATTTCTCTGATGGAGCATTTTTTCACGTTTGTTGGCCACTTGTATGTCTTCTTGTCGGAGTGTCTGTTCATGTCCTTTGTCCATTTTTTGACGGAGTTATTTGTTTTTTGCATGTTCAGTTGTTTAAGTTCCTTATGGATTCTGGATATTAGCCCTTTGTCAGATGCATAGTTTGTCAATATTTTCTCCCATTTTGTAGATTTGTTTACTCAGTTGATAGTTTTTTGTTTTGTTTTGTTTAGAGATGAGTCTCGATCTGTCACCACGCTGGAGTGCAGTGGCACAATCTCAGCTCACTGCAACCTCCACCTCCCCAGTTCAAAGGATTCCCCCTGCCTCAACCTCCAGAGTAGCTAGGACTACAGGCGCTTGCCACCACGCCTGGCTAATTTTTTGTATTTTAGTAGAGAGGGGGCTTCACCATGTTGGCCAGGATTCTCAATCTCTCCTGACCTTGTGATCCACCCACCTCGGCCTCACAAAGTGCTGGGATTACAGGCGTGATCCACTGCCCCTGGCCTCCGTTGATAGTTTCTTTTGCTGTGGAGAAGCTCTTTAGTTTAATTAAGTCCTACTTGTCAATTTTTGTTTTGTTGCAGTTGCTTTTGAAGACTTAGACATAAGTTACTTGCCAAGGCTGATATCAAGAAGGGTATTTCCTAGGTTTTATTCTATAATTTGTATAGTTTGAGCTCTTACATTTAAATATTTATTCCATCTTGAGTTAATTTTTGTGTATGGTGAAAGGAAGGGGTCCAGTTTCATTTTTTTGCATATGGCTAGCCAGCTGTCCCAGCACCATCTATTGACTATGGAGTCCTTTTCCCAGTTTTTTTTTATTTTTGAAGGACTTTATATTTATCCCCATTTATAGATTATACAACGGAGAGTCAGGAATGTTAAGGGTACCTGATGTGTAAGTGAATTGACCCAGAATTCCCAAACTCAGGGCTACTTAACCCCAAAGGCTGCATTTTAATTACTGAGAAATAGTGCTGATGGGACCTCACTTAGTATAGTGAGTAATTGTTGACCTCGGAACAAAAAGTTATAAATCTCTTTATTTTGTTTATGAAGTTTAAAGCTGTGATTTCTATTAATATGGAAATTGTCAAACAGTGTCATTTCCAATATTTATACAATGAAATTGATATTGAACATAAAGGTCAATCAGTAAATAAAGAAAGAAAATCAAACAAATAGAAGTAATTTTTTTTTACTTCCATGTAAGCTTTGACTAATTTTTCAGGTCAAGGGAAATAACATAATTTCTTGTACTACCAATGTAATTGGGCCAGAATTTTTTTTGAATCTGAGTCCTGACTATCCATTCATCAAAAAATAAAAGCACTGTAAAAATAGAAACTTTCTAACTCAAATAACGGTTCCTGGTGATATAGCTAAGCCAAATAGAGCTCCCCTAACCAGCCAGAATACCAAAATGCTTCCTGAGGGGGATAACTCAGTCATCTTCTAGTTTTACATCTCCATTTAGGCTGGAATCTCTCTAACCCCAGCCTGGCTAAATCAAATTATTTCTAAAACTCCCGTCACTCAGTATGTACTTGCTCTTTGTTCATTTATATTAATTTATTATGTCTATATATTAGCTCACTGTTTCTCTGCCTGGTGGTCATACCGTGTCTGTTTCATGCATCTAAAAAATAAGTTAAGCAAAGGAATTAGGCCCAGGGAACAGTGTGTTCACCTGTATTGTTTTTAGCCAATATTCTGCTTATGATGTAGTGGGGAGAGTCGAGGTATCTGTCACCCTGAAAACTAGCATCATTATCTTCCATGGGTCTTACACTGGTGGCTACATGTGACAAGCAAATTGCCTTTCTGTGGGGATCCTTTCATTAGTTGTCTACTGCTACAAAATAAATTGTCCCAGAACTTAGAAGCTTAAAATATCACACGTTTATTATCTCTCAGATTTTTGTGGGGAGGGAATCTGGTCACAGCTTAACTGTGTCTTCTGCTCAGGGTCTCACTAGGCTGTGATCTAGATATCCATTAAACCTGGGATCTCATCTGGAGGCCTGATTGGGGAATAAAGTGCTTACGAGCTCACTCATGTAATTATTGGCAGACTCAGTTCATTGGGGGCTGTTGGGCTGAGGGCTCTATTTCCTTACTGGCTATCGCCCAGAGACCACCCTCAATTCCTTGCCATGTGGGCCTCTCCAACATGCCAGCTTGCTTTATCTCAGCCAGCTAGGGAGAGAGTCTGCTAGTAAGATGAATGTCACAATCTCTTTTAATGAATTATGGAAATGACTTCCCCTCAATGTTGCCATATCCTATTAGTTACAAGAAAGTTACTTAAGGGGAGGGAAATACCAAGTTGTGAATACTAGGGAGACAGGGACCATTTGGTGCCATCTCGGAGGTACCTACCACAGCATTTATAATGGTCTGAAGGGTAGTAGAATTAGGGAACTGTTGTGTCTTGTTAATTAAAATAAAAAAAAAACTAGAAAATCAGAAAGATTTCTAGAGCCAGAAATGAGTTTAAATCCCAGTTTGGCCACTTCTAATAAGTCTAGTTTTGGGTAAGTTTCTTGACTTCTTTAGGTCTCCTTTGGGAAATTTTTTCTTTGGGAAATACAGGAATAAAAATATTAGCTTTGCCTAACAGTTGTAAGTATATAGGAAAAGTACCTATTGGTCTCCCATATGGTAGGTGTGAGTGTCTACTGCATGTTAATATCCCAACCTTGCTATAAATCTCCTGGAAGTTCTAGAAATATGTTAAGTCGTCATGATTTTTGTAGTATCTCACCAAAACCACATATTGATTAGCTCAGCATTTATTACATGATAGATGGTTTCCAATCATGATATTTTCATAAAATAAACCAAAGGATTCAGATCTGGCCTTATAGTATCATAAGATTTTTTCTGCTATCCTCATGCCATGGCCTATGTGCACAAATAGAATTCTAAGTTTGCCTTCAACTCCAAAGTATTTGTTGTCCCTCATTACATTCTGTGTACTACACAGTCACTGATTACTTTGCCTAAACTCAGTACTATTTCCTTTAAAACAATTTTTGAGGACCATCATGTGATTAAAAGACATTCTAGCCTGCTTGTCAATTATTTGCTTGAGATTAAAAAAAAAAAAGGAAGAAGGGCAAGTGAAATTCATATTTGAGCTGTCTTCAGAAACCAAAGTAGCACCAGCCACTTACCAGTAATAGTACTGGTGGCCTGCCAGGTGAGAGGGGTTGAAAGAGATTTTTCCCTGAAGTGAATGTTGATCTGATACCCTCACCTCCATGCTGCTTTTTAATATTAGACATTTTAGAAGGTTGATTATAACATCAATAACTAGACATAACAAGAATTCACTTTATACATAAAAATTCCAATGACAGTCAACATGAAGAAGAAAAGAAAGTCACCCACAAATACCATCATGGTGACAAAGAATCAAAGATCCATCTTCTCTTACCCCAACATGTGGTGTGTCTTCTCTTTGGCCCCAGCATAGACTGAAAAACACATAAATGGACAGCTATCATCTACTAAATGCCTGTTAAATACCAGTGCTGACAAAGACAATCTCTAAAATTCCTACAACAAGCATACAATACAGACTTTTTGCTTTCTTTTTCTCATTCCTTCCCTTCTTTTCTTTCCCACCTTCTCTTCCCTTCTCTTATCTTCCTACTCCCTCTCCTTAGGAATATAAATGAGGGGCCAAGCTAAGACTTGGGTAAAGACGCCCATTGCCAAACAGCTGGCTAGTGACTCTACAACCCAGAATTTTTCTTCTTCATCTTTCTAACTTGCAGTAGAAATTAATAGGAAAATAAATTTAATAACAGAAGCAAAATAGCGTGAGAAATCAAAGTGCTAAATAGCTGTCACAAAACTGGGTAGATACTTGAATCAATAACACTTAAAGGATTCCAATGAGAAATTTCATAGGCTATAAAGCAAACTAGGAGAGAGGAGGCGATCATCAATACATGTCAGACATAGTTGCCACACTCTTAGGCAATCCACAATAATGAGCAACATATCTGCTTTTGAGAGGCTCCCAGTCACTTGGACAAGGCAGACTAGTCAAAAGATGTTTTAATGCAATGTGACAAGTACTACAGCAAAGATATGAACCTAGTGAGGAACAGAGCAGAGAGAGGAATCCTGCAGGGACGCATTTTGGGGAAGAGAGCTTTGGAGAATAATTGCTCTGAAAGGAGAACTTGAGAAACCCTACAGGTCACAGACACAGCTTGCAGTGCCCCCTCAGCAATGCCCCACTGCAAATGCAGCAACCTGCCATGCCCAGTGTGGTCTAAGCATTGATAACAAGATGGAATAAGTGTTTCAGAACAGCAGCAGCTGAGTTTGCAGCTCTGTGACTGTACTTGAAGTCACTTTCAATGCCAGCCCCCTACTCAGTGCCTGCTTTATGTTCATTAAATAACAGAGATAATAAAGAACAGCTGATGTGCAAAGTCTAGGGAAGAAAACAGGATTGACTGGACTGCACTGGGTTTTTAAGATTTTTAAGGAATAACAATGCATCGAACATGGGTTTTTGCATGTTTGCTTGTCTCATGGAGGGACATATAAGAACTATACTTGGTAACAAGCACTGCTATTGACTCATGATTTCCTTAATGCCTTAGTATCTATCATGTATGTATCTACTTTGACATCAGGGCAAGAAAAAGTCTATCCAACAATTCCTGGGTCTAATTTCAGTGGTTCCATTCTCCATGACCTCACAATGGGAGCCAGCAGCCCTCCATCTTGTGATGGTGACTTGCTCTTCTAGGTGGAGTGGGAGGAGCACCTACTATATGCTGGGAAAAGGCTGGCTTCAAGGTCTCCTTCAGCCCCTTGCTGGCTGCATGACTCAGGCAAATCACTTAACCTCTCAGTAAAATGAGAGACATTGCATGTACCTTCTTTTTAAGGTGAGCAGAGGACTGAATAAAATAATGCACATACTAGCATTTGTTGTAGAATTTCTGTTCTGGTGGCAATAGTCAATTGGTTCTTTCTGCATACAGAGGTGATAGCAACACTGAAGATTCTGAGTGGATTGTTAAACTCTGGTGAATTCCTCTGTGAGTGGTTAGGCAAATTGAAGAGGACTGCTCTGCTAGACAGGCCTAATGTTTTAGGCCCCACTCTAAATATGACTTTTGTCCCCATACTTTAAAAATAATTAGCTTTTGAACTATTTTACATCTGAAAATAAAAGACAGAATATGGTAAATGTCTGGCTCTCCCAGACATTCAATATGTAGTATTTTGAATGGATAATTTATGTTAGATCACCTTAAAATCAGCACCCAAATTTTTGCAAGGAGAGTATGTTGATAGATGTATCTTTGTTTAACTGGGGGCTCAGGGTTGGTGGATAGAGACAACAGCACACTTCATTCAAGTAGAATTCAAATCATTAATCTCCCTGACTTATAACTATAAGATACTCATTATTTATGATCAGTTATTTTAGAAATCACATGATTATTTAGAAGCATTTGGACACCTTCTCCTAAACTAAATTCATAATGTCAACCTGCCCTCCAAGCAATTGTTGAATTCATTGATGGGAGATCTATAGAAAAGAAGGGTGTTTAAATTGTCATTAATAAAACATTAAAAGGCCCCTGCAAGCATTGAAAGGGGGGATCCAGACTTTCCACACATCCAATCCTCCACACTTGTGGTAAACCATATTGTTCTTAGAGAAGAATGCTAGGTATCCACCTACCGTCTCTGATGAAGCACATTCTTTCCAGCCAGTCACCCTGAACGAGGCCTAGTTTGGGTTTTGTTAATAAGAAAGGCAAGATGTTAAATAGATCACAAGGTGCAAGCTACTAGTAGAGGGTATAAAGTAAAATCACAAATCAAATTGATGGACTATGGTGACTGTTGGCCCAAACAAAAATGTGGGGCTTACGCAAAGCACATCATTAACCCATCAGAAAAAAAAAATCGTTTAGAAACCCACTGATTTTTCTTCTTTCTGTAAACAGCCTTAAAAAAAAATATGCCATTCATTCCAAATATGCATCTGGTGTAAAATCAATAAGCATAAAATATCATACAAGAAAATTTTGAAAGCAAACAAAATCACGTTGTATTGTGACTATGCCATACAAATGTGTTAGGTTGGCCAGCTTCCTGTACAATGTCAAATAATCCACGCACAATTGTTGACAGCTTTTAAAATGCACTTTTTCAATTAAAATAAAATTATTCCTGGGCAAATAATAAAGTTTATGAAGAACAAACTTTTTCTAAATCCATGTCAGCTTTACACAAGAAGGCTGATGGAGATTTATGGCAGATTTCTTGCTTATTCTTTCTTCGCACCAAGTGCTTCTTGGTGAACAAACTTACAGCCTAATTCTTCCATGGGAAAAACAATGTGTAGAGATTTGGTTGTTGGCCTATACCAAGTAAAGGCAGATAAGAAGTTTTATGGGTTGCAAGATTTATACTTGGAGGATTTGCTCTTGGATTATAACCAAGACAAGGGAATGAGGCAGTTGGAACACATTTTTTTTAGATTGTCTTTATAGATTGTTTGCTGATTAATGACCTTTTCAGAGTTGTAAAATCTTCTAAGGCCAATGCCAGGGCTAGTTCTGCTCTTGCTGTTGCTATTCTAAATACATCGTCATTAACGTTAGTTATTTTAGTGAAAGGCAGAGACAAACGACTTGTTTTTTCATTGGTTTCAAACTAAAACCAGCTCTCTTCTTCTCTTTAAGAACTCTTCATACAAATATTATGATCTTTAAATGTCTGGTTTGAAACCTGTTTTAAGATTGCTCCACCAAGTGCAAATAATGCCGAATCTCAGAGGCAATTATTTATGGCCCCTGGTTGTTGTTGTTGTTGTTGTTGTTTTAAGTGTAGTCTTAACATGCAATGCTGAATGAAAGCATAAAATTCTGTGATGAATGTCAGGGAGTTGTCCTACAATAGCAATCCTGGCCTTGTGGCATTTTAGCAAGACACTGAACAACATCCATCACTCAAACAAAGCAACAAATGCTAAAAGGACAATAAGTGTACATTCTGGATTGATAAGTTTATAGTGTCCAAAAAATAAAATGTGGCAGCATATATTGAAAGACAAAAACAATTACAGAATATAACCTGATCTTTTTTCTTAGTTTTTCCTATTACAATGTTTTGAACAGTGGTTTTCATCCTGAGGTGGTTTTGCTTTCCAAGGGACATTCTGCAATGTCTGCAGGCATTTTTGATTGTCACAGCTTGGGGGGAGAAGGTGCAATGCTCCTGGCGTCCAGTGGGTGGAGGCCAGGGATACTGCTTAACATCCTACAATGCACAGGACATCCCAGGCACACAGAATTATCTGATCCAATACAACAACAGTGCCTAGGCTGAGAAATCGTGCTCTGGACTCATCACTAAGTCCACAGAAAGTACTAATTATGTGGAGATGGGTGTGGATATGTTTTCTTTGGCTCAGTATATGTGTGAATTAAGAAAAGGTCAAAAGCTTGACATTTTTCACCTTTGAGTCTCTTAATGAATCAACTGTTATTTTAGAGATTAAAAAGGGAAAAAAATACCCTAGGTAAGTAATGAATTTACAATGAATTCATGTCCTTTCTTGTTCCTTGATCTGCTTCCAAAGAGAAAGAAAGGAAATCGTCCACAAACTGAAGTTAACACTTATTTTGTGCTTGGGTTAATTAAACAGAAAAAAGAATGCCAGTCACCATTTGGGGAGGGTGGTATCCATGTCTTAATTATAGATTTCCTCAACATGCATACTGCTCCGGGCAGTAAGTTGGTTGCTCTGAGGTGCTGGTGCAAACTGTAATCATACTCTGTGATTTATAGGGTGTGTCACCTTCAGTCACTCAGTTCAAGTTCCTTAGCTGTGTGCTTGGTAGTACTGGTTTCTATGTGATGGTTGATCTTGTGTTGTGAGCAGCTGGTTTCTCTTAAATGCCTATGTCTATGTTTGCTACATTTCTATGACAATGTGTTCACACCAATATAATTATGACTGCATTAGCACTTGCCCTGTAAACCACATGATTCAGGGGTTTATGAATAGGTAATAAAAACTCACTTCAGGCTGAAACTTGTCTCAGACATGGAACCTTGGGGGGTGGGGACAGTTGTAAATGGTCGGTGTTGGTTAGGGCCTTCTGAAGTTTGTGGTCATTAGTTTCATTTATTGTTACCCCTCTGTACAGCGAAGACTATGTGCTATGGGATTTATATCTTTCATCATTTAACAAAACACAGGACCTTTGCCAGGTTTCATCAGCATTCATTAATTCTTTCAGCAAATATTCAAGTGCCTATAATGGGCCAGGGGCAGATGAACAGCCCAGAATTCATGTTCTCATACAGCTTCTATTCTAGTGGACAGAAAAGTGGCAGGGAAGGAGGGAGGGAGAAAGGGAAAAAGGGAGCAAGGCAAGAGGGGAGGAGGAAGAAGAGAAGAGGAAAGGAGGGTGGGATGGAAGAATATCAGATGGTCAGAGCTTTACAAAGGATTAAAATAGAGTGAATTGTGGCTACTTTTAGAACAGTTGACAAGGACAGTCTCTGTGGAGGTGACTTGAATGACAAGTCAGCCATGTGAAGGGCATGCCAGGCAGAGGCACCAGCTAGGATGCTCCTCCAAGACTTGATGGACAGGAAGGCCCATAGGCTGGTGCCGGAAGGGCAAAGGCAAGATATGGCCCATGTGATAGCCAGTGGAGCTGGGGCCTCTAAGCCCTTCTAAACAAGGGTGAGAAGCTTGGCTTTTTAAGAAGGGGAAGGGCATGGGCTCATTTCAGTTTTAAATAGATCCCTCTGGCAGATGTGAGCAGGAGAGGGAGCAGGGAGACCAGTTGGGACACTATGGCTGAAATCGGGATGGCGACATTGTGAACTTGCTTGCAGGGCCTCATTTGCAATCCCCCTTTAAGGGAACAGAAAACAGCTGACGAATGTCCAAGACACAGGCTGATATTCTCCTTCCACTAGAAGCACCATCCACATGAGATCCCTGAGATCAGAAGGGATGCATGGCCTTTGCCAATCAGTTTGCTCATCTGTAAAATGGGCTTTAGATCAGCAATGTATGAGAAGCTCCTAGTCCACACCCAGCAACAATCATTTGATGTCCAGGCAAATCTGTTGTTAACTCATATAAACACATCAGGTATCCATGACTATTTCCCACAGATGTGGGGAGGCAAAATATTACCTTTTAGTTGCTCTCAAGACATGATAGTACCCATTTTGTTTTCGAATTGATGTGTATTGCAGTTGCTGAAATAATTTATTTTTCTGCTGCTCTTCAGTTTCCAAATCTTCTTAGCTCCTATTTCTCTCTTGCTTCCCACATTGTAGGACTTTCAGTATGCACTACTTCAAGCTGCCTTCCAGAAAGATAGTGCCAAATCATATGAAAATATCCTACTCCTTTTTAAAATTGAGATGTAATTCACATTCCACAAATTCACTCTTTCAAAGTGTACAATTCAGTGGTTGTCTAGTATATTCACAGAGTCCTGCAACTATCACCACTAATTAATTCAGAATATTGTCATCACCCTATAAGGAAATTCTTGTGCCCATTAGCAATCACTCCCCATTTCCCCCTCCCTGTAGCCCCTGGAAACCACTAAGCTGCTTTTTGTCTCTATGGATTTGCCTCTTCTGAACATTTCATATAGATGGAATCATACGATATGTGGCCTTTTCCAGCTGACTTCTTCCATTAGCATGTTTACAAGGTTCATCCATATTGTAATTAGCTCCTATTTTTGAGCTATACATTTATTTATGTATTGCAAAATAAGAATTCAATAGTAGTTATGGTAAGTAGAACATTCTACCAATATGTGTTACTTTATCACAAGGGAGAATATGTGTTCGGTCAGTCAAAGTTTATTGATTTATTGTCATTACCTTATTGGATCTTACAATTATAATATTCTCCTTTAGTTACAACTGCAGTATTATCATCAGTGATTTTTTTTTCCTATTTGTTTTGGAGCTGGCGTCTTTGTTCTTAGTTCATTTTTTCCTTTCCTTCTTTGTAGTCTGGTGCAGGGCTGGCATCCTGCAGCCCACAGTCCAAATCTGACTTGCCACCTATTTTTGTAACCAGCGTCTTATTGGAACATGGCCACCCCCATTCATTTACATATCATCTACGTCTGGTTCCACATTAAAACAATAATGTTGACTTGTTGCAACAGAGATCATATGGCTCACTAAGCTTAAAATATTTATAACAAGTTTGCTGACCCCTGGTCTAATGTCTGACTAAGAATAGGACCTCAGTGTTTATTTGGTTTTAATCAGAATGATTTGTGTCCAATTCTGACTTCTCTGGGCTGGGACAACTTGCAGACAGAACCATGAAGATGATGAAAGCATTCATTAAAATAGCACTTTTCCTCTCTATGAGTCGGTAAAAAATATTATTTCAATGAAAAAAAGGTGTTAGAATATGTTTTAATATTCCAAGACTGTTGGTGAACGTAACTGTTACCTAAAGTATTACAAACGTCATATTGTAAGCAGGCACACACACATGCATACCACCCAATGGCACAAGCATGTGTATCAAACTTGATGGTGGGTTAATTACTTAAACCTACCTAAACTAGAATGCCAGGTTCCCAGGTGCTCCAGCTACAGGCCTCGGTGACTGTCCCACTTGGGCTCCCATTATGATCAGGACCCACATGTCTGGAGTCTTGTAGTAAACACCAGTCAATTTTTGTGTTATTGCCTCTTCTGCTTTTCTGCCAGTGCCAACTCTCCCCCTTTTATCTGGGCTGAGACGTTACCTCAAAGCAACCTATTTGGCTTGAATGTTGCTTCCTTCTTTCCTCTTCAAATTTCAGGGGCAGACAAAGACTTTACAGTTGTATTAGCTATCCAACAAACTTGAAACATAGTCTTGTTTAATTTTTTCTATTTCCAGATGCCTCCCTTGTAAACCTTTCCCTTTTGATAGAAACCTCTATATTGACCTCTTTGTAGCCCTGGCTCAAGTGTCCCCCTGTGCCCCATTCTCTTTACATTCTCATCTTCCCCACCAGTCTTTGAGCCTTTGAGGAAAGAGACTGTTTTCTTTTCATGTCTGTGCTCCCAATGCCTGATGAAGAGTGTGGTACTCATGAAGTGCTGAACAAATGTCAGTTGACTGGCTGCATGCATGCACTTAAAACTTCAAGAATTTTCCTTCACATGCTCCTTTATTCACCCATAACTTCCTTATATTAACATTGCTTTTTAACAATAATTTATTTCATGAAAGATTCAGATGTCTATCTTCAGCAAGGATGTTGCCTACCCTTTCATCCATCCATTAAACTGTCATTAGCAAAACAGCTATGTTCCCTGTAAAATACACAAAATTGTGCCAGGTCAGGTGATAGATATTACACAGAGAATCAAACTACAAACACACATATGTACATTTATAAAGTATGATAAGAGTGCAGAGGAAAAATGATTGAGTGCTGTGGAAGAATCTATATGAAGAAAAAGTGATTTAGATTGAGGGAACGTGAATGTCAGGGTGCTGACTGGAAACAAAATTCACTTTAGATGGTTCAAATGAAAATTTCTTGATGAAGGGGCTACTTTCGAGAGGTGGGGCAGTGTTAAGGGAACACAGGAGAGATGCTGACTTTCCCAGACACTTGCATCAGCTGCAGGAACAAGAGGACAGAATGTGGCACCAGGGCTTACAGAGAGCAGGAATTCTGGTACTAGTGGGAGGAACTCACTCCCAGAATGGCACCCAGTAGGAAAGGGGATGAAAATACCTGGACGTTCATCATCTGCAGCCCTCAGATTTTTTACCAATGCTCCTTAATGGCCAAACCCAACCCAGAGCCAGCCAGCAAGGGTGCTGGAGTCACACTGACACATGGGGATGGGGCACACAGCAGGGAAGAGAGGGATGGAAAATGGATAAGGAAGCAGAGCACAGCCTGAGCAACACAGTGAGACCCGTCTCTACCAAAAAATTAAAAACAAAAAAAATAGCTGAGTGTGGTGGAACCCATAGTCCCAGCTACTTGGGAGGCTAAGTCTGGGAGGTTGAGATGTGATTGCGCCACTGCACTCCAGCCTGGGCAACAGAGTGAGACCCCATCTCAAAATAAAATAAAACAAAAGCAGAGCAGGAAAGGAAGTGGGGAAGTTAAGGAAAGCCTTTTTTAGGGTGTGATATTTAGGTCATGATACAAAACATAAGACTTTAGTGGTAGGGTGAAGATATTTCCAGTTAGAGGGAACAGACTGTGTGGAATCTCTGGGCAGGAAAAATGATTTGGGGATCACTGTGGCTAAGGCAAATTGAACAAGGTGAGAGGATGAGGTGGGCAGAGTCCAAGTCATCGATGCCTTGTAGTTGTTGAAGCAAGTTTGATTGTTATCCCCAGAGCAGTGGGGGATCTGGTAAAGAGGGCTGAACAGGAGACAATCTGATCCTGGTATGCAGCAGTCTGGAGAGGGAGAGACTGTGAAGGCTCAGTCAAGGGTGGGGGGGGGGGGGGGGCAGAAGAATGATGAACTCATTCCCCTATAGTGTGGAATCCCCCACCCTACTTACTTAGGTATTATTAGGCCACT
This sequence comes from Ateles fusciceps, assembly GCA_036589455.1. NCBI lineage: Eukaryota > Metazoa > Chordata > Mammalia > Primates > Atelidae > Ateles > Ateles fusciceps. The sequence goes on from JAZHEH010001085.1 coordinate 197,462, forward strand.
TCCAGAAAGGTTGCACAGTCATGTGTCGCTTAATGATGAGACTATGTTCTGAGACATGCATCGTTAGGCAATTCTGTGATTGTGCGAACATAGAGTGCACTTAATCAAACCTAGATGGTGCAGCCTACTACACACCAAGGCTGTATGGTAGAGCCTATTGCTCCTAGGCTACAAACCTGCACAGCACGTGACTGTACTGAATACTGCAGGCAACTGTAACACAATGGTATTTGTGTATCTAAACATAGAAAAGATGCAGTAAGAATATGATATAAAAGATTAAAAATGGTACACCTGTAAAGGGCAGGTCTATTATAATATTATGGAATCATGTCATATATGCAGTCCCTCACTGATCAAAACGTTGTTATATGGTTGCATGACTGTACTGTGTCTTAATTTTACTGACAGTTGTAAAATAAGATTAGAGCATTTATTCAAGAGTAGATTACTTACATTTTAAATCTATTCATTGTCATAGAATTGTAAATTCCTCTATAGTTTAGCCAACATACACGATATTGATTGATTGATTGATTGATTGACTCATTGATTGAGACAGGGTCTTGCTGTGTCACTGAGGCTGGAGTGCAGTGGCTCAGTTATGGCTCACTGTAGCCCTGACCTCTAAGACTGAGGCAATCCTCTCATCTCAGCCTCTCGAGTAGCTGGGACCACAGATGCGCGCCACCACACCTGGCTGATGTGGTTTTGTTTTTGCTTTTGTTTTTGTTTTGCTTTGTTTTGTTTTGTTTTGTTTTGTTTAGGTAGAGACAAGATTTCGCCATGTCACCCAGGCTGGTCTCAAACTCCTGGACTGAGGTGATGCTCCCACCTCGGCCTCCCAAAATACTGGGATTACAGGTGTAAGCCACCACACCTGACTGACATTCTTTATTTAAAATCTGGAAAGGATGATATCCTTAGCAAAAGATTTCTAAACCTTGGCAGTACTGGCATTTGGGGCCTGATAATTCTCTGTTGTGGGCTGTCATTTGCCCTCCAGGTGTTTAGCAGCATTCCTGGCCTCCACCCCACTACATGCCAGTAACACCCACCGTCCAAGCTATGACAACGAAAATGTCTCCAGCTATTGCTAAAAATCCCTGGGTGGCACAGTGCCCCACCCCCACCCCCGGTTGGGAACCACTGCAGTTTGGCACATACAATGGTGTTGATCTTCTTTTTGTCACATGGGTTTATTATTTTGCACCTATTTTCCCAGGAATTTGGAATTCCCTGAAAATAGAGATGGGGCCTCATTATTCTCCCTGATCACATTTCCTATGCATACAATAAGCAACATATTAGGAGATCACTACATATTTGCAGAAAAAGTGAATGAATAATGAATAGATCTTAAAGGTGATACAACAATGATCATGGGATTGGGATTCAAGAAAACTTAAGTCATTCTCTCACTGGTGATTACTCTAATTAAGGATAAGATCACTAGAAAGAGTATGCAGGGAAGTTATTAAAGACCTCCCCAAGCTGTATAAAATATTACTATTTTATACAGAGTTCAAATAAATTTGTTACACTTCACAAAGTCATTAATTGTCTGGATTAACTTCTCTAGTCAGATTCAGCTAATCGGTTTCTCTGCTCTGCGTCTCCTTGAATTGAGGAAGTGTGACAGCTGACATCTGAGATTTTGAGTCAGAATTTGGATCAAATTCTGGCAACCTGGGTGATATCAGCCAAAAGGTGTAACATGCCTGAATTTCAGTTCCTCATCTGTAAAAATGATGATGGTGATAACTCCTTCACCATTAAATTAAGAACTGTGATAATAAATGTAAAGAGCAAATTCTAAACTGTAAAGTATTATATAAATATTTATTATCATTAATAAGAGTTAATCAGAGGTCATTAGGGAGTTATGTTTGATTTTTATGTTTTCCTTAAAAAGTTGTTTATTTTTTTAAGTTGTTTAACTTGCATTTATACTACATTTTTAGGGGAAAAATCCTGTTTAGGAAGAAAAGCGTTTTCTTGCCTTTCTTTAGATAGAGTGGTTTTTGGGCAGGTGCAGTGGCTCAGACCTGTAATCCCAGCACCTTGGGAGGCTTAAGCAGGAGGATTGCTTGAGCCCAGGAGACCAGCCTGGGCAATATAGTGAGATGGTAAAACCCTGTCTCTACTAAAAAATACAAAAATTAGCTGGGCGTGGTGGCGGGCGCCTGTAATCCCAGCTACTTGGGAGGCTGAGGCAGAAGAATTGCTTGAACCCAGGAGGTGGAGGTTTCAGTGAGCCGAGATCATGCCACTGCACTCCAGCCTGGTGCCTGGCGATGGCGACAGAGCAAGACTCTGTCTCAAAAAAAAAAAAAAAGAAAAAAAAATAGAGTGGTTTTTATTTCTTAGAATAATTCTTACTTTTGGTTATGCAAGTAGTACATGGAAACATTCTTAATATACAAGATTCAAATTAAAAAATATATATATATAAAGTAAATTCATTAAAAAATATAGATCCTCATTACCCCTGCTAGTACTACTTACTCGCTCAAGGAAAACTAGTTTTAACAGTTTGGTGTTTCAGTTTATTTCTCTATGCTTTGACATACATTTGTTTTTAACATAACTAGGATTATATATTTTCTACTGTGGTATCTTTTTTCAGTCCTAAAACATTTTACCATCATGTTCTAGTAAACGGTAGATTATTGAGATAAATATAGTGTCTCTTTTAGACTTACCAGCCTATTACTTGTCTAAGTTAAGTGTCCACAATAAACCTGCATCTTTTCCTACTATCTTAGAACAGTTTGAGAACATCAAATGTGTGTGTGGACTCTGGGAGCTTGTTGAATTATGCTTGTTGTGTTTTCACCATGGCACTATCAGACAACCTAAAAATTTTGAAAATACAACTCATAAGAGGAGTTGGCGTTGATGTGAGTTGGTGAGTTCCCATAATGAAAGGCACATAGAAAACTGTCAATTGTATTTGACATTCAGGTTTTCAAATCTCATATGAATGCTACCATTGCCCATTGTTGGAAAGTAACATACGTTTCCCATTCACTTTTGTGTGAAGGCATTGTGAAGTGTAAGTTCTTTGGATTGCTGTATTTGTGAGTCAGTGTGGGTATGTAATCCCTATAAAAATCTAATGAGGTTTATTACATTGATGGCAGAATATACTTAATTATTAACCACCCTAATGTTTGGTTTGGTGTGGTTACTTTCATGTGTTTTAATTTTATAGCTATGTAAAAACAGGATAAAGTAGAGAACTCTGAAATAAAGCAAAATGAACTATTTTTATTATTTTATATAAAAATAAATATTTTTATTTGTAGCAAAATATTGATCTATTTTGAAGTCAAAGATTTTTCATAAAATTGATGGGAAAACTGCTTTTATATCAGCAAGAATATCTTTCTGCCAATAGGAGTGCCATTTTTTCAAAAAAAAAAGCTACAAGTCTGTTTTTAATCTCACATTTAGTTAAGAAACAATTCTGATGGAGGTAGATGATTGCCAAAGGAAAATGCTTTCCTGCTGCTAAAAAGATGATGAAGCAGGCACTGTGTTTATTTTTATAGCAATGTATTTTCATCCTGTGACAAATGTTTTACCATAGCTTTAACATTTTTCCTATTCTAAACTAAATTGTGTATGTTAACATTCTGATCTGTCTCAACTTCTAAGAACACTAGGATGTATTGTTGGTGTTGAGGACTTTTCTTTCTGGTTTGCCTGTACGTTTGATTCAATTACATGGTTGTTGAATGTCTCCCATTTGCAAAGTACCAGCTAGATGCTGTCGCATGATAGAAGGACAATTAAGCCAACAGCTGTTCATCTGGGGGAGGATAAACTCATCCCCATGTAACTTAGGTACAAAGAGGAGGGTAATAAGTTTTATAAAGAGAGTTAGAAAAAGGTAGATGAGGAAAACAAGGAAGGAAGTTAATTTAGATAAGGATGGTCTTGCAAGTCTTCTTGGAAGAGTTGAAAATAGAGATTTATATTGAAAGATGGATAAATGTAGTAGATTGGTATGAAAGTGCTGGGGTCAGAGAACAAATATTCCTACATGAACTGAAAATCTTGAAATAACAGCACCAAGATGATACTGTGGCTATTTAAGAATATAGTAATGCGGAGCAGACCTCCGATTACTGTATGTCCAGTGTGACCAGCCACTAGCTGTCTAATATGGCTACTCAAATTTGAATTAAATTAAATACAGCTAAAAATTCAGTTTCTCAGTCACACTAGCCACATTTCAACTGCTTAATAGCCATTAGGGGCTAGGGAGTGTCCAAGGAGTGGTGGAAAGGTGGTTAATCAGTGTATCTGAAACTTTAGCATGCACCTGGAGGGCTTGTTAAAACACCAAGTGCTGGGATCTACCCAGAAATTCTGTGTATGTAGGTCTGGGGTAGAACTGCAGTTCTGCTTGTCTAACAAGCTCCCAAGTGATGTTGATGCTGCCAGGCCAGGGGCCACACTTGGAGTAGTGCTGTTGTAGAACTGTGCTTCCCAAACGATTACTTTTTAAATTTTAGACTGATCATATACTGATACATATATTTTTCAGCAGTAAGAGTAAATTACTAGGAAAATTATGAAAGATTATTTTAAAAGCTACAAAATTTTGAAACTATATCAGTAGATTAAACAGATGTATAATTGCATTTCAATTATATAATCAGAACAAATGTGGGGGAAAAAAGAATGCTTAGGAAAGTTTCTTAATGACTACTCCCTATTTCTCTATGTATCTCCATCATGAACCACACCAAGGGATTCGCTGACCACACTGGCCCATGGGCTACACTGTTGTAATCTGAATATCGGCTTGAGGATCCTGCACTTCATGCTGTTGGTAATGGCGATTCCTCGCATCTTTTGAGGAAGAAAATGATTTAATCTAAATCATAGGAAGAGAAACGAGGTGACAATGGAGAGAAGTAATGAAGAAAGGACGCTGCCCAAGCCAGGGAGACCAATTTCAAGGCCATGATAATATCCAGCCACAAGGAACTAAGGGTGGCGGACAGGAAGGGTGAGATGCCAAACACGTTGAGGTCATAGATCAACAGGATTGGGCAGCTAAGTGGATGTGGGGTGTGAGGAAGAAAGAGATTTAATGATGACGTGGAGGTTTCGATCCTGAGCAATTGGAAAGGGTGGCAATGGCATTAACCAAAATATGAAATTCAAGAATCACCTGAATCACTTACACTGAGGTACGGATTCAAATTCTTGTGTTATGCCTAAGGTCGAATTTATGCTTCATTCATCTCTGTGGACTCGTGTTTCAGAGGTGTACTTTATAAGTCATTGTTGCATACACAAAAAAGCATTCTGTTGGGTGAGTGACTCATCACCACAGATTATTTGCATGTCAGATGGACATTTAAAATAGCAAAGATAAAAGATTTCTAGCAATCCAATGTACTGTACTTAGGAGAAGTACTGTATTACTTGCAGATTATACTAGTGGTCCAGACTTCTAAAACACCTTGAGAAGCTTTATAAAACAACTTAATCTCTTGATATTTGGGAAATGTACTATTGCTTTACATACACAAAATCATGTCTCCAAGAGCAACTAATAACGCTCATCAAACATATCGCAATGTATTACCAGTGATCCAAAGATCATCCTAAATACCACTTCTTTACACATAGAGGTCTAGTGATGGAAGTCATCTAGAGAGTTACCTGTTTTTAAACCCACAAAAGCAAATGTGGGTTTGAAATTACCTTTGAACTTGACAAGAGTTATAGAATATTTGGGGACTTCAGCAAGAACGAATTAATGTCATATGATGCACTAGAAAGGCTCTGAGAAATCTATTCAGGTCACTTAAAGGAATTTGCTGTTTTTCTTTTCTTGTTCAATATCCATAACACATTTTATCAAATTTAAACCTACCAACAGCAGTGTGAGCCCTCTTTCTTTGAGGTCGCCATCCTGAGAATATTATCCTGCACATGACAAGGTATACACTGGGGATATCACTTCCCTAGGTGTTTGAGGCAAATTCCCATGATGCTAAGAAAGGAGATTTTATTTTCACATATAACTCTTACTCCTACACTTTTTTAAGGGGAAAGTGCATCATTCATTTCCATCCCTAAAGACCTGTATGTTCACAACTCAAGAAGATTTAATATTTTGGAAAGTCGTTTTGATTAACTCAGGCAAAAGCATGATTCTCCTTTTCCCTTTGACTTATTTAGGCCATTTCGATTCTTAATTCCTCAGCTAAAAGTGTAAACCCGGGGTGCCCAGCCCCCGGTTCTATGGTCCATGGTCTGTTAGGAACAAGGCCATACAGCAGGAGGTGAGTGGCAGGCCAGCAAGCATTTCCGCCTCTGAGCTTCACCTCCTGTCAGATCAGCTACACTTTAGATTCTACATCGGAGTATGAACCCTGTTGTGAACTGCGCACAAAGGAATCTAGCTTGCACACTCCTTATGAGAATCTGACTAATGCCTGATGATCTGAGGTGGAGCAGTTTCATCCTGTAAAGCCACTCTCTCCCCCCACCCCACCCCACCCCACCACATCTTATGGAAAAATGGTCTTCCACAAAACTAGTCCCTGGTGCCAAAAAAGTTGGGGATTGTAGCTATAAACACACAATCTTGTGTAAAGGAACTCAGAAATTCACTATCACGTCTTTCATCTGTGTTTCTGGTTGGAGTCGTTGCTTTCTCTCTCTAACTCTATTTAAAAATATACTCCTGGCTAATATTTATGTTTCAACAATCAGTTTAGCTTAACTTCCAACACAATTTAAAAAATTTATTTCTTCTATTTAGGACAAAGTGCCTAGATTAGCTTTTCACTTCTTTCTGATGCTCACTGCAATTTATACAAATACAATCCCTACTTTCAATTCTCCACACCCCTCCCACCATCAGAGCCCTGGTGATAGATAGAAATTAATCAGATAGAAGATTGTGAAAGCCACAGGATCAAGAGGATATCTAATTTTCTCTAGCTAATGGACACTCTAAAGATGATTAAGAGCTCAAACTAGTGTTATGAGTACATGAGTCAAGAAGGGCTCTGGCTTGGCATGGTGCCTCTCGCCTATAATCCCAGCACTTTGGGAGGCTGACATGGGCAGATCACCTGAGGTCAGGAGTTTGAGACCAGCCTGGTCAACATGGTGAAAACCTGTCTCTACTAAAAACACAAAAGTTGACCTGGGAGTGGTGGTGTGCGCCTGTAATCTCAGCTACTCGGGAGGCTGAGGCAGGAGAATCACTTGCACCTGGGAACCTGGGAGGCAGAGGATGTAGTGAACCGAGATCACACCACTGCACTCCAGCCTGGGCCATGGAGCAATACTCCATCTCAAAAAAAAAAAAAAAAAAAAAAAAAGAAAAGGAAAACAGTAGGACTCTCTAGAAGTTGTTGCTCTTAAAATTGAGGCTTGGTACAGTTGCCTACAATACTGAGTACAGTACCATACTTGTACAGGTTTGTGTCCCAAAAGCAACAGGCCCTACTGTATAAGCTAGGTGTGTACTAGGCTGTACCATCTAGGTACAGTGACAAAATCACCTAGTGGATACATTTCTCAAACGTATTTGCATCATTAAGTGATACATAGTGTACATGGGAGGAACTCAGGGAAATGAGTAGCTTAAAGAGGATGGCTTAGAATTTGGGTTTAAATGCCATTTTTGCTAAAACAAAAGAAGAAGGGTATGGGGGACCTAGTTATAGGAAGTAACCAGGAAAGGGACAGTGAGCAAGGAAAGTTTGTTATGCAGTTTTAAGTGGGTATGTTCTCCACTGATAACGATTTCTTGTGATTTAAAGTCATCCTTTCTCTTCCTAATACAGAGAAAGAGAGACCCCTTACTAATGAGAGATTTCCTTTGTAGGTGTAAATTTACCTTACAAAAAAAAAGGTAACATATGCTGTTTTCAGATCTCTCCTGTGTCCACTATTTCTCAAAACAATCAGCTCAAAATAATCCTTACGCCAAAAAGCCATATCTGGGGTGGCAAGTCTGGTCCCTACAGTTGTATTTTGAGATGGCATATTCTGGTCTCCCACAGTAACATATTCACCTTTTTAGGGGTTACTATATGGACATCTTTGGGGACCCTTATCTGCCTACCATAGCCCTCAAATCATACCTCTCTGTCTGTTAGCGACGTTTCTCCATCCACTCCACCGACAACAAAGCTAGAGGAAAACTCTCCAAGTCGTCTCCACCTGTCCTTTTCTCTCACACTTTACACTGAAAGTTTTTAGGGTTCTATATATTTTACATGTGAACTTTCTAAATAAATACAACGTTATCTCTTACCGCCTTAGTTCATCACTGCCTCTATTTACTCTCTTTTATTTTTTTCAGATTTTGAGTGGGTACAAGTTGCAGTTTTGTTACATGGACATATTGCATAGTAGTGAAGCCTAGGATCATGCCATCACCTGAATAGTAAACATTGTGTCCATTAAGTCATTTCTAATCCCTCATCCTCTCTACCCTCCCCACCCTTCCAAGTTTCCATTGTGTATTATTCCACCCTCTGTGTCCGTGTGTACACATTATTTTAGCCCCCTACTTTATAAGTGAGAACATGCAGTATCTGCCTTCCCATTTCTGATTTATTAATTTTACATGGCCTCCAGTTTCAGCCCATGTTGCTGCAAAATACATGATTTTCATTCTTTATGACTAACTAATACGCCCATCTTATATATGTACCACTGGTTTTTATCCTTGGCTCATCGGTTTATGGATGCTTAGGTTGATTCTATACCTTTGCTTGTGTGAATAGTGCTTCACCTCTCTCCTAAACCCTTAGATTTTTTGTGTGTATGTTTTTTTTTTTTTACCTTGGATTTATATAACACCATGAAAATTTGCTTTTCCTGCCCTCCTTTCTTTGTTCTTCTATTCTGTCAAGGCACAGATTCTCTGTTTGTCTCCAACTCTTATGCCTCACTGTTCTCCCAATCCCAATCACCATGCTCGTTCATGCTTTTGTGACTTTGCTTATATGTTCTCATCTGCCTGGAGTGTAGCTTTCTCCCTTCTCATACCTCATACTTTGTTCATGTTCCAAGGGGTAGCTCAGGTCTCACCACTGTCCCTCTTTTTAGCAAACGATTACTACGAGATGTGAGCACAATACTTCATGTTTATAAGACAACGGCACTATCACAGTTTTCTGTTTATACAGTTATTGCTCTGGCTAAGTAATAAGCCTTCGAGGGTAAGAAAACATGTAACCTCTACAGGCAGATTTCTCGTCAGTGAAACCTTCAGTTCACTCCCCAAGTAGACTTGGACAGCACCTCTTTCTGTGATCCTGTTGCTCCTTGTGTTATACATTTCTTTTCCCTAGAAATAACCTCATTGCAAACATTTTGGCTATTTCCATGTGTATTTATTTCCTAGAAATTTTGGAGAGAAGGAATTCATCTACCTTTCCATTTATGCATTCCCAACACATCATAGCACACTCCTCGCACATAGTAGCTGCTTGATATATATAACAAGAGAGTAAATAATTGGAAGTAAGCAAATAAGCTGGTATACCAGTTGCCACATTCTCCACCTGGAAAACTCACTCATTTCAACTGTTTATTTTCCTTGTTTTCTTCTTTTTTAGTTTTTGATTTTTTTTAGAAACTGGGTATTACACTGTCACCCAGCCTGGGACTACAGAAGTACACCACCATGCCTAGCTAGTTTTAAAATTTTTTGTAGATACGGGGACTGTCGTCATGTTGCCCAGGCTGGTGTTGGACTCCTGGGCTCAAGGAATCCTCCCACCTGGGCCTCCTAAAGTGCCAGGATTACAGACATGAGCCACCACACCTGGCTTCTTTTACTGTTTTTCTTATCTCTCAAGTCTGGACAATAAACTTAAAGTTAGGGACTGGGCCTAGTTTATTGTAACATAACCCCAAAGTAGCATTTAAAACACTTTAGGTGAGCAATAATTGTGTGTGGTGGGAATTGGATGCCTTTTCATCACTGCTGCAAGAACTTAATTCAAATAAAATGAAATAAAATTTTAATTTTGATGAGAAGCCTAATATTGGATATTCTGACTGTCATGAATACTGGAATAGGCATCAAGCCTTCTACACTCTGTTGGGATTCCATAACTAACTTGCTCAGAATGACCTCAGATTAATCACTTAATGTTTTAGAATTTCCTGACTTTATATGAAAAACTTGCCTGCCCCTACCTTGGAATATTATCAAGATCAAACAGAATAGTGATATTATCAAGATCAAACAGACAAAAAGGCACAAACTGCTACATAAGAGCAATTTATGGTTATGATTTTGCTTTAAACAAAATGGTTTATTGCTTTGTTTTTGTGGGTTAAGACTGAGAAATCTCTCTTCATGCTAATGGAGCAGGAATAGAGGGCAAGCCTTAATACCTTTTCATGATATGGACAGTTACTTATAGGAATTTAATGTCTTCTGTCCAACTGGTCCTTATAATTCATGGCTAAGTATTGAAAAGAGAACAGGCTACCTCCATTATCTACCTGGCAGGAGCTGTTTGTGTAGGAACCTGAGGTTTAAAAGCCTCTGAAGCTATCACTGATTAAATTAGCAAGAGCAACGTCTTTTCCCTGAGGTCACCTGGTTTTCAATCAACCTTGGTATATATGCTGACATTCTTGGGTCTCATTACCCACAACAAAGAATTCATAGGATTGCTGGTCTTCAGGAAGGCCAAGGCTAACTTGTAGGGTCCCATGTGTTACAATCCCTTGACAGGTAGAGATCTTACAATATCTCTGTCTGATGCAGGGGCTTCATTAATATCTTCTGTTATTCTATTTTTATAATGTTTAATGCTATTCTTCCATTATGAGGTTTCTCAACGTGATATCTGAAAACAAATAATGCATTCATGACTCAGTTAATGATCATTGGACTTGACCAGTATATAAAAATACATGGATACCCACTACCTCCTTTCCCCTCCTCTGTCCAATGCCAAAAAGCAGCTAAAGCTTCATCTGAATTGTTTGGTCTTTGGTGTCCAATATGGAGCAGGGTCTAATGTGCAGTATTCTGGCCCAGATTCTCCATCTTCCCTTTCTTTTCCAATCTGCCTTGCTTTTCCCTTCCCACCCAATTAACCCTTCTTGCAGTCCAGCTAATTCTAGACAATTGCTTCTCATATGCATCCTTTCCAATCCCATTGTCTTCTCCATTCTTTCTCATTTCCAGCTCCCTTCTAGTGACCTTTACTAAAAAACTTTTATTTGTGCACACTCTTGCGCCCTCTCCACCTCCCTCTCCCCCCCCCCTCCACCTTTGCCCCTCCTTTATCCCTCTTCCCTCTTTCTCATTCTCCTCACCCCCATACTCATCCCCTGCTGTACTGCCCAATGCCATTCAAGATCTCCAGAAAAGCCACTGATTATATAATTTGCTTCTTCTTACAAAACAAAGCATCCTAGAGCTGGAGAAAAACTTTATCCACATCAAACAGAAGAGGAGTTAGAATTAAATCACTTTCTCAAGGAAAATAAATGCCACTGAGATTTGAAGTGGACATAGATGTAATAAAAAGCCAAGAAATGCCAATCTCAAAAACTCATGAAAATGCTTAGAAGCCCCTTGAGAATTTGACGAAAGACTTTGACTAGCTCCCTATTTTCTTCTTTTCCTGAAGCTGCTTTTCCTGAGAGTACCAGAATTCCAGGTACATTAATTTTAGAAAGTATTCCTGATACATTTATCTTGCTATATTACAATGTTGCTTTTCATTTTCTCGCACCAAAGGCTAATTTTATTGTTACTTGTAAACTGGCTTTGAAAGACTTTCTTAAAATAATCATCTACAAAATATCTAGTAGGATACACTACAGCATCTTGTGTATTGACATGGGGAATACACGTGCCATATAAGTCTGGTTAGCATGATCAGTGTTTATTAGATATGAGTTATTTGTCAAGCATAGGGTTAGGGTCCTAGGTTTCTCTGCTTGTAAGAAGTTAGTTAGACTTCCAGACAAGCAGAAGCTGGGCTGAGGTCTCGGCTTCTTTGTTAGAAAGGTACCTGCAGGACTGGAAGGTTTTTCTTGGCTGTTTCTTTGAATAAGAATTTACTTCCTGACTCCTAGGGCTGAAATTTTTTTTCTGGCACTTTGTGAGGTCTCTCTGTTTTTTTTTATTTGATCCTGAATCTCCCATGGAGAGCTTCTCCATTGACACTGAGCCCCCTTCTGGAACCCCTGCTCACTATATGCTCCACCAACTCTGCCCACCTCCTTGTTGGTATGATTTTGCTGAGGAGAATTTGGAACATTCAATAGCCTCTTTGGGAAACTTAAGTTCTTCTAGATTGGCACCTCTAAAACCTCTTCTTTCTTGTTATCTCTGTTCCTCCTTCTGAAGGAACTTTTTAGTGACTCTGAAAGTCTTGAGCAAGTTTAACTTAATTAAAATTTACATTTAGGCTTCCGAGATGGATCTTCCCAAAGACGATGCTCACTTAGATGTCGAGGTTCTAGGCGTGTACATTAATAATCATTCTTGGAGTTCTGTATCTTCTTTATTATTTGCATTTTCATGCAACATGTGTTCCCTATTCTGACCAACTAACTTAAACCTCTAGTCTTGGCCTGTATGTGAGCTGGACCTGCTTATAGCCTATATCAGCTTGTCTCTTCTTTTTGATTTATTTTTGCAATGGACTAAGGTAGAGGCGACATCCTTGATTTGACAAGAGGTTTCGAATAAAGCAGAGAAGACTTAACTAATACACAACAAACAATACAACATAGTATACAAAACAAGATAAAATGTAACCAGGGAAAAATATCTAGTACTTAAGTTCCAAATAAGATGAGCTGCACGCAGCAGAATCAGAGAAATTTGGAGTAACATTAGTTCTAGTGAAAAATATGTGGCAGTATCAGTGGATGGAAAGTTAAGATAAGGCACATGTGACTTGGGAACAAAACGGGCTGCATTAACAGAATTATAGCACTGAAGTGGAAAATACTATATCTGCTCTTCTCTTCATTGGTCAGAACACAATGGTTAAGGGAATAGAGGTAAGAAATAGCACTGTTCTCAATAGCAAAGACCTGGAACCAACCCAAATGCCCATCGATGATAGACTGGACAGGGAAATTGTGGCACATATACACCATGGAATATTATGCAGCCATAAAAAACGATGAGTTCGTGTCCTTTGTAGGGACATGGATGAACCTGGAAACCATCATTCTCAGCAAACTGACACAAGAACAGAAAATCAAACACTGCATGTTCTCACTCATAGGTGGGTGTTGAACAATGAGAACACATGGACACAGGGAGGGGAAGCATCACACACTGGGGTCTATGGGGAGAATGGGGGAGGGACAGCAGAGGGGTGGGGAGTTGGGGGAGAGATAGCATGGGGAGAGATGCAGATATAGGTGATGGGGAGGAAGGCAGCAAATCACACTGCCATGTGTGTACCTATGCAACAATCTTGCATGTTCTTCACATGTACCCCAAAACCTAAAATCCAATAAAAAAAAAGAGAATAGCCAGATTTAAAACACACACACTCACATATCCACACACACACAATGGCTCTGTCAATTCATCAAAGGCAATACATAAATTTTTTGATTTATTTAAAAAATAGCATTTAGCGTGTTCCAAGGGCTATGTAAACAGCTTTTACAGAGCTATTTCCACCTTAGTATCTCAGTAATAGGTTACATGTACATTTCCTCTACAATGGATTTAGTAATAAAGCACATTACATTTAGAACTACATATTTCATGTATCAATAATCATAATATCAGATTTTTCAGTTTAAACTAAATTTTTAAAAAAGATTTTAATGTACTTTCATTTACAGTTATCTTTCAGGATTTTTAGAAGTTTTAACCAATTTATTTTTTGATCCTTCATGTCCAATTACATATTTATAGTTAATATATTTTATTTTTAAAAAATTTATTTACTTATAGTTAATATATTTTGAAGATGAGCTACCAATCATTTAACCCTTCATATGTCCCTTATGGCCTTTCAAACTCCCTTTTCACTCCTTCATATGATTTTACTTCTCATGTCAAATCATTCAGTATATCTCACCTACATATGTATTATACATATATGTACAGATATATAATCTAATTGTATGATGGAATTGTTTTAACAATTTATTATTTTTTGCTTTTGAATTTAAATTTAAATATTTAATTTAAATTTTAACTCAATTGTTATTTAAATTCTTATTTATTTGATCTGTTTTTGAATTTGTATTTAAAATTTTATGTGTACTTATTTGAGTTTAATTTAGTTTAATTTTTATTTATTTTTTTTCATTTTTTAAAATTGTTTTGTTTCCATGGGTTGTTGGCAGAACAGGTGGTGTTTATTTACATGAGTAAGTTCTTCGAGAGGTGATTTCTGAGGTTTTGGTGCACCCATCACCTGAGCAGTCTACCCTGCACCCAATCTGTAGTCTTTTATCCCTCACCCCTTTTCTCCTGCATCCCAAAGTCCACTGTGTCATTCTTATGCCTTTACATAGCTTAGCTCCAATTTATGAGTGAGAACATACGATGTTTGGTTTTCCATTCCTGAGTTACTTCACTTACAATGATGGTCTTTAATCTAGTCCAGGTTGCTGCAAATGCCATTAATTAATTCCTTTTTATGGCTGAGTAGTATTCCATCATATGTATCATATATATATATATTCCATCATACACACACACAAACACACACACACACCACAGTTTCTTTCCACTAGTTGACTGATGGGCACTTGGGCTGGTTCCACATTTTTGCAATTGCAAATTGTGCTGCTATAAACGTGTGTACAAGTATTCTTTTTCATATGACTTATTTTCCTCTGGGTAGATACCCAGTAGTGGGATTGCTGGATTAAATGGTAGTTCTACTTTTAGTTCTTTAAGGAATCTCTGCACTATTTTCTATAGTTGTTGTACTATACATTCCCACCAGGAATTTTAATTTTGTTTAAACATTTATTTTAAATTTAAAATGTTTTGGATTACTTAATATACTAAGAAATGACTAATAATTAAAAATAGATAAATGTGGCTGGGTATGGTGGCTAGGCCAGTAATCCCAGCACTTTGGGAGGCCCAGGCGGGCGAATCACCTGAGGTCAGGAGTTCAAGACCAGCCTTACCAACATGGTGAAACCCCATCTCTGCTAAAAATACACACACACACACACACACACACACACACACACACACACACACACACACACAATTACCTAGGGAGGCTGAGGCAGGAGAATTGCTTGAACTTGGGAGGTGGAGGTTGCAGTGAGCCGAGATTGTACCACTGCACGCCAGCCTGGGTGACAGAGGAAACTCTTTCTCAAAAAAAAAAAAAAAGATAAATGTGAAAAAATAGAAAGTGTAATTTAAAATCATCCAGACAGCCACAGAAGAAATTGAAAAACTCCTGTTACATATGAATACCAATTTGGGGGGATGCAAAAATAGTTTTCCATATGAGAAGTTTATACTCCTCTTTGCCAACGTTAGCATTTTTAGAATTCTTCTGCTACTCTTAGTTTACTTAATTTTGAGAAAATAGTATATTAGTCACTAAATTACAACATTCCACTTAAAACGATTAAACCTACAATAGGTAGACTGTGAATTTGGCTTCTTGGAAAATTTGCTTTTGTCCAATTGGCCTCCTGCCTGAAAGCTAGGTAGAAATCCTACTCTAAAGTTTTCAAATATAAAAAGAATCTCAAGGAAGATGAGTTCAGAGCCACTTTCCACAATTTAAGAATAGATAAAAATAAATAGTTAATTATAATAAAATGAAGCATTTAGAGGAGCTATGCAGATTAATTTCCCTCATAAGGAACACGAATATGAGGCACATAATTGATGAAAGTGACATTTCTCCTGGGTCTTAAAACTAATTGACTGCCTACATAAACACTAGCCTTGATAAGTTTAGTCAGAAAGCTAAATCGTATTTTTAGATAGGTAATCTCCAATGAAGAGATAAACTTTTGCATGCCTTCTTAAGATGGTAAAATTAGTCCCGCTGGTATATACACTGAACTCACCTTCTGCGTTACATCACCTCTCTGAGATTTGCCCAATTTTGGGTCCAAAATGCACATGATCTCCGTCACCTCCAGACCAAAGGGCTCAACAACTTGGTATCCCTCTGAAACCACAAAGTGAGGAGCCAGTGAGTGAAGCCATTGAGTGAAGCAGGTCCTAGAGACTAATTCAATTGAAAGAAGAAAACTAGGAACAGGAGTAGAGTGTTACATGAATGGGATCAACCTTAAGACCCTTCTTCATAACTCAAATCTCACTATTTTTAGTGTGTTTTCCACAGTAATTCATTAGCAATGGCAACGTGCAGTTTACAGTCTGAGGGAAGAGATGAGGGCGGACCCTGGCTGACATGTTGCCATAGAGATGGCATTTGAGCTTCTTTGGAGTGGTGAATCTGATTAGTCAGTTCAGCGTTCCCCTCATTTCACTTCATTACACAGGAAAAGAAACTCCTAAGAAGACTGTTTCATGTGTATTTGTATTTGATTAAAATATAAATATTTTTTCCTGCCAATTCATGTATGGAAATGGCAGGACAGTCAAAAGCTCAGCAGTATCGTCTCAGCTAAGTGTTTACACAAAAATGTGTTTGCCCTGATGCCACAATGAATTGAAACATGAAACCAACAAGTAGAAACAAACAGCATACTTCATGCTAGAGTAATCGTCACTCAATTATCCTTGCCTCTTTCTATCCAGTCTGTATGGAGCCTCAGAGAGGGATTAGAGATTCTCCAGATATTTGCCTTGATTTGTTGACCAGCTTGTGGTTTATCTTTTTATTGAAAAGAACAGGAGTGGGAAAAGAAAATGAAGGAGTTAAACATAATCTTTGTTTGCTTAGAAATGTGGTTGTTGATGGCCAAGCAAAATTGAAGGTATTTTTCGGTTCTTATGTGCTTCTTTGAAGAGAATAAAGAAAAAAATGGGTCCCAGTGGAAATAGGAAATGTTTTCTCATAGAAGGAGTTTTGCCATCTCTGTGTTTCAGAGGGCATACGACATCTCAAAGCACAGAAGAAAGAGTGAGGACAGAGCTTGCTTCTCTCCTCTCCCATCTAATGCCTTTGTTTGATGGCCCTGATTGGATAACATATATTAGTAAACAGCCAGTAGATGGCACTATTTGGTTTAGTGCTACATAGAGAGCCTACTGGGCTTTTTTTTTTTTGTTTGGGGTGTTATTTTAAAGGCAGTAGGATAAAGAGGGTTTAGCTCTTATTTTCAGCTTATTAGCCTAAGAGCACCTAACTATCAATTCTGGCTGTTATAAAGTGTCATCATGGGTTATTTGGATACATTTTCTAAATAGGCAGAGGAGGAAAGAAAAAAATAAAGTAATATGCCTCTTTTTAACAATTGCATGTCATGATATTGTGTAGCATAGTCTTAGTATCATTTTCGACTTTTGTAAGTGATAGAAAATTAAGAGAAAAATAGTAGATTCCACACTTTCATGGTCCCCGCCTACATGTGTGCACACCCTTCATACATCACTGTCAGATAGTTCTCAGAGAAGTTTGTTGTCTCCATATACTGTGTTTTGTGGCACCTCATTGCTCATGTGCTCAAACAGAAAAGGAATTCAGTGGAGGTTTGGAGCCGTTGTTTATAAAAACTGCCAAATATGGTGGAGATATACCCTAAGAAACTAACAGAGGAGGAAGAATATATAAATAACCCCGCCAGAAATGTCCTCCAAAGTTTATGCCCTGGATGGAGAGTCGACACTGTCCCCAGGGACCAGTCCTGGCCATTTCACCACTGTAGAAAGGGTTCCTTCTGTAGAAGCGAGGAGGAGAGTGAGGGTCCTTCCAGAACTAATATTCTTGTATTCTGTTGAATGGTAACTGAGCTCTCATTGTCTTATCTGCCCAGAGCCACAAAGTCCTTTGTGGCTTCCTGAGATCAATGATGCATGCAGAGTTGGCTCCAGAAATCATGTGACTTTGGAACCAGTGACACAAGATGGTAAGATAGGGACTGATTCTATATCCTCAGCATCCTACTACACATTGAAAGTGACATGCGTTTTCTGACACATCTTCTTTGTTTAATGAGAATATTATTTCTTGATTGCCAAAGAGACAAATTTAGCTGTTAATGATCCTTTTTTTAAATGTCTAAGACTGGCATTTTTTATTTTCTTGTTCTTTTTGTTTTGTTTTGTTTAGAAAGGGCTATTTACAGTTATGTAGGCTTTAAATCCATATTAATTGATTAAGATTATAGAATCAAGATTTTTCCTCAAGCTTTCAAGTTAAACTTACAAGTCTTATTTTTCTGCTTATATTAACAATACCAGTATCTTTTATATATAATAAAAACAAATCATTTCACAGAGTGTTTTGATTAGAATTGAATTTGAGCTGAACAATTTAAATTCAAACAATTGCTCTCATTTACAAACTTAATTAGCAAAAATTCTTTATACAGGTGAATGTACATTTATAAAGTCAATATATTCCATTTTCTGTTTAACCATTCAAATGTCTATCAAGCTGGGCAAGCGTGTAACCCGCGCAAGCAAACACTTTCTAGAAACTTAAACTTTCATAAATCTAATAAATGCATTCATTTATTCAATAAATGTGTGTACTTAATTTCATTACTATTTAAACTTTAAATATTTCAATGTATTACCAGTAAAACTCTTAAATATTTAGATTTTTACAATTTAAATGTTTAAGTATTTTAGCTTGTTAAATGTTTTAAATATTTATCTTATTGAGAGATTGAAAGGTCACTTTAAAGAGTCCAGTATTACTTATCACACAGTAAAATCCTGTTATATGGGGCCGGGCGTGGTGGCTCACGCCTGTAATCCAAGCACTTTGGAGGCCAAGGCAGGCGGATCAACTGAGGTCAGGAGTTCAAGACCAGCCTGACCAACATGGTGAAATCCCGTCTTTAAAAAAAAAATCCTGTTATATTAAGTCTGAAATAATTTCACATTTAAAATTGAAATCAAAAGGCTAATACATTTAATTATTTGACAAATATTTATTAACCGAATGAATATGCCCATTTTATAATGTGCCAAAATCTCAAACATTAAAAATGTTTTCAGTCACATGGCCAGGTTGTCCCTACGATTACTAAATGTATTTCTAAATTTAAAACAAACAAGTTAACTCTATGAAATTCATTTATTGCCTCCATTCAATTTCCATTACAGGCTGACTGAGGATGCTAACATGGAGGCTTATGGGTTAGATGCTTAACCTAAAATGTGGGACATAGAGGCTGCTGTCACCCAGGTTGTGTGCCCTGAGCCTCAAGGGACATCTTTGTTTTAAAGTCACTGTGTCAACATGTGACTCCAAATCCAATTCTTTACCCAATTCTTTTTTTTTTTTTTTTTGAAACAGGGTATTGCTCTGTCACCCAGGCTGGAGTGCAGTAGCACAATCATGGCACACTGCAGCCTTGACCTGCTGGGCTTAAGCAATCCTCCCACCTCAGCCTCCTCAGTCAGGCACACGCTACCACACCTGGCTTAGTTTTATATTTTTTGTGGAGACAGGGTTTCACTATGTTGCCCAGGCTGATCTCAAAGTCTTAGCTTCAAATGATCCTCCAACTTCTACCTCCCAAAATGCTGGGATTACAGGTGACAGCCACCATGCCTAGCCTTACCCAGTTCATTAATCTTATTTGGGTTAAAGAAGTGAGCTTTCTTATTGTGTTTCTGGAAAAATATCTTAAGATACTTTGATTCTTCTCATCTGGCTCTAAATACAATTTGAAGTCTTCCATTGTATTCTGAGAAGTCTTAAGTCCTTGTTTGGTTTGGTTCTGTATCTGCATGGAACGTTCCCACATGACCACATCAGCTGGAACCTTGGAGATGTTGCTTCTATAGGAAGGCTTGTGCTCTCCAGTTTACCATAGACCACTCCCCCAGCCCCACCCTCCAGGCCAGGCTTGGCACTTAGTCCTGTGCATTGTAGGTTGCAGTATCTGTAGTAGCCCCCTACATATCTTCTAACCGATAGATGATGGTAGCACCCCTCTCACAGTTGTGACAAACACAATTTTGCTCTTAGTGAGCTCAAGATGACCAACTGTCTGCCCAAGACAGAAGCAGAGCCGATGGGGCCTTTGTGGCACCGTTGTTGGTCTTTTTCTTCATCCCATCGGTACCCTCAGGAGCTGCCCCTGCCTATCTCCCCGTGGGTGTTTGAGTATATTCTCCTGGCTCAGACCCAAAGGAAAGAGGTTCTGCTTGTGGGGTTTGAGCTTCATTTTGTTTTTTGGTTGATTTTTTTCTTTTCTTTTTCTTTCTTTTTTTTTTTTTTTTGATCTTTCAGCATCCATGATATTAGACAGCATACTTCCTAGATGAAAGAGTTTTGTGTCAGCTTTTAGCTTTTTATTAACAATTGTTACACAAATTCTGCTTTTAAAAGCATCTGTTTATTTTATATGGTATTGGGAAGTGAGCTTTTAAAAACACTAATGTTTCAGCACATGCTTATTGTTCAAACCAGTACTCCAGTTTCACATGAATTTTGTGACTCACTCTTTACATTAACAGTGATAAACTAGAATTTTTAAAAAGCCCACGTTGGCAACATTTTTTGGCTATAATGGTTTGAAACTAAAAATAATAAAAATCTGGGCAGTAAAAGAAAAGAGCCTTAAAAACTCAGAATACAGACAAGCTAAGAGATGAAAGGAAATCCTATGGCTTGATCAATCACATGCTACATGATAAATCATTTCTTCTTGAAGACAGAAGGAACCTGCACTGTGCCTCACAAGAGGAATATACTGCGAAGTCTAGCTTTATCTCTGAATACCACCCTTTGAAATTAAGTACAGATTAAATTACACGATAAAATCAACGTCACACTGTGAGATTGCTGAAACCCATCTTGGTAAATTAAACCGTTCGAATGATGAAAACCTGGAAAAAAATTCATCTTGAGTTAGTTCACTCTGTAGCAGGCTTGATGCTATCAGGGAGGTCTTCACAAACCATTCTCCAACATCTGCACACCAAACTGAGCTCACACATGAATACTTCCTTAGCATGTCTGGGCAGCTGGGTGAGTGTGAACCTAGAGAGTGTCCGTTCCTTTCCCTAATGTTTTTCTTATGGGCTAAGCATGTTAGTTAGCCAGTCTCCACAAGGGTGAACCACAGTGATTATTGGGTTTGTGTGAGGGCCTGTTAGACATGATGAGGCTAAATAAAAATGGTGTTAGAGTATGCCTTCATTATAAGCTTTCAGAAGCCAAGGAGAGGTTCTACATAAAAGTCTTTGGGAAAAAAGATATATTACCATTGATATTCCTGTTGATTACTAATTGGAAAGCAAAAAGTGTATTGTCCAATATGATCACCAACAAAATAGGATGGCATAGCATGCAAACAGGTGGAAATGCCATTACATGGGTGCCACATAGACCCAATGTTGACATATGTAGAAATAACAGAATGAAAGTCCTACACAGAACAATTGGACAGAAATTGAATTAAACCAGCCTGCCGGGCAGAATTTGTGCTAAGAAATTCTGTCTGTGAATGTTAGAGAAGTTAGACCATGAGGGATAGATCCAATAAATAAAATCTAACCTTATGATTATCATACGCAGAACTTTTAAAAAAAAAACAATTCTAAGGTTTAAAAGATAAACCCAGAGAAATATTCACATACAATGCAGATATTATACTAGGAACATATTTGAACTTTAGTGTGGCTAATTTTACATTAATATCATCATTATTTTTGTCTTAGAGGTTATTGCTTTTACCAGCTGTGTGTGAATTATAGCCCATCTGTTTTTGTATACAAAGTGTTACTCAAAAACAGCCATGTAAATTTCTATGCATATTGTCTATGGTTGTTTGCATGCTACAGTGGCAGAGTTGCATATTTGCGATAGAGCCCGTGTGGCCCACAAAGTGGAAAATATGTACTATCTGACCCTTTTCAGAAAAAGTTTACCCACTCTTGGCAAAATCATTTCGCAAGCCTATCTAAACTAAGATCACTTCTTTGGCTACAACATAAAGGAAAGTAAACGTCCTGCTGTTGTCATTGCTTCCTACACAGTGGGTCATGAGTTTAAATTAGAAAGCATCTCACTTATATCTGATACTTATTTGCAGGATTTTATGGAGGACGGGGAGGGGAAGAGACATATTAAGGAATACATTTAATGATCTGCTATGCTTGATTTTCTTTGAAAGAACTTTGTGTTTGGAGGCCGGGCACAGTGGCTCACACCTTAATCCTAGCACTTTTGGGAGGCTGAGGTGGGTGGATCACTTCAGCTCGGGAGTTTGAGACCAGCCTGGGGAACATGGCAAAACCTCGTCTCTACAAAAAATACAAAAAATGAGCCAGGCATGGTCGCGTGTACCTGTAGTCCCAGCTGCTTGCAGGGCTGAGGTGGGGAGGATCACTTGAGCCCAGGAGGTTGAGGCTGCAGTGAGCCAATATTGTGCCACTGCACTCCCAAAGTGAGACCCTGTCTCCAAAAAAGAAAAGAACTTTGTGTTTGTGTTTGGAAATGTGTCCATAACATGAAAGTTGTGTCCAGAGCAGTATAAATAGCTCAGTGGGTCTTGCCATTTTTGGTAAATCATCCTTTTGGACCCCAGGCAAAAGGAATGGTAGACTTTATACTTGAATTTTTCAGAAGGTAAGGAAAAGGGAAGAGTTATGTAAGTAAAACCAGAAGAAAATGAGCAAAACATTAAAAGAAGTTAAAGAAAAAGGAATACAAATAATGACCCAAGTATTAATAGACTTTCTCTCACACATTGTACTGAATAAAAATAATAGCTAACATTTATTTGTTGTTCTACCATATGCTGAGTAAATCACATACTTTATCCATGGATTCCTACTTTTCAAGGTAAATATTGTAATTCTTGTTTTATAGATGCACAACATTAAAGTTCTGAAAGATAAGAAGTTTCCCTCTCTATAAGTATAGAGTCATCTTACTCTGTAGGAAATTAGGGCCAGTCTATTTCTATTTATGATTGTCCTAAGATTATACTGCATAATATTAACGTATTCTCATATCAAATTTAAAACTAAGCTAATCAAATGAACCACTACCAATCAGTGCTATAAACCAAACTTGCTTGATGGTGGCTTAATGATATATCAGCTATCTAATGCCCCACAACAAACCACCTTCATACATAGTGGCTTAGAATAAATACCACTTATTATGTCTCCCAAGTCTGCCAATGAGCTGGGGTTGGCTATCCTGGGCTTGGCGTGGGGGAGCTTTACTCTAAGAACCTGTCATCCTTCTCTTTGTATGGACAGGCTAGCCCAGGCATGTCCTCCTTATGGCAATAGCAGAGTTGAAAGAGAATAGGTGAAAACACATAGACCTCTTGAAGCCTGGGCTTAGAATGGGTACACTGTCACTTCTGCTTCATTCCATGGGCCAAAACAAGTCATGTGACCAAGCCAAGGGGCAGAGGAGTACACCCTACCCAGAGTGTACTGTGGCAAAGGGCTGAGATACAGGGAGAGGTGAAGGATTAGGGCCAATCTTCCAGCACTCCAGTGTACTTGGTCAGAACAAAACTTTATTGTACCCAGTTGAATACTACATCATTGATTAAATAAAAAAGGCATAACCAGTTGAGGAAAGCAGCATATTCTTCACCTATAGAAAATTTGTTAGTCTGTGTGTGTGTGTGTGTGTCTGTGTATGTAAAACGAAGGAACTGAACATGGGATCTACATAGTTAGATACTCTTAAAAATTTACTTAAATGTATTATTAGTCTTACTTTTTGGTAAAATGAATCATCTCCTTGCTGTCTGTTGTTCTGAGTGAGAGATAATGGTTGATATCAGCTGTGTGATAAGATAATAACTTCCCGCTGTTCTCAGGCACTCATACAGTCATTAATAGAAAAAAAAAGTGATAGCATAGAAAATAACATGATAGCAAAGCCTAGACAATTCATTTCAAGGCAGGAGGTATTGATTGGTTTAAATATTCTATAGATTCTACCCAGCTGGAAGAGCAAGCAAGACAATTATGGATTTGTCACAGTGATTAACAGACACTATGGCAATGCTGGGGTTTTTCTGTTTTTGTTTTTTAGAGGCAAGGTTTTGCTGTGTCGTCCAGGCTGGAGTGCAGTGACATGGTATGATCGTAGCTCACTGCAGCATGGAACTCCTAGGCTCAAGCAATCCTCCTGCCTCAGCCTCCCAAGTAACTGGGACCACAGGCAGGCACGATAACACCAAGCTATTTTTTCTTTTTTTGGTAGAGATGGGGTCTCCCTATGTTGCCCAGGCTGACCTAGAACTCCTGGCCTCAAATGATCCTCCAACTTCCTTCTCCCAAAGTGCTAGGATTACAGGCAAGAGCCACTGCACTCTGGCCTTGTTTTTTTTGGTTTTTTGTTTTTTTGGTTTTTTTTTTTTTGGTAAGACAAAGACATCTCCATATTAATACTCCCCTTTCCAAGTTATACCTATGCAAACGCCTGTTTATGAGATGTTTGTGGGGACAATATAAAAGGAAATGTAAAATTTTCATTTTCTTTGCTGAGACATATTCAAGAAATTGAAAGTCATTTTACAATTTTGGAATAAAGAATGTAAGTAATATTACATTCTTCTTATATCTTTAGGGAGAGAGAGATTCAATTAAGCAAACCAACAGAAGAATGAAAATAGAAATGTGAGCGATATTTTTACAGAAATGGCACAACTGTAGATTTATAAAAGGCAGTGTGCTCTCTTAATTCCCCATGAGTGAAAGCCTTCGCCTCCCCTTGACTGACTATCCAGGACATTGTCAGGCACTGAGCATTGATCTATCACAGATGTAATTGGTGATCAACTTGATGCAATGTGTTCAACTCCAAAATCAGATTGGTTGAAAAAAATACTTCTCAGATGGTATGAGAATTTCATCAAGAAAGTTTGTGTGTACCTGGAAGAGAGGCTCGTGTGAAGCTAGCAGTGAGTATGCGAGAGAGAGTTCACTAGGAGAAAACCAGTGTCTCAGGAGTCGGAGGACAACTCCAACCCAGGTTCGGATTTGGCCTTTTCTTGCCTAATATATCAAGCAACTGAATTCACTTGCTTAGAAAAATTGTTGTATCTGTTTGTAAGTTGTGCTTTCTAAACCACACAGGCATTTCTTATGCTAGAGAACTTGAGTGCTGAGTTGTCCCTGAAAGAGGATTTGAGAATGGGAACTTGTGCAAGTGAGATGAGTGCAGATTCCTGGGTGGGGCTGGCAACACAGCGATGTAAATGACAAAGGTGGCTAAGAAACCTGGGATTGGAGGAGTGGTGGAGGGTGGGGTCAGAGGAAGACCAGGGAGGCAGTGAAGAAACATCAGGGCACTCCCTCCCCATCCCCCCAGGGAGGGGAGAACTCACAGGCACTCCAGGTGAGCAGAGGAAGCAGCATCCTGCTGCAAGTGGCATCACAAAAGGGGAAGGAAGGACGGTTATCTCGCCAGTCAATGGGATAGATCACCAGAAGCATTTCTCATCTCACTTCACTTTGGGAACCAGATTTGTACTCCTGTGTGATCCTCTTTCCAACTCCTTCCCACTGCAGGAGAAAGTTGTAAAAATAATTAGAACCACTTGGCCCACTACCAAGAGGCCCCACATTAAAGGTGTGCCTCAGCCCTGCATTGCCAGCATTCCCTCCATCTCCTTCAAATGTGAAACTGTTGTGTAAAATGGAGCAACAGCACTCGCTTAGGACTAAATGTCTTTGGAGTCTCATTCTATGGCAATATCTTATCATATATCTCCAAAGTGAAATTACTAATAAGATTACATGATTTCAGCTATACCTTCATCAGTGCGTAATAAGAATAGCACACATGTGTGTTGTCAATGTCCATTGAAAAAGGAGTATTTTGTATTTGAGACCTCCTGAGAAAGGAATGAGTGTTTAACAGGATAAAGACTCAAAATAGGAAAGGTTACATTGTGGGAACATAATCATTTGCCTGCCAGTGAAAAAGTAATAAACTATGTTCAGATTTTAAATTGTTTGCTTCATTTGCTTGTTAAATCAATACAATTTCTGATTTGCGTTCTTTAAATTTTTGCAGCTTTTCTTGAAGCTTACAAACAAGACGTTAAATCTCTTTTAGTTAAATTTGGAGGAGAGCAACATAGAAAAAGTACTAAAGACTGGTTTCAAGAAAATATGGAGTCACTTGGAGACCTGACAAAACTCTTTGTCAGTGGCCTACAGATTCAGATGAGGGTAATAAGGAGAACAAGTAAACCTATGTAGAACAAGGACGCTTTCTATCTGTCTTGATAGATAAACTAGTTTTAATGCAAAATATAAAGTGAATTCTGAGGCTGGGTGCGGTAGCTCACACCTGAAATCCCAGCACTTTGGGAGGCTGAAATGGGCAGATCGCTTGAGCTCAGGAGTTCCAGATCAGCCTGGGCAACATGGCAAAACCTCATCTCTACAAAAAACACAAGAAAATAAAATAAAATAACAGGGCATGTTGGCATATGCCTGTAGTCCCAGCTCCTCAGGAGGCTGAGGTGGAAGGATCACTGGAGCCTGGGAGGTGGAGGCTGCAAAGCCAGGATCACCCACTGGACTCCAGCTTGGGTGACAGAGTAAGACCCTATCTCAAAAATAAATAAATAAAGTGACTTGTGAGAGCAATTGATGTACCTTAATATGGTTTAAAACCATTATTAGGATTAATAAAATTTTGAGTTGCCTTCAAAACTATATTTAAATTATTAATTTTTTCTGGTACATATTGAGTTAGTAAAAGTAGAAACCGCCTTTTATAAATAACTGCATTGTTCAGAATAGCACATGTAAGCAGAACATTTATTTCCTTATTTTGATAGAGTTCCATTTCCTGTTAAAAAGTAAAATCCAAGAAAAAGAGCATTCAGCTTAAACTTATGTAATACTTTAAAAAGTAAGAGTTCAGATGTAAAGTTTCAACGTTGCAAATGTTCTTTCTAATGAGATAGTTTCAGAAATACTTAATCCAAAAATGACTTTTAAAAATTCTCCATACTTCTTAGAACTGCATGCATAAACCTCAATAGTTGCAGCAAGTATTCATTTTAGTTTTTATTGCTGAGACAACTTTTTAAAGATGTTCATCCCATTGATCTTGCACATGGAGATCATTTAAACTCCTCTTTGGAAAATTTTCCTAACAATGCTTGTCAATATTTTCCTTTTGGCAATGCTAGAAATCTCACATTTTGCCACCACTTTCATCTGCAGGTGACAGATGCACATATCCATTGTGTGGTCCAATAAAAAGAGTATCATTTTCATCCATCAACTCGGTAATCCAATTTCAGCAAGCCTAAACTGTTCTAATGCAGTGTGCCGGATCCAAGTGTGATCCATGCATCACCAGCAGCACAACCTGGACACTTGTTAGAAATGCAGATTCTCAGGCCCCACCCCAGACTTACTGAGTCAGGAATTCTGACATGGTCAAACCCAGCAATCTGTTTTAGCAAGCCCTCCAGCTGAGACTGATGCCCAAGTTCAAGGACCTCCATGCTAAGATATCTGGGTGCATGCGGGGAGCAATGAAAATGCTATGGAGACTGAGACCTAGTGCTCCTGGTATTCATGGCATAAAGGTGATTTCAATTTGGGGGATTTTCAAACATGGTGAGAGCACCTTCAATTTCTTAGGACAACAGAGAGGTAACATGACAATGCAACTTTGGTCCAGTGCCTGGGGGAAGTGCTGGCAGCCTTTGCAAGTGAATTCTATGCTCTTGTCATTTTTAGCTTATCTGAAAATCTATATATGCCACCTGAGTTTTCAGCCCCCAACAGAAAGGCTTGACTTTACATCTGATGAATCCCTCTTCTCTGCAAAACCTGTATGTTTTCTTCCAGGAGAATACATTGCCACAAGTGCATGCCGCATTGTTTTTCACGTTCTTTCTCTGTGTGTTTGAGTGTGTGTCTATCTCCCCCTTCTGATGCACACGTAAGTGACTGGACACATAGCCTTGACCCGAGCTTGTGTGTGTGACTTCACGTGGTAGGAATGTCCGTGATCTCAGGCTCCTGTCCATGAAGTGAAGGAGTTGGACTGGAGACTCCCCAAGGTCCTCTCTCTGCTTGGATATGCTACAAGTCCACATGCCCTACATGATTGTATGTGTTTTTCTTTGTTCAGTGTGATTTAGCATATTAATTAGATAAAATCAATTCGAATACTCCATTCGAAATGCTCTAGAATTAAAAGCTCCTTATGAAATTGCTCTACTTTGCTCCAAACATGCAATGTCATTATTTCTAATTTCACTGCTCACTTGTGTATGATTACATGACACTTATCATCAAACAGTTGGAGAAACTTATTTGAAAACACTTGCATAAATAAGTAGCATGGGATTTTTTTCTCTTTCCAAAGGAGCTGAATTGACATGGACTATAGAAATGTCCTATGTTGTAAATGGCCGAATGCTATATGCTCTTAATTATGCATGTCCATATGAAGCTGTATGTGTGCATATACAAAGAAATGTGATTATGTCCTGGATATCTTGTTCATTTCATTTCTTAAGGTGGTGTCATGTCACCAAGAAAATCAGTGACAGATTCACATCACAGAGTATAATTCTGGTCACTAAATACTTTTTTGCAAAGTGCAACTTCTTTTCTTACTTCCTCATAAGTTGTGAGCATGTAGGTGGGCAAGCACAGGAAAGCATTTAGCAACAGAAAACAGAGCACACTGTCTCCTTTCCACGAGTTGCCCTGCCTCAATTTTGTTCTCATATTTCTTTACTTCAGTGGGCCATCTCTGGCATTCTAAAATTTCTGGAACTCTTTGTCAGTTCCCCGAGCTGTTCTTCATGTGCCTCTGTTTCTATGAAGACTATAAAGAGATGTGCTCACGACAGGCTCCCCAGCAACAGGCTCCCCAGAGTCCATGGGGAAATTGTTGACATTCTTTTCTGCTGAACTAGGTTGGCTCGCTCCACATTTCTTAGTTCATCTGGAATTCCACAGCTGCCACCTGAGCTTTTATGCTGTCGATAAGGACCCCTGGCTTGGGGGCTGGTGAGATTCTGTTTTAGTCATGCTGTAAGTCTGCCTTTTACCAAATGTCTTTGCTGTGAAATAGGGGGTAAATCTGTTCTTTTCTTATGCTCCTCAAGAAAAGACAGATAACTCACTTTGCTACATGAAAGCATCATCTGACATTTAGTTTGTTTGGTTTTTAGAATTCATTTTTTCCATTGTCATTGCCAGGTTACTTAGTATCTACCATCAGCAACTCTTGAACAACAACAATAAAAAAAAATCTGTATACTGAACAATGAAAATGTTTCAATATTCTTCAGTTTTTCTACTTTTGTTACTGTTTTAGGGAGGGGGGTAGATTTTTGTTTTCTACAATCTTCTCCATGAATCACTTTTACTGCTCTGTCTTAATGGGGGACATATTTGAATTTGCATTTGCTTTTTGCTTATTTTTCCAAACCATCACTGTTTAAATCATCAATCTACAAACAAACTTCAACCACAGTCTAACATAACTAGCTAAATAGGATTTACACTAGCATTTTCATGCTTATCCCCCTCTATCAATGTCACTTTAGGATTACTTTTTCAAACTTTTCCTGCAAGTTCTCTGGAGTTGTACTGTTAGTATGAGCAACAGCCTGGTAAAAATCACATATCTTAGAATCAAACTTATAAGAAAAAATATTTTAAGGATAATATAAAACCCAGCATTTTCATATGTTTGGTGACAACTTTGAATTTGGCTACCTAGCAAAACAATAAACATAAGAACTGTGTTTAATATATTTTGCAACTAAATAAATTACTGTTTTTGAATAACGAGACTTTTCATTTGAGTTGATGTGAACTTTCCAAGGGAAATGTTCCCTAGACCCTAGACTGATCATGGAGATTGCAGGGGCATAGAAAATGGCCCTCTGGTTCCACAGACCAGGCTAATCACATCATCATACAGTGCAGCCTGCTCACTCGGGAAGTGAAAACAAGATAAAGCAGGAGGAAAGGCTTTCTTGATCTCAGTCTCTCTGTGTTTGGGAAGTGTTTATTTTAAAAGATAAAATTTCATTTCAGGGGGTCTTCCAAGATAAATTCAAATAGAAAAATTGTCTTTATTGTTCAACAGTTATGTTAAAGTTATTTACAACAGCATTTTTCATATAAAATATAGCAGAGTACATTTTTTAGTGAGAAAAGCTAACATTTGAACCCACAACGTCTGAAGGCATTCTATACATTTTATCTCTGGTGGCAGCTCATGTAACAGCAGGCTGACAGATGACAACAAAATTATCTTGTCTATTCTTTTCTGATAAGACAATTCAGTGGAAATAGACATCAGAGAACTCACCTGATCCAAAAATGTCTTCAGTTCAACAATATCTCTCTTTAGGAATTCAGCACTCAGGCAGATATTTTATTTGCCCTCATAACAAAACAAAACAAAAACAAAACCAACTGCTCTGCTCTTCCAAACTTTTGCCAACTTAAATATCTCTTTCAAACCTTCTCTATCTGCTTATTCACATTAAGCTAAAACTACATTTGTATAGCTTTTCGGGAGATCTGCGACGGGTCTGAAAAGGATTTGAATTTTTTACTTGGACTTTTGACAATTCCTACTATGGAGATATTGCCCAGGTTATGTGGCTTAGTAGCCTAAAACTTCAAAGGGCTTTGCTTAGTGAAAATTACTTAACTAGCCTATTTTATTCTTTTTATAATTGTAGCTTTTAAAAAAGATTAATACCAATTTTCAACATGCTTTTTAGCATCCAGTTTGCCACCTACCAATATATACATCACTGTTTTCTAAATGTGGATATTTTGGGGACACAATAAATAATTTTTTTTTTTTTTTTGAGACAGAGCCTAGCTCTGTCGCCCAGGCTGGAGTGCAGTGGCACTATCTCGGCTCACTGCAATCTCCAACTCCTAGGTTCAAGCAATTCTCCTGCCTCAGCCTCTCAGGTAGCTGGGATTACAGGTGCCCGCCACAACGCCTGGCTAATTTTTGTATTTTTAGTAGAGACGGGGTTTCACCATGTTGGAACAAGCTGGTCTCAAACTCCTGGCCTCAGCTGATCCACCTGCCTTGGCCTCCCAAAATGCTGGGATTACTGGCATGAGCCACTGCACCTAGTGATATAAAAATATTTTATGACTTTTTAAAATTTCCCCCAAAGTTCACTTTCAAACTCCAGACAGAGAAAAATGTTTCCAAATTAGTTGTTTTTAAAAGTTTTTTGAGCAAGCCTATCTTTTCCCAACATTGCATTATTTTTTATCCTGTGAGATTTTAAACACCTTTCATTTAAATGATTTTTTTTAAGTGTGTCCTGGATGTGTCTAATGAACAGTCCTTGAAAACAGAGTCACCTTATTTATAAATTCAATTCTCTTTCCATTCATATGAGGAACTTTATCCTTCCTCAGGGCATATATTTAATAACTATTAATGAAATCTGAAATTATATATGAGCACTGAGACCTGAATTTGCCACTCATTTTTTTTCCAGTGGAAATTTCATAAGGGTTTTGGCATGGGAACACAGCAGGCATTTAAGGCAGATGGAATAATATGGTTGGCCACAATGGCTCCGAAGGAATCATAACAGTTTATAATCAATAATTTGCTTACTAGGGAAGACAGTCTTTTCAGCCAAACCAGCACATAGCATACCATTCATCCTCCCAGTTAGACAGCCAACTACTGCCACCGTTCTGCAAGCCTTCGATTCCCATGGATTTACACATACAAGCTGGGGGCTCAGCGCCTCATTTGTTTTGTCTTCTAAGATTTCAGTTTCCACCCTCCCCTTTTCTTATGTCTTATTCCCACTTCCCCTTAAAACTGCAGAAGCCACTTGAGCAAACAGGGCCACAGGGGCCAGACTCAGCAGGCACCTACCTTCAGAAAGAGGTAGGACTTCCAGAGGAGGAGGGTTCATCTCAACTGGTTTTAGGCCAGAGACTATAGATGGAAGGGGATTTGCGCAACAGGTAGAGGCAATGCCTTTAGAATTTCAGATGTATTATAACTGGGCAAGTTAATTTCAGAATGTGTTATAACTTGAAATGAGAAAAGTCATTTCAATAATTATTTTTTTTCTACATTGACTATTTTTTTATTGTATTTTAGGTTTTGGGGTACATATGAAGAACATGTAAGATTGTTGCATAGGTACACACATGGCAGTGTGGTTTGCTGCCTTAGTAGGGTCAAGACTCTGAGAGATGAGGTGAGCAAGAGAGGCAAAAATCCTGTCCTCACATCATAGGCTACACTACAGAGCAATATAACCACTTGAGTGCCAGTTTCCCTGCAGGGAATGGAGAAGTCTGGAAACTACAGGAGGACAAGAAGAGAGGTATCTAGGCAGTTGGCTTCCATGGGCTCTTACAGGATTCTAGGCAAAGAGGCTATGTGGGGCTATCTACCAGACTGATAATGCTATCTACCAGAAAGATGGCCCTGCATTTTCTCATTTAATCCTCTCAACAGTTCTGTGACACGGGTATTATGATTATCCCATTTCTTAGGTACCAATGTGAGGCACAGGAACTCTGGGTAACCTGCCTAAGGTGTCACAGCTTTTAAGAATTGAGTACGATTCGCGGTAGATAGACTGACACGAGAATTCACATCCTTGGCCCCTGCACTATACTTCTTACCTTGGCATCTTTGGAGAAAAGAAAACTATTTCCAAACTCTGCTGGCTGGTGAAGCAAGTTTCCTTGCAAGAGAAGCTCCCTGGCTTCCTATGACTTGAAGAGAGGAGTGGACACTGTGGAGAGGTGAGCTTGGTAGTCTGTTTGCATTGCTCTCAAAAAATACCTGAAACTAGGTAATTTATAGGGAAAATAAGTACATTTTGGCTCATGGTTCTCCAGGCTGTACAGGAAGCATGGTGCCAGCATCTGCTTCCAGTGAGGGCCTGAGGAAGCTTACAGTCATGGTGGAAGAGGAAGGGAGAACAGCCATGTCACATGGCAAGAGAGGGAGCAAAGAGAGAGAGAAGGGGAGGCCCCAGGCTCTTTTAAACAACCAGATCTCATGTGAACTAACTGAGCAAGGAGTCACTTATCACCAAAGGGATAGTGCTAAGCCATTCTTGAGTGATCCACCTCCATGACTCCACCTCCCGCTAGGCCCCTCCAACATTGGGGGTCACATTTCAACATGAAATTTGGAGGGGACAATATCTAAACCATATCAGTGGGTGTTTCTTCTGAAGCCTCAAGAGGGGCCAAAAGTGGGCAAATGCTGATAGTTGACCAACAATGGGGCTTGAAGTTTCCTTCTTATTTCGGACAATACCTTTTTGACTTGGTTGGTTGGTTTTGTTGTTGTTGTTGTTGTTGTTTGAGACAAGGTCTCTCTGTCACCCAGGCTGGAGTGCAGTGGCATGATCTTGGCTCACAGAAGGCTCAAACTCTCAGGCTAAACGATCCTACCACTGCAGCCTCCTGAGTAGCTGGGACCACAGACATGAACCACCATGCCAAGCTAATTTTTGTATTTTTTCATAGAGACAGGGTTTCATCCAGCCTGGTCTCGAACTCCTGGGTGCAAGTGATCTGCCCGCCCTGACCTCCCAAATTGTTAGGATTACAGGCATGAGCCACTGTGCCTGGCCAAGACCCTTGTTTTAAGAAATATCTAAGTGAAACAGGGCACCCTACATTGATTTTTTTTTTTTTTTTTTGAGATGGAGTCTTGTTCTGTTGCCTAGGCTGGAGTGCAGTGGCACAATTTTGGCTCACTGCAACCTCTGCCTCCCAGGTTCAAGCAATTCTCCCAGCTCAGCCTCCAAAGTAGCTGGAATTACAGGGTTGTGCCACCACACTCAGATAATTTTCATATTTTTAGTAGAAACTGGGTTTTGCCATGTTGGCCAAGCTGGTCTCAAACTCCTGACCTCAACTGATCTGCCTGTCTCAGCCTTCCAAAATACTGGGATTACAGGCATGAGCTACCAGACCCGGCCAGATATTTTATAATTCTCTGATGAGATCACAACATCAGAATCAAGCATTATTGTGATACTGAGGACACAACCCTCTACCCACCCCACATTCTAAATCATTTGATTTTCCCGTCAACAAATATGTGTTCACAAATATGCTTCTAAATAAAAACTTACACTTCATCAGCTGTCTTGGATTATTCTTGTCAGGGCAACAGCAAATGTAGGTCTGTAACTTCAGATTTTCATGGGTAACAACTCTGAAAAAAATGGCCATAGATTTGAGAATGTTACTGGATTACTCAGCAGCCACATCCCGATACTGATGGCCAGGAGTTTATTTTATTTTTTTTTATTTTTTGTTTTTTGAGACAGAGTCTTGCTTCATCACGCAGGCTAGAGTACAGTGGCGTGATGTTGGCTCACTGCAACCTCCACCTCCTGGGTTCCAGTGATTCTTGTGCCTCAGCCTCCCAAGTAGCTGGAATTACAGGCACACACCACCATGCCCAGTATTTTTAGTAGAGACAGGGTTTCACCATGTTAGTCAGGTTGGTCTCGAACTCCTGACCTCAAATGATCCACTTGCTTCAGTCTCCCTTCTGTAATCCTAGAGGGCTGGGATAACAGGCATGAGCCACCACGCCTGGAATGGCCAGGAATTTATACTGATGGCTTAGAACCAGCAGCACTTCCTTCCATGACTCATCTCCTTGTGATTTTTATATATCAAGGTCTTTTTTTTTTCTAATCTAACAAGAGGATTGAAAACTTCTGTGACCACTCTGGGAGGCTGAAGAGTAGCTAGCTGGGATATAGAGTAATCTGTAGAAGATTCAAATACCAGCCACTTCTAGGAAAATCACCCAGGTGCTTGCTAAAAATGGAGGTTCTTGGGCCCCTCTTCAGATCAGTGAAATTTGAATCTCTGGGGTGTGATCTTGAAATGTACACTTGTAAGCAACGAATCAGATGGTCAAACTGCTTTGGGAACCAGTGGGTAGAATATTGCTCCAGAAGAGGCAAAATAGCTTGTTTATTCTTGATATAGTTTGGATACGTGTCCCCGCCCAAATCTCCTGTTGGATTCTAATCCCCAGTATTGGAGGTGGGGACTGGTTGGAGGTGATTGGATCATGGGGGTGGACTCTCAGGAATGGTTTAGCACCATCCCTTTGGTGCTGTCTTTGCCATAGTGACTTCTCTCAAGAGCTGGCTGTTTAAAAGTGTGTGGCACCTCCCTCCCTCTCTCTCTCTCTTGGTCTCTCTCATTCCTGCTTTTGCCAAGTGATGTGCCTGCTTCCCCTTTGCTTTCCACCACGACTGTAAGCTTCCTGAAGCTACCTCAGAAGCTGAACAGACATCGGCACCATGCTTTATGTACAGCCTGCAGGACCATGAGCCAATTAAACCTCTTATCTTTATAAATTACCCCAACCTTAGGTATTTCTTTATAGCAATGCAAAAACAACCTAATACAATCCTCAGCCATCTCTTGGGTCATCTTGGTCTGGCCATCTGTGTTCCTAACAGTGCTGCCCCTCTTCTTCAAGATATGCACATAAATGATCGTGTTAAAAGGCACGCTCTGACTCAGCAGGATGGGGTTTGAGGTTCTGTGTTTCTACCAAGCTCCCAAAAGATGCTGATGCTGTTGGTTCATGGGCTATATTTTCAGTAGCAACATTCTGGTCTTCTCCTCAGCCTCACTCCTTTTTAGTAATGACATCTCTGCTTGGCCCATTTGTGCCTTCCTCTTCCATGTAGTGTCTATAGTTTATGAGTGTCTTGGAAACAAAACTCTTTCAGGTCTTGTCAAACATCAGGGAAGAGTCACCTTGATGGAAATTTCAGACAAGGTTGGAAGAGAGGATAGGGAAATAGTGGACTATCAACAAAGGCATTTCTGTCAATTAAGATATACAAAACCCTTCACACTATGCAGTGCAGCTATGCACAAGGATGGCCTTAGAACCTTCCAGAAATAATATACTCTGAAGAAATGAGAAATATGCATCATTCTCAGACTGACTGCAGGGAAGCAGTAGAAAGAAGGGATCCTTAAAATAGCAGTAGCAAAGACTATTTTGCCTTATGAGAGCATCTGTGTGTGTCCCCCGCCCATGATACTAACATGCTGTCATAGGTCTCTCTGGCATAGATTTAATTAATGAGGTTTAAAGTACTAGGGGCCAGACCCCTGCTTAGCTTACAACCCATTATCTACTGCACACTGTAGATGAAGTTATTCTTCTTTGGGATGACATCATGTACATGCTGCACAACCGTCAATGGCTATATTGATAACCTTGAAATTAGTTTTACATCTCCCTAACGCTACTTTGTTTTCCATTCAATCACTTTACCATAATGCTTACAGTTCCCACTAGCTTTTGGGGTTGGGTTAATTCATAACGATAAGTTTCTCAGGTGATGACTTCCCAACATCATAGTCAATTCATATAACTTAAGAGAAAAGTTTACCTCAATGTAAAGACGTCAATAACCTATAAATATGCACTTATTTATAGCTCAAACCTTTTCCTGAGTTGGTTGGAATATATAAATCTTTAATGCCAGCAATATAGATGTGAACTGTTTTGACTTGTTTCATTTTAGACTCCACAAAATATACCTAATAAACCAAAGATGAGTTTTCATATTTAATTGTTCTCTGTCCTGTGAAAGAGTGCTGGGAATTGAATCTGGCCCTGCTGCCACTAACTCTGTGTCTGAGCATCATGACAGCCTGCTAGATGGGCTGGGGCCTGAGAACAGTAGAGTTGCTTGGAGGGAGGCCCCAGGGATAATAAACAGGAGACAGGCCAGCTGGGGTGGGAGAAGCTGGAGCCAGTTGTCAACAAAATATATTAGTCCCGGGATAGCAAGACTATATAAGCTCCGAATGATTTGGGCTGCTAGAATCTCATGAACCATTATCATCTCCAGTTCACTAAATGGATCCCAGAAGCTCAAAAATTGACAAAAAAAAAAAAAAAAAAAGAAAAGAAAGAAACCCCTGTTATTTCCCCTGAGGATCAGACCTAGTGTTTGTAGCTTATCATTTTGAAGGAGCACAGATACTATGTGAGGAATTTTTAGAAGGTGATTTTTCACAAATTTGGGGTTGGAAGGAACACATAATAAGTGGATTCTAAATACACACAATAGGGAAGTTAATGAGATAGGAAGACTTCCATTCATAAATGAGTTTAAGGCCTAGGAGAAAATTTTTAAAAACATACAACACAAATCATCATTTATTAGGTAAATGGAAATGCATGTCTGCGGTAAATTAATAGGCTATGACAAAGATGAATTTGAGATCACAAAAAGACCTAAGAAAGTTCTAGTAGCTGTCTCAAATAGTCAAACCAGATAGACTTCTAAAAACTTAAAGCATGTGAAATAATATTCAAAGTTGATTTCAAAAGTCACCAGCCATTGACTGAATTTATTACTCATATCCTTTCCCCTGATTAAGAAAATGTGTGCATCATTTAAATGAGCACATGAGGTTGTAACTTTGGAAGGGTGGCTCTCCCTTGAAATTCACAAATATTTGAATTGAAAATGAACTGTGAATGTTTTTTAATCCTCTGACTCATAGATTTCTATAGAACTCATGTTCTAGCTGCCACTGCATGAGCTCTCACTGTCATGCTAATCCTCATCAATTATGTCCTCAACTATTATGAATGGTCTCAGACTGCTCTTCTCTCAGACTACTCTTCCCTCAGACTGCTCTTCCTTCATCTAGTCTCTCCCCCATCACATCCAGTCTTCAACCTGTCTTCATGCTGACCCCACTAACACATGAATTGAACGGCAAACTCCCAAGTTCCAAAGCCTTCAATGGCTTCCCTCCCCTCTGCTTAGCTGGATATCAACAGCGTTGGCTGTGCAACCACGGCTGTCTCCCAAGCCGTTTCTTCTTTTCATCACCTTTCACCTTCTCCATAGCAACTCATACTATTTTCATTTAGTAAATTTTGCCTTGTCTGCGCAGTAATGGAAAACTTGTGATTACCTTTGTAGGTATCAGAATTCTTATTAGAGAAGTATTTTTAATAAGCTACCTAGGATGGACAGTGAGATCCGAAAATGCCTGTTCAAACAACAAAAATTCATTTCTAAACCACTGGGCATGGAGACAAGTGGAGGAATAGGTTTTACCCCTAGATGGACAGAAGATAATTCCTCTGCATCATACAGCAAGAAGTATTTGGATTCCCAAAGGGCTCTATAATGGGAAACGAGTGAGTGTGGCTAGGAAAATGGTGGAAGTCTGCAATTTGACAAACCAAAATCTTCGGAAAAGACTCCTAAACTCAGGAATGTCAGTTAAGGTATGTGAATGATTTTGGAAGGTACAGAATTTCAGGCAAAAATCAAAGAGGCAATGGTCAAATGTGCATGATCCAGAGAGCTGAACAACCTTGGAAATAGTAACCCACTGGAAATTCCCAGAAATCTTAATTTAGGACTTACACAAGCCTAAAAATTGGTAGTGGGCGTGGCCATAAGGTATTGTGTCAATTGTATTGAGATCTCTAGGAGTACAACAGCCCTTCGCTATGTCTGTTCCAGAAGAAGGTTAAGGCTACTACTTTAATACGTCTTGTGTTTTAGCCACAATCCACGTTGTCTCTCTTGGATCTTCGCGAGCATACCCTGCACTTTACCACCACCTTGACTCCTTGAGTATAATTGTCTCTGCTCAGGAATGCCTCCCTCCTCTACCCAGTGAACAGTCAAAACCCATATCAAATATTAACTCTTTCGTGTCTCCTTCCCTGGCCTCCTCCCAGACTTAAGTCATTGTTTCTTCTTCTGGGATTTCATTGCTCTCTTGGATCTCATCTCTGGGTCTGTTTTGGTGAACAAACTCTGAACATCACAAGAACAGTGGTTGTAACACAACCACTTGTGTTACAATCCAGTGTAACACACAGAAGATGCTCAATATGTTAATTGATAGGCTCTTTGATTCTGCCCTCTCTCTTTACATGTGTAGAAATGTCCCCAGTCCTAAAACCAATTCTTCTCTGCCCCTCTAGGAAAATAATAACAATTCTTCATACATTCTCAAGGTCTCTGCAGTTCACACATGTCAAAAGATGGGATCTTCTCAAAAGCGCTATAAACACACAGGGAAAACTCCCCATTTCTACCACTTCTTAAAGGGCTACTACAAACATAGTGCTCTGCCTTTAACTTACAAGTGGCAGAAGCAGGGCCAGAGCCTTGTCTTTGTAATGCTTCTGTCGAACACTTTTCTTTTTGCTCTTTGCATTTAATTTGGTGAAAACTTGGAATTCTTTACTGCTAAGAATGAGGCTATTTGGAGACTGGAGTCAGGTGGTAGGATAGGGTGATGTCTGCTTGTCAGCAATGCCACTGGGCTGCAGATCACCACTCTGCAGTCACACTGTGTCCCTTGCCTCCAGTCCTGGGCATGCCACTTTCTGTGAGGTTTAGTTAATAAATGAGATGGCGGGGAGAAGGCAGCTTTTCCAGGAACTTTTTCATCCAAGCATGAGAGAGGAGGAATGATTCTCCCCCACTCAAGAGTAATAATTTAAACATTTATTAAATCCTCTGTACCAGGCACTGTACTAAAGACTTTACATGCATTTTATCATCTAAATATCATCTAGATCTTTGGGAGGTAAGAACCAGGATGGTCCTGGAGAACTCAGGAACTTGAGTCAGGTATTCGAATGACCTTAAGAGTTTCTTTCTTTCATTTTTGCATGTCTTACTTGTCACTGTCTTTCTCTTTCCTCTGTAGTCCAGCTTGATCTACTAGAGAGGAAATGCAGTTAACACTAGCTCTAGCAGCTTCACCACTTGGAAGCGAGATGCTTCCCCTGATCATACTTGAACTTTTATTTCGATCCAGTTTTTAAATCCCAATTGCAGGATTCTGATCAACCTGGTCTGAGTCATTGCCACCCATTGGACCAATTACGGTAGCTGAAGTAGAGTGGGTTTTGGTAGGGTGCTTGTATTTTCATTGGCAAACCCCTCTGGAACCATATGTTGGCTGGGGATTTCCCTAAAGTTAGAGGGGGAGTATGTTGCTAGTAGAAAGGGAGAAGTGGCATCGGGCTGAAAATAAGCATGCATGGAGGTTATATTATTCTGCCCCTATTAAACACAATGAGGACTCCAAGGCAGGTCACCAACTAGAAGGATTAGAACTTGCACCCAGACCCCCAGAGTCTGCACTATGGACTTCTGGGCTGTGCTGATTATGTCAGTGGCATGAAATGTCTATATTATGGCTCTTTGGGGCTAGCTTAGCTCACTTGGTCAGAACTAAAGTCCCTTCTCCTTTTGTTGAGACTGATTAAGTCAAGAACAGGGATTGATTCATTGAGTCTTGATAAATGAATTCACAGGACCCAGGTCTTTCAAAGAAGAGCTGTCAGCTACCAGGTCGAGCAAGTAACAGCATGTGAATCATTCCTTATCTGATCCACCTTCGTTAGTAGTGGAAAATAACACAAAGCTTACCTTTTCCCTCAGGGCACCTGTAGCACCATCTCACTGTGGGAAGGGCCTCAGATTTTCATTTCCCTTTCCAGGTCTTCTTACATTTTCCCTAACACGACTGCCTTCCTTTTCATTTTACCCACAGCAGTGGCCCCTGCTGGGCCAGGGAGGCAGAGCTATCCTGGCCGATGTTATCACAGCTCACACCCCCTCTGGCCATTATTAAGGGGCAGCCTGTGTTCAGTTGCATGTTTCTTAGCAACCACCATGCGCCATGTCCTCTCCTTTCATTTTGTGTCTTCCTTCTTTAACCTAGGGGGCAAATTTGCTAAGAAATGAACCCCTGCCTTCTAGATTTCTTAAGCCATGGAAACCAGAAAATTGACAATGATTGCATTTTCAGTCTCTCAAAATGACCGACTTAAGGGTTGGTGGGGTGCGAGGCGGGGGGTGGAGCAGAATCCTTTTCTTACATACTGGCAGTGGCTTCGCAAAGCATGTGTGATTTATAGCATGTATAAACTCATCTTTAGGGAAATTGATTTAAACTGAGATTCTTCATAAGATAAACATGCTCTACTTCGTTGTAGCTTGCTGAAAGTCTAAACATGCATTTAAGCCTAAACATTTAAAAACAGGAAGACTTGCTTTCTACAAATTTCTATAACAGTAGTTCCCCTAGCCTATTTGCTTTCATATGGTATGCACTCAGTACGGCTCTGTTTGAAAGGAAGCCTCCCCAAGACAGATGCTTAATTCTTATAAGCAGCCAACTGCTTGTTCTTATTCCATGTACATGTGAATAAATAACCCCACACCCCCTGCCTTAAACACAGTTGTTAGGATCCTGGAACATGGAACAAAGGCTAGAATTCTTTATCCCATGAAGCGTAGAGTCTTGGCTTTAATTTATATTAATCTGGTTTTGTTTGCTTGCTTTTATTTTGCATTCTTAATGCCGCTGTTTTCATATTTATCTTTGGCCAATGCGTTTTCTCCCATCACCAACACATTGCCATAATTCAATCTTGTTTTGTTTATGGCTATAACCATTGAGGTTGTTCATACCTACACACATTTGGGAAGCTGCAAAATAGTTTATCACATGGCGTTCCCAATGCAGATCATAAAAACAGTCACCCAGCCCAAGAATCAACCGCTGTAACGCATCATGTCTCCTTCTAAGCCACAGTGGTATTCTTCTGTCTAGACGCAGTCTGTTCTCTAGAACAGATGATTGTAATTGAATATGTCAGTTTGCAGGGAAGACTTGCTTCTAATAAGCTTTTAATTTGAAGTAACAAAATTTTGCAAAATCCAAAGATGTCATGTTGTTTTAAAGGAAGATTTTTGAAATGGATGTCTTTGGCTTGGCTCTAATAAACTGTTGTGCAACCTTTTCCCTGAATGTACCCTGAAAGAACCAGAACAGTCAAGTCCACCTCATTTGTTTGGATGCCCCCAATAGGCTTATCTGTAGACCAAAATATTCAAACACACTCGGTTTTAGTTCATTTGATAGGTTGGAGTTAATGCATTAGTCATGGAGACTGCCAAAATCAACCAATTGTTCCAATGACTAGAGATTTGAAATACAACAGAGCCACTTATGTTAGCATGTTATGTAGTCTGTCTCATAGACTTGTGAAGAAGATAGAGTCTAATTTTTCTACTGAGAATAATTTGTAAGTATTTGAAGAAATCGAAAAAGTTGAGGATAAAGTATCTTGCCCTCTGGAATGTGTAAACCACGAGCAATTTCTCTTTTTACCATTTAAAGTGTTTTGAAGATACTAGCAAAGAAAAACCATAATAAGGGTATTGCAGAAAACCGTATTTCTTTGCTATTTGAGAAAAGCAGATTTCATTTAGTTGGTTGTTAGAAGGGCTAAATTCTACCTTCTGAAGTAAGCACATAGTACCCTTGGTGCGAATATGTAGAAAAGGGATTTTTTTTTTTAACGTAGTATGTTTTCATTAAGACCCTTTAGTTGATCCTTTCCTCATCAAATGCCCTTTCCTCCATCTTCTCACTTTCTGGCCACAATCTTGAATGCCATGTGAAATCATTAATTTAGCATTAATCTTTGATCTTTATTAAAATGCAATTCCTGGAAATGGGAA
This sequence comes from Ateles fusciceps, assembly GCA_036589455.1. Taxonomy (NCBI): domain Eukaryota; kingdom Metazoa; phylum Chordata; class Mammalia; order Primates; family Atelidae; genus Ateles; species Ateles fusciceps. The sequence goes on from JAZHEH010001085.1 coordinate 240,146, forward strand.
AATAAAATATGATCATCTCGTATCACTTTTAATAACTGTAAGTACTGGAGTTTCAGACTCCTATCCGAAATTGGGAATTAATGAATACAGAAGGAAGAAGGAATATGAGGGAATTGAGCCACAGGGAGAGGTGGGGCAAGGGAGGGGCTGTGGTAGCAACATGAACAGAAAAGGAGAAAAATGCCTTGAGTTGGAAAATTGAGGTCTCCATATCAAATAACTCTTACTTCAAAATGTTTCCTAGGTTTGCTTATTCCTACTGATTTTTATTACCAAGAGCTTTATAGAAACATAATATACTTTTTCATTACTTTAAGTACAGCTAGTTTCGCCACTTATACCTCCACACATGCCACTCAACTGTGACCTTGAGTATCATGTATTTGTTAACTAATTTTCTTAGAGTGAAGAAGCATCTACATTTCCTAAATTATATATCACTAGTTATTTTTCTTGAGACATCACTTTATATGACTCATTTTACAATTTTACAAGTTGCTTCTTTACTAGAATGTTTCCATCCCAGCGTGGCATTAGTCTTCTACTTGGTTTATTTTATGGTGTTCCTGCTGCAAGCTCATCAAATTATGGACAGTTGTCTCCTTCCCCAGTGGACAGGCATGGGACAATTTCCTTTCTCCTCTCTCCTCTTGGTTCTTAATAGGTGGAAAAAAAAGAAGATTGTTTTCAAAGACTGAAATCTTCTTTCTTGTAACTTAAGAAAAAAGAATGCATTGTAAAAAAAAAAAAAAAAAGAGGGAAATGAAAAGAAAGCATGCCCTCATCCTATGTTGTTATCACTTTACTTAATTCAGGGTTCAGCTGAGAGCCCAAGGCTACTGTCTTGATCTGCACTTCCTGTCTGCACACAGATCCTTGGTGTATAGGCCTCTCATGATCTTAAAATGTTTCCAGAATTTCTCCTTGCTCTGACCCTCTTAGTGTTGGAATTGGTAGTCTTAATTTATTTCCAAAGTCTATCTTTTCTCTCCAAATTAAATAACAGTGTCATGAAATGCTTCATCTTCTAATATCCTATCAGCAAAATCCTCGCTTTAATGGTACAAGGTTATCTCCTGGGCTTTGGAAATGTAAAGGAATTTACATGAAATTGATGTTGACAAAGCACAGATACTCCTTTGCAGGATCACAATGAACATCTTATCTTTTTGCACGTTTCCTGAAAGACAAGCTACATCAGCTGCTAATATGCTTGGTTCCACATGTCACACTTGATTTTTGATACTTTACCCACTTCTCAAAATGGTTAGGAAATATTTGTATGGGTTTCTTTGGCTAGACTTAAGATAAATTACTTTTTGGTGAAGTTCTTAATCCTTTATATTTTCCAGAGTACTTGATTTCTTACAGCAAGCTTACAAACAAAAGCCCACAAGCAACATCCTAGACTAATGTGCAAGTTAACACTGAAGAAGAGTTAGACTCCATGCCTTGATACAATAATAATAATAAGTGTAGGTAGGGAATTGTCTATAATAAGAACTTTACATATATGAATATATTCAATCCTCACAACAGCCTTGAAGAAAATATTATTATTAAACCCATTTTACAGTTCAAAAACACTAAGGCTAGAGAAAGGAAAGAAACTGGTCCAAAGCCATACAGCAAGTAAATGATGGAGCAGGGATGTGATGCCACAACTCAGTAATTAATCACTGTGTTGCAATTCTTTCCCCTTTTCATTAGGCTCTGTAACTTGTCTGGGGACAAATAAAGGTTGTAAAGATCAGTTTACTTTCTGTCAGTCATATGACATCACCAAGTCACCTCTGGTGGAGTGAGAAAAGCGTGAAACTGTAACATCAGAATCACTAATACTGGTCCCTGACTGAATCTTCACTTCTTGAATTCCTGTTCCTTATCTCAAAAATGTTATTAATATTCCTACCTCATAGCAATGTTGGGAAAATTCCACATGGACGTGCAGCCAACCCCAAGTCGTATGTAAAGTCTGAAGTACCACGTAAATGTAAAGTAACATCTGTTCATGTATTGGATTTTCTTCATTTATCTTTCCCCAGATGCTGTATTGCATCCCAACTCTCAAAAAAAGAAAAAGAAAAAAAAATGTGATGGTGCATGGTTCTAGAATATCTTAAACTTATATGCCAAGGGTACAAGAAGATTTATTTTCACGTATGTAAGCACTTGTATAAACATTTTTCTAGATCAATATATCTTCTTGGGTTGCAGTTTGGAGCCCTCTCTGGCAGGAGGTCAACGCCTACAGTTGGGGCGTTGAAAGTATTCAAAACAGATGCAGCCCATTCTCTAAGGCCTAGCCTCTGGCTAATTCTTTTCTGAGTTCTCAAACTGTTGTGGCTACATGCCCACAAAAGAGAGTCTACATTTTGGAGAGAAGGAGCAGCACACATTACACTCCACCTTAAACAATGCCCCATTCAATTTGAATTGGTTTTGTTTCTCAATGGTGTAATGACACTATTTGCCCAGTTATTTTTTTAATCTTCTTCATTTTACATTTTCACTCTTCCATTGATACATTTCCATAATTTTATCCTTCTATTTGTAACCTCCACATTCCACCCAACCCATTGGCACTTCACCAAGAGATGATTGAATCATTCCAAAGCCCAGATAGTGCCCTGATATTCTATGAGAATATTTGCTGGAAAGTATAAAATTTTAGCCTAATCATTTTCTTTCATTCCCAAGTTTCCTGTGCTATTTTTTGTGAGACCAGATAGGAGTCATTCTACAAAATGATGAAGCTCTATGACAGAGTTTTTCACTGGACTAGAGAAAAGGCTCTTACTACACGTGGGGTCCATTTTTAAAATCAATGCCAGAAAAAAGGTTTAAATTAGATGGGATCTTAGAGATCATTTTGTTCTCACTTCTTACTTACCTTTCCTCCAGGAAGGCAGTGATATAGCTCCATCCAAATGCTTTTGGAGACAGGTGATCCATGCCACCCACACACAGGACACACACAGGAACAGGATATCTAATTGTGCCATCTCATCTCTCCAAGTTTCCCTCCCCAATCTCCTTTCCGCTCTCTGGATCTTCACTCAAAAATTTATTCAACCAATTGACCCGCTTCTCAACACACACCAGGTTTTCTGTTATTCAAAGAAGCAAATGCATTACTTTTCCTTCTAACGAAATATTGCTTGAATCAAGGAAGTTGCTAGTATGAAAGCAAACTAAAACAAAATAAACCTTGGTACACAGGAATGAGAGTTTAGTATTTTTTCTTTTTCTTTTTCTTTCTTTGTATTTAGTAGAAAATTGCTATGTTGTGAGGATGAAATCTTAGTATCTACCATTAACCAACAGATAGAAAAAGGGTGGATGAAATAATGAAATTAGTAAAAATGAGTTAGAAAATAACTTACAGGGAAAAATAGACCTAAAACTGAGACTACCAGATAAAATATAGGACACCAAGTTCAATTTGTGTTTCAGATAAACAGATAATTGTAGTATCAGTATGTCCCAGAGATTGCATTTGTTTGTCTCTGCTACTCTGTCTCTCCTCCCCATCTGATTTTGCCACCCACCTTTTAAAGTTTCTCCCTTCCTCTCTTTGCATGGGATATACTTATCCTAAAACAATATTTCTTCTACTAAAACTTTATTCATGATTTATCTAAAATTCAAATTGAACTCAGGGGCATCTGTATGTATATTTGCTAAGCCTGATAATTCTAGTTGAAATGTCCACAGGCTGCCTAAGAAAAAGAGCCCAGAGGAAGAGTCCTGATCTCAGAGCTATTGTCATTTGTTTTTCATGACTGGGTCTTCCTCCTTCCTCGGACAGAACCTCCTTCTGTTACCAAAAGGAGATGGTGTGACTGTGACCTTAGGAAAGGCAGTGAGAACCGCTGTGGGTGGCTCTGCTTTAGGATTACAACCTCTGCTTTCCACCCACGCCTTCCCTGGCTTTACTGGAGCATTTCCTGTTATGTGTTTGTTCCTTCTTCTGGAAACCTGAGCCCTAACAGAAGAAACAAAACGTAATGTTTTCTGCAATTCATCAGAGGGTGCAAGAGGGCCGTTGTGCTGAGATCAGAAAGGCAGCCTGGTGATTACGGGGGATGACTCCTAGTTGCCTGAGCCTGGCCCTGTGAGATTTGCACTTTCTGAAAGGACCAGCCCCAGCCCGGGACTGATGACTGGGGTACCCAACCTCATAGTACTGTCCATGTCAATGCTGCTCTGGGATGCTGCCCTGGGCCGCTGGCTAAGCTGCTAGCAGGGTCCACACAGATGTGTACAGCCTCCCCTCTTTCTCCTCTTTCTATCCCCCCTTGGTCTCTGTCATTCCGCAACTCTCTTCCTCTTTATCCATCTCCCTCTTCTTTAAGAGTATCCTTGTCTCCTCATCCCTCTCTTCATTCTATTTCTGTCTCTCTGGTCCCTTTCTACTTCTACTTTCTTGCATCCCTCTTCTCCCATCTTTTTGCCAACACTTTCTCTCCTTTTTCTTTTCCAGCATTCACTTTCCTCCCTCCTCTCCCCATCTTTTTGCCAACCCTTTCTCTCCTTTTTCTTTCCAGCATTCACTTTCCTCCCTCCTCCCTGACACCCTTCCCTCCACTCTATTCCTCTTTTCTCTGTTTTTTCTTTCCTTCTCTCCCCTGCCTTCTTTCTTTGTCCCCTCCCCCAACTCCCTTTCACTTTCTTCTTTTCTCCCTCTCTTTCCCACCTGTCTCATGCATTCCCATTATGCATCTCGTGTAGTGAATCACACTAGGGAGGTGGCATTTCTAAAACTGTGACACGGACCGTCTGTGATATTTGTTCTTCCAGGCTCTGCCATTAGCCACGGCCAGCATGTTTCAGCATGGGGTTGGCCCAAATCTATGAATCAAACCTGCTAACTTAGGCAGCAAGATCCATCCAAACGGAAGGAGATTTGAGGATACAAAGTACTGAGTCTTTGCTAGCATCCCTTGAGCATCAATAGTGCCTTGTTTTCCAGGAACCTCTGTATATATTTGATGCATTGGCTTGGTTCTGCAGAATCAGTTTTGCAAGAATTGAGAAAGTTTGTCAAATCACTCTCATCCTTGGAGCTTATGTTTCTTCCTAAGCATACTTTTGAAGGGATCAAAGTAAGGTTTTCATTAGCTCTTTCTAACTTCTTGGTTGAGAATGAAAAACAATATTCTAAGACTATTACCCAAATCTTGAGATAAACTACATGGAGGTTTTATAATAATGTGCATATGTATTTGTGTGAGAATACAGACACACACAATGTAAATATAATAACTATAAATGTACTTCCGCAAAAAGATATTTTATATATATAAACTATATATAAGCGTGAATCTGTATTGTGCACATACACATCCTCAAAAGCCTGTGGTTGTATATAAATACCTAATTATATAAAGAGAATGTTTAGGATGTTATCATGAACCATGGTTAAGGATAAAAATGAGGGAATTTTGGCATTTCTGATTTTATTTAAAGATACTATGCCACCTCTTGGTTTAGGTTTAAGTTAGATTTAAGCACTTTCATTAAAAGTAGCTCTCACAAGTCAGTGAAAAGGGAAATAAGCCATAGCTCAAAGAAACCTTTAGTTAGTATCAAGGACAGGAAGGTAGGCCTAGCAAAAGCAAGAAAGTAAGTTCTTGTCATGAATGGACAGAAGTCTATATGTCAACATGTCTCTTCCACTTTCTGCCATGTGTCCATGGGCTGAAGACAGCCTAGTGACGTTGAAAATAACTCTCCCCTCATCATCAGACCCAGACAAGTATAAACAGCCATATGTTTGAGTCTCTTTGGGGCAGGGAGCTGCAGTATTGAACAACAACAACAACAAAATGCCATATGAACATCATGGACAAAATGTTTTTGTTCTTTGCAAAGAAAATGTTAATAATAGAGATACTGTGAAGTGTTGCTTCAAAAACAACCCCTTCCATTCACTCCCCTGAAACCCTCAGATTTCCAACTCAGTGTGAGAATAGTAGTTAAAGGTAACATTTTTAGATTAAGGATATCATAACTAACTCTTGGACAACTTATTTGAATTAATGTACAATGTTACTCCATGGTAGAGGCTAGGAAAGTGTTAGAAGTTAACACACTCTGACAATGTACCTTCAAAATTATAAATAACTATATAGGCTGGTGCACTGGCTCATGCCTGTAATCCCAGAACTTTGGGAGACTGAGGCAGAAGGATAGATTTTAAAAACTTAACCAGGATGTGGTGACAGATGCCTATAGTCCCAGCTACTCAGGAGGCTGACAGGGGAGGATTACTTGAGCCTAGGAGGCTGAGGCTGCAGTAAGCCATGATCACTCCATTGCACTCCAGGCTGGGTGACAGAGCAAGACCCTGTCTAAAAATAAATAAATAAATAAAAATACATATATAGAAGTATATGCAGGAATTCTTTGTTTTTGAAGGCAGAATATTTTGAAGTTCAAAGAATAAGAAATTTAAACAAAACTTCACATTGATACTCACGTATACATAAAATTGAACAAAAATTCCCTAACCTAGTTTATAAAGAACAGATAAAAGATTTTCTTTAGTATGAGAAAAAAGGCATAGGACACAAACAACAAGAACAAATAAAGAGAGAGAAACTATGTTGGGTTAAAGCCTACTACCTTACTTTGTAGTGTGTTTAAAAATCCCTATAGGCTGTCGTGGTGGTTCAAGCCTGTAATCTCAGCACTTTAGGAGGCCGAGGCAGGCGGATCACCTGAGGTCGGGAGTTGAAGACCAGCCTGACCAACATGGAGAAACCCCGTCTCTACTAAAAATACAGAATTAGCTGGGCCTATTGGTGCATGCCTGTAATTCCAGCTACTCGGGAGGCTGAGGCAGGAGAATCACTTGAATCTGGGAGGCAGAGGGTGCAGTGAGCCAAGATCTCACCATTGCACTCCAGCCTGGGCAACAAGAGCAAAATTCCATCTCAATAAATAAATAAATAAATAAATATCCCTATTACGTCTAATGGACTCTTGGTAGAGAACGGGAAGGAAGAGATACCAAAGGGAAGTCACTTTTGTTAGCAATTGACTCCTGAGCTTTCTCTGTTGCATTTCAAATAACCAGGCAGTGACTGACAAGTCACCACTATGAGAGAGATGCAGCCAAAGCCACCCCTGAGCTCAGAAGAACAGTCTAGGAATCACCAAAACATGTTGAGGAAAAACTGACATAAGATAAAATACACAGATCCTAAGTGCACAATTTTATGAGTTTTAAAGAATACATATGCCCATGGAACCACAGCCCCAACCACTAGGACATTGTTATAACCCCAGAAAACTTTATTTGTGTCCCCCTCCTTCTCACTTTCACCGACACAGACATGGACTCATACCTATGCACTCTTTGTGTCTGGCATCTTTGACTTTGGTGTGATATTTTGAGATTCATCTATGTTGTTGCCTGAACCTGTTGTTTCCTCCTTTTCATGGCTGAATAGTATTCTGTTGTATCAAACTATCACAACTGGTTTAGCCATTCACCTTTTTTTTTTTAACTTTTATTTTAGGTTCAGGGGTATATGTGAAGGTTTGTTACATAGGTAAACACATGCCATGGGCGTTTGTTGTACATATTATTTCATCACCCAGGTATTAAGTATAAGCCCAATACTCAATAGTTATCTTTTCTGCTCCTCTCCCTCTTCTCACCCTTCCCCCTCAAGCAGACCCCGTGTCTGTTGTTTCCTTCTTTGTGTTAGTGAGTTCTCATCATTTAGCTCCCACTTATAAGTGAGAACATGTGGTATTTGGTTTTCTGTTCCTGTGTTAGTTTGCAAAGGATAATAGCCTACAGCTCCATCCATGTTCCCGCAAAAAACATTATCATTCTTTTTTATGGCTGCATAGTATTCAATGATGTATACGTACCACATTTTCATTATCCCATCTACCACTGATGGGCATTAAAATGATTCCATGTCTTTTCTATTGTGAATAGTACTGCAATGAACATTCACGTGTGTATGTCCTTTCCATTCACCTTTTTCATGGACATTTGGGCAGTATACAGTTTGGGGCTATTAGAAATAAAGCTACTCTACACATTTGTATACAAATCTTCATGAGGACATATATTTTTACTTCATTTCGGTAAAATACCTAGGAGTGAAATTTCTAAATCACAGCATACGTATGCATTTGAATACGGCAGAGACTAGAAAACCATTTTCCAGTCTACTTATACCATTTTATACTGTCACCAGCAATGTATGCAAATTATTCTAGTTGCTCCATATCCTCACCAACATTTGGTGATATCAGTCTTTTTAATTTTTGCTATTCCAGTGAATATGAAATGGTATTTCCTGTGGTTTTAATTTACATTTCCCTGTGCTTATTGGTAATTCATATGCCTTCCATTGTGAAGTTTCTGTTTACATGTTTGCTCATTTTTTATTGCATTGGCTTTTAATTATTGAATTTTAAGGGTACTTTATATATTGTATATCCAAGCCCTGTCTCAGATATATGTGTGTGTATGTGTGTGTGTATGTATGATGTTCCTTCCCAACATTCTTTTCAATGTATAGCTTGCCTTTCTCATTTTTCAAGTATATTTCAATAAGTAGAACTTTTAAATTTATAATACAATTTTTATTTTTTCTTTTATGTTTATTACTTTTGTACCCTATCTAAAAAATATTTTCCTGTCCTATGATTGTGAGATATTTGCCTCTGATTTTTTTCTAGAAGCTTTATAGTTTTTGCTTTTAAGTTTAGGTCTGTGATCTATCTCAAATTAATCATTCTGTGTAGTATGAGGTAAAAGTCAGGGTTCGTTTTTCACTCAAATGATTATCTAGTTATTCCAGCACCATTTATTGAAATGATGATTATTTTCCCCATTTAATCACCTTGGCCTCTTTGTTGAAAATAACTTACGATGTATGTGCAAATGTATTTCTGGACTCTCTATTTTGTTTCCTTGGTCTCAATATTCCTTAAGCCAAAAATGAACTGGTCAGCTACTGTCATTTTATAATTAGTTTTAAATAGAGTAGGATAGGTTCTTTATCTTTGTTTTTCTGTTAAGGATTGTTTGGCTGTTCTAGATCTTTTGCATTTTCACATAAATGTTGGAATCAACTTGTCAGTTTCTACAAAACAACTTGTAAAGTTTTATTTGAAGTTGTCTTGACTCTATAGATCAATTAGGGGACAATTGACATTTTAGCAATATTGAATTTTCTGATCCCTAATCATGTTATATTCCTCCATTGATTTCTACCTTTTAAAATTTCTCTCAGAAATATTTTGTAGTTTTTCTTTATTTTAATTTAATTTTTTTTATTGCATTTTAGGTTTTGGGGTACACGTGAAGAACATGCGAGATTGTTGCATAGGTACACACATAGCAGTGTGATTTGCTGCCTTCCTCCCCATCACCTATATCTGGCATTTCTCCCCATGCTATCTCTCCCCCAACTCCCCACCCTCTGCTGTCCCTCCCCTGTTCCCCCGACAGTCCCCAGTGTGTGATGCTCCCCTCCCTGTGTCCATGTGTTCTCATTGTTCAACACCCGCCTATGATTTAGAACATGCAGTGTTTGATTTTCTGTTCTTGTGTCAGTTTGCTGAGAATGATGGTTTCCAGGTTGATCCATGTCCCTACAAAGGACACGAACTCATCGTTTTTGATGGCTGCATAATATTCCATGGTGTATATGTGCCACAATTTCCCTGTCCAGTCTATCATTGATGGGCATTTGGGTTGGTTCCAGGTCTTTGCTATTGTAAACTGTGCTGCAATGAACATTCGTGTGCATGTGTCCTTATAGTAGAATGATTTATAATCCTTTGGATATATACCCAGTAATGGGATTGCTGGGTCAAATGGAATTTCTATTTCTAGGTCCTTGAGGAATCACCACACTGTCTTCCACAACGGTTGAACTAATTTACACTCCCACCAACAGTGTAAAAGTGTTCCTATTTCTCCACATCCTCTCCAGCATCTGTTGTCTCCAGATTTTTTTAATGATTGCCATTCTAACTGGTGTGAGAAGGTATCTCAATGTAGTTTCGATTTGCATTTCTCTAATGACCAGTGATGATGAGCATTTTTTCATATGTTTGTTGGCCTCATGTATGTCTTCTTTTGTAAAGTGTCTGTTCATATCCTTCGCCCGTTTTTGAATGGGCTTGTTTGTTTTTTCTTGTAAATTTACATTCTTTGTAGATTCTGGATATCAGCCCTTTGTCAGATGGGTAGACTGCAAAAATTTTTTTCCATTCTGTTGGTTGCCGATTCACTCTAATGACTGTTTCTTTTGCTGTGCAGAAGCTGTGGAGTTTGATTAGGTCCCATTTGTCTATTTTGGCTTTTGTTGCCAATGCTTTTGGTGTTTTAGTCATGAAGTCCTTGCCTACGCCTATGTCCTGAATGGTTTTGCCTAGATTTTCTTCTAGGGTTTTTATGGTGTTAGGTCTTATGTTTAAGTCTTTAATACATCTGGAGTTAATTTTAGTGTAAGGTGTTAGGAAGGGGTCCAGTTTCTGCTTTCTGCACATGGCTAGCCAGTTTTCCCAACACCATTTATTAAACAGGGAATCCTTTCTCCATTGCTTGTTTTTGTCAGGTTTGTTAAAGATCGAACGGTTGTAGATGTGCTGTGTTGCCTTGGAGGCCTCTGTTCTGTTCCATTGGTCTATATCTCTGTTTTGGTACCAGTACCATGCTGTTTTGATTACTGTAGCCTTATAATATAGTTTGAAGTCCGGTAGTGTGATGCCTCCCACTTTGTTCTTTTTGCTTAGAATTGACTTGGCTATGCGGGCTCTCTTTGGTTCCATATGAAGTTTAAGGTGGTTTTTTCCAGTTCTGTGAAGATGGTCATTGGTAGCTTGATGGGGGATAGCATTGAATCTGTAAATTACTTTGGGCAGTATGGCCATTTTCACAATATTGATTCTTCCTAACCATGAGCATGGAATGTTTCTCCGTCTGTTTGTGTCCTCTCTTATTTCATTGAGCAGTGGTTTGCAGTTCTCCTTGAAGAGGTCCTTTACGTTCCTTGTTAGTTGTATTCCTAGGTATTTTATTCTCTTTGTAGCAATCCTGAATGGCAGTTCATTCTTGATTTGGCTCTCTTTAAGTCTGTTATTGGTGTATAGGAATGCTTGTGATTTTTGCACATTGATTTTGTACCCTGAGACTTTGCTGAAGTTGCTTATCAGTTTCAGGAGATTTTGGGCTGAGACGATGGGGTCTTCTAGATATACAATCATGTCGTCTGCAAATAGAGACAATTTGACTTCCTCCTTTCCTATTTGAATACCCTTTATTTCTTTTTCTTGCCTGATTGCTCTGGCTAGAACTTCCAGTACTATATTGAATAGGAGTGGTGAGAGAGGGCATCCTTGTCTAGTGCCAGATTTCAAAGGGAATGCTTCCAGTTTGTGTGCATTCAGTATGATATTGGCTGTTGGCTTGTCGTAAATTGCTTTTATTATTTTGAGATACGTTCTGTCAATATCTAGTTTATTGAGGGTTTTTAGCATAAAGGGCTGTTGAATTTTGTCAAAGGCCTTCTCTGCATCAATTGAGATAATCATGTGGTTTTTGTCTTTGATTCTGTTTATGTGGTGAATTATGTTTATAGACTTGCATATGTTGAACAAGCCTTGCATCCCTGGGATGAATCCTACTTGATCATGGTGGATAAGCTTTTTGATGTGCTGTTGCAGTCGTTTTGCCAGTATTTTATTGAAGATTTTTGCATCTATGTTCATCATGGATATTGGCCTGAAGTTTTCTTTTCTTGCTGAGTCTCCGCTGGGTTTTGGTATCAGGATGATGTTGGTCTCATAAAATGATTTGGGAAGGATTCCCTCTTTTGGATTGTTTGGAATAGTTTCAGAAAGAATGGTACCAGTTCCTCTTTGTATGTCTGGTAGAATTCAGCTGTGAACCCATCTGGACCTGGGCTTTTTTGGGTGGTAGGCTCTTAATTGCTGCCTCCACTTCAGACCTTGTTATTGGTCTGTTCAGAGTTTTGAATTCTTCCTGGTTTAGGCTTGGGAGGATGCAAGTGTCCAGGAATTTATCCATTTCTTCCAGGTTTACTGGTTTATGTGCATAAAGTTGTTTGTAATAATCTCTGATGATGGTTTGTATTTCTGTGGAATCTGTGGTGATATCCCCCTTTATCATTTTTTATTGCATCTATTTGATTATTCTCTCTTTTCTTTTTTATTAATCTGCCTAGTGGTCTGTCTATTTTGTTGATTTTTTCTAAAAACAAGCTCCTGGATTTATTGATTTTTTTGAAGGGTTTTTTTGTGTCTCTATCTCCTTCAGTTCTGCTCTGATCTTAGTTTTTTCTTGTCTTCTGCTAGGTTTTGAGTTTTTTTGATCTTGCTCCTCTAGTTCTTTCAATTTTGATGATAGGGTATTGATTTTAGATCTCTCCTTGCTTCTCATGTGGGCATTTATTGCTGTATATTTTCCTCTGGAGACTGCTTTAAATGTGTCCCAGAGATTCTGGTGTGTTGTGTCTTCATTCTCGTTGGTTTCAAAGAACATCTTTATTTCTGCCTTAATTTCATTGTTTATCCAGTCAACATTCAAGAGCCAGTTGTTCAGTTTCCATGAAGCTGTGCGGTTCTGAGTTAGTTTCTCAATTCTGAGTTCTGACTTGATTGCACTGTGGTCTGAGAGACTGTTTGTTATGATTTCCATTCTTTTGCATTTGCTGAGGAGTGATTTACTTCCAATTATATGGTCAGTTTTAGAGTAGGTGCAATGTGGTGCTGAGAAGAATGTATATTCTGTGGATTTGGGGTGGAGAGTTCTGTAAATGTCTATTAGGTTTGCTTGGTCCAGGTCTGAGTTAAGTCCTGGATATCCTTGTTAATTTTCTGTCTCGTTGATCTGTCTAATATTGACAATGGGGTGTTAAAGTCTCCCACTATTATTGTGTGGGAGTCTAAGTCTCTTTGTAAGTCATTAAGAACTTGCCTTATGTATCTGGGTGCTCCTGTTTTGGGTGCGTATATATTTAGGATCATTAGCTCTTCTTGTTGCATTGATCCTTTTACCATTATGTAATGTCTTTCTTTGTCTCTTTTAATCTTTGTGGTCTTAAAGTTTATTTTATCAGAGATGAGAATTGCAACTCCTGCTTTTTTTTGCTCTCCATTTGCTTGGTAAATCTTCCTCCATCCCTTTATTTTGAGCCTTTGTGTATCCTTGCATATGAGATGGGTTTCCTGGATATAGCACACCGATGGGTTTTGGCTTTTTATCCAATTTGCCAGTCTGTGTCTTTTGATTGGGACATTTAGCCCATTTACATTTAGGGTTAATATTGTTATGTATGAATTTGATCCTGCCATTTTGATGCTAGCTGGCTGTTTTGCCCGTTAGTTGATGCAGTTTCTTCATTGTGTTGATGCTCTTTACCATTTGGTATGTTTTTGGAGTGGCTGGTACTGTTTGTTCCTTTCTATGTTTAGTACCTCTTTCAGGAGCTCTTGTAAAGCAGGCCTGGTGGTGATGAAATCTCTGAGTACTTGCTTGTTCACAAAGGATTTTATTTTTCCTTCACTTATGAAGCTTAGTTTGGCTGGATATGAAATTCTGGGTTGAAAGTTCTTTTTTAAGGATGTTGAATATTGGCCCCCACTCTCTTCTGGCTTGTAGGGTTTCTGCTGAGAGATCTGCTGTGAGTCTGATGGGCTTCCCTTTGTGGGTGACCCAACCTTTCTCTCTGGCTGCCCTTAGCATTTTCTCCTTCATTTCAACCCTGACGAATCTGACGATTATGTGCCTTGGGTTGCTCTTCTTGAGGAATATCTTTGTGTTCTCTGTATTTCCTGGACTTGAATATTGGCCTGCCTTGCTAGGTTGGGGAAGTTTTCCTGGATAATATCCTGAAGAATGTTTTCCAGCTTGGATTTATTCTCTCCGTCACATTCAGGTACACCTATCAAACGTAGATTAGGTCTTTTCACATAGTCCCATATTTCTTGGAGAATTTGTTCATTCCTTTTTACCCTTTTTTCTCTAATCTTGTCTTCTCATTTTATTTCATTGAGTTGATCTTCGACCTCTGATATTCCTTCTTCTGCTTGGTCAATTTGGCTGTTGAAACTTGTGTATGCTTTGCGAAGTTCTCGTGTTATGTTTTTCAGCTCCATCAATTCACTTATATTCCTCTCTAAGTTGTTTATTCTCGTTAGCATTTCATCAAATCTTTTTTCAAGGTTCTTAGTTTCTTTGCATTGGATTAGAACATGCTCTTTTAGCTCACAGAAGTTTCTTATTACCTACCCTCTGAAGCCTGATTCTGTCAATTCATCACACTCATTCTCCATCCAGCCTTGTTCTCTTGCTGGTGAGGAGTTGTGATCCCGTGTAGGAGGCGAGGCGTTCTGGTTTCAGGTGTTTTCATCCTTTTTGCGCTAGTTTCTTCCCATCTTTGTGGATTTATCCACCTGTCATCTTTGTAGTTGTTGACTTTCAGATTGGGTCTCTGAGTGGACGTCCAGTTTGTTGATGATGAAGTTATTTCTTTCTGTTTCTTAGTTTTCCTTCTAACAGTCTGGTCCCTCTGCTGTAGGACTGGTGAGGTCCACTCCAGGCCCTGCTTGCCTGGGGATCACCTGCAGCGGCTGCAGAACAGGAAGGGTTGCTGCCAGTTTCTTCTTCTGCTATCTTTGTCTCAGAAGGATACCTGCCAGATGGCAGTCTGAGCTCTCCTTTCTGAGGTGACTCTTTGGATATACGGGGGTCAGGGAGCTGCTTGAGGAGACAGTCTGTCCTTTATAGGAGCTCAAGTGCTGAGCCGTGAACTGCATTGTTCATTCAGAGCTGCTGGGCAGGTACGTTTAAGTCTGCTGCAGCAGAACTCATAAACCCCCCCCCTTCTTTCCCCCCCCAGGTGCTCTGTCCTGGGGAGTTAGGGCTTTATTTATGAGTTTCTGTTGTGCTGCTGCCTTTTTCATGGTTGCCCTGCCCAGCGAGGAGGCAGCCTAGTCACTGTCTGCCTGCAGAGGCTTTGCTGAGCTGCTGTGGGCTCTGCCCAGCTGCTATGTGAACTTCCCTGCAGTCCTGTTTACAGGGGTGTAGTTAGAACTGCCTTGGCAATGGCGGCCCACCTCTATAATGGCAGACTCTCTCTGTAATGGCGGGCTGCCTCAGCAATGGCAGGCTGCCTCAGCAATGGCAAACTACCTCCGTAGTGGTGGACTGCCTCGGTAATGGCAGACGCCCCTCCCCCCACAGAGCTGGACCATCCCAGGTTCAGCTGTGCTTGCTGTGAAACTCTCAATCCAGAGCGTTTCCGATTGCTTTTTTTTTGTGGGGGGTGGGGCCAGCCGAGCCTGATCACCTGGCTCCCTGCCTCAGAGCCTGTTTTTTTTTTTTTCCAGTTGAACAGTCAAATGTCTCCCAGGTGTTCCAGTCACCTGTTGAAAAGGTGCCAGGATCTGTGTGATTTCCTTTGCAGCGACCCACAGCACCAACTGAAACAGCGGTGCTGAGATTCATGGCGCTTTTTTGCCTGGGAATCTCCTGGCCTGGCTCCCTGTTACAGTCCCCTTTTTAGTCAGATTAATGGGCGACTCTGCCTTCCCAGAGCTCCAATCACCAGCTAAAATGGCACCCAGACCCATGTATTTTGTATGGAGACCCGCTGCGCCGGGGCACCGGCAAACAGCCGCACCGGCCAAACCAGCCACGCTGTCGACCTGTGGGGCTCCTCCGCCTAGGAATCTCCTGGTCTGTGGGCAATAAAATCCATCTGGAAATGCGGCGTCCACTCACCCTCTGCGCTTTCACTGGGAGCTGCAATCCTGAGCTGCTCCTAATCGGCCATCTTGGATCCCTCTCCATATTTTGTAGTTTTTCATCTACATTTTGCCTACCTTTAGTTAAATCAGTTCCCCAGTATTTCATGCTGCTACAATTATATAGAAATACAAATGATTTGTGTATTAATCTTACATGTTGATGTGTTAAAAATGTCATTATTACTGTGAGTAGTTGCTTAGTAGAGTCCTTAGAATTTTTCACACAAACAATTACGCAATTGTTTTAAAAAAGATTAAGCTTACTTCCTTTTAAATCTTGTTATTTGTCACTTCTTTTTTTTTTTTTGCTTTATTGCACTGGCTATGATATATAATGTTGAACAGCAGTAGTTAGAGCAGAGATTCTTGCCTTGTTCCTGACCTTGGAAGAAAGTGTTCAATCTCTCACAATAAAGTATGATGTGAGCTGTAGGTTTTCCATAGATGTTCCAAGTTGCTAAAATTGCCTTCAATTCCTAATTTACAGAGAGTTTTATATCTTTGAATGGATGTTGAATTTTTTTTTTTTTTTTTTTTTTTTTGAGGCAGAGTCTCGCACTGCCACCCAGGTTGGAGTGCAGTGACGCGATCTCGGCTCACTGCAACCCCACCTCCTGGGTTCAATCAATTCTCCTGCCTCGGCCTCCTGAGTAGCTGGGCTTACAGTCACGTGCCACCACGCCCAGCTAATTTTTGTATGTTTAGAGACAGTGTTTCACCATCTTGGCCAGGCTGGTCATGAACTCCTGACCTCAGGTGATTCGCCTGCCTCAGGCCTCCCAAAATGCTAGGATTACAGCCATGAGCCACTGCACCCAGACCTAATTTAGACTTTTTAAATTAGCTACCTAAGGTGTAAACTTAGATCATGGATTTTAAACTTTTTTTCTTTATAAACATTTAAATCTACAAATTTCTTTCTAAGCAGTGCTTTAAGCTACACCTCACAAATTTTTATATATTGAGCTTTCTCTTCCATTCAGTTCAAAGTGTTTTCTAATTTCCCTTTTGATTTTGTTTCTGCCAATATTCATTGACTACCTTACTTGACATTAATACAGCCTGCTAATTTTTTTTATGCTGGTTATTTGCATGATATATCTTTTTCTATCTTCTTTTATTTAACCTATTTTTATTTTTATACTTTAAGTCCATCTCTTGTACACAACACAAAATTAGGTTTTATTTTGCTTTACTTTGCTTTTTATCCAGTCTGACACTCTCTGCCTTTTCACTGGAGTGATTAGTTTCTTTATATTTAATGTAATTGTTGGCATTGTTAGGATTAGACCTACTGCTTGGCAATGTGTTTTCCATGTGTCCCCTCTGTTGTAGATGCTTTTTACCCCTTTATTGCTTTCTTGGGGGAATAACAGACAGTCACAAATAATTACAAATATTCTTTTCATCTCAAATATTTTCCAGATTTAAACTCAATATTTTTTCTGTGCTGCTGTGTGCTTGAGACATTATAAAGTTACATTAATCAGATATGGATAACACAAATTTCCATATTAAGGGCTAATAATTATAAATTGTTATTCTGATTTTAGTTAGACTTAAATTATCTAATTTCCATGAGATGTGATTTCTTCTCACAAGTATCTGATCTGAAAGGTTAGTTGAGGTACAATTTGGGTGATGGGATATTATTTGAGTAATGGTTACACTAAAAGCCCAGACTTCACCACTGCACAGTATATCCAAAACTACACTTGTTCCTCTTAAATTTATACAAATTATAAAAATACAAGTTTAGTTTGTCAGAAGCATTTTCAGTCTTCTTGATCTGGGCATCACATACTTTGATTTGATGCTTTTTTCTTGTAAAAGCAAATAGCTTTTGAAATTAGATCTTGATTTTTATTTCAATGCACTTACATATCCCCCATATTCTTCTTGTCATATACAGATCATGTAATTTAAATATTCAAAAATTGGGCATCCAGATTTGTATTCAAATCTGTATTCTACATAACAAATACATCTACCAGGTTAATTGTATTATACTTGTGTTAACTGTAAAATATCAGAATTTTTTAAATCTTTAGAAACATCTAGAATCTCTAAAGTACCATTTCCAGAAATGAAAGAAGTCTTACTATAAAATCTATTTTGATTATTTTAATAAGTTCCTGTCCAAGTTCTATAACATTAATAGTGTTGCTTTGAAATTATCATTTTGAAATGACCAGTTGAGTGGTTTAGTAAAGTCCATTATTTTATTAATAATCACAGATACCTCTTTGCAAGATGGATTAGGAGATCATCTGGATGAGGCTTCATTATTATAGCTTCATTTATAAAATTTAAGGATTAAATATTTAATTTTTAAGTGTATTTTTTTCTTTTCAGAAAGTCATAGAATCACATATATTTGGATAAGCATGTGATTGCTTTAATTTTTAAACAAATTTTCAGTGTATTTTCCCTTTATAATCATGACTTAAGTAAGGATTAGCATTCAGTAGCCAAGGTTTAAGAATGCACCATTGATTTACCATGGCAGACATGGTTTTGGAATTTAATTTGGTCAGCCTCTGCTTTAGCAGGACAAAGAGAGAGGAAGGTGATAGCATGCCTTGCATTAGCTATTGTTGGAAATGTGACCCTCTCCCTTAGAACGGTTCCCAGTTTGTCTGCAGGAACAAGCCCCTATGACACAGGAGAGCAGTCAGGAAAGGACAGTGAATGAACATGGATGACAGAAGTGTCTGTGCCACCCATTCATTAGAGACTCACAAAGGGGCATAGAAATTCGGGGGCTTTTGTGGGGATTGAGAAGTTCCTATCAAATGTCTGTCGAGTAATTTAATTACATGGGCATGGTAGGAATGACACAGTGGTTACATTAATAAACTGAAGCATTAAAGAATAATAGCCCAGTTATTGCTGAATTATGGGAAACACGCTGCCTATTCATTGCTGGTGATATTAGAAGGGAGAAGGCGGGGGCTTCCTGCTTTACACTCGCAATGCATAAGAAACAGTTTCTCGCCTTTCCAGACCTGTGGAAAACAGGGTAGAGAGGAAGGCCCAAAGTCATGCCCAATAGCATAAATCTTGCTTTGTTTAAGATGCTTAAAATATCATAAGTGAACTCTGTTTTATGGTGCTAAATAAAATTGACTTGGGCCAGACATAGTAATGAGCATGTGCTGCACAAACATCTCCAAATCGCCTTTCCAACAGATCTCAGTCCTGATCATTTCCATTTGTTGTTCTGTTCTTCTTGTTAATGGAAGCCATTTTATAGGATCACAGGCTACTAGCTTAGCAGTTTAAAAGAAGTAGCCTCTTAATATAATAGAAGCAAACATTATTTTTCATTCTCACTCATCCCTCTGGCCGACTAGAACAAAATGCCTTTTTCCCTCCTGCAGGAGCAGGGGAAAGGAGCATACATTTGATTTCATATTATTTTTCAATAAACATTTATTGAACTATACCAACACTGCTCCAAGAAGTGTGATGTGGAAGGAGGGGAAGAGATGAGGATGAGCTCCGACTTCCAGATTCCAAGAGAGGAAGTCACAGCTCAGCAGCTGGCCACCCACTTCCATGGAACTCAGGAAGATCTTCCTGCCTAAACTCTTGTAGGTGCTATCTTGTGGCCTACGTTGTTTTTCTGGGTTAAAAAAATGTTGACGAGTCTTAAAGATCCATCCACCTCTAAAATTCTTTGAGCCTATTAAATATTTATTTCTAGGAGACAATAAACACTTCACTTACACAGAAACCAATTACCATGTGCAGAAGATGGTCTAAAGAACCACTCAATAATACAAATTATATTTTGTGCTTTGGGGTTTTAAGAAAATATTTCAGAATTCAAGTTTGAACAAGTCAAATAATAGAATTTGAGATAGCAGATCACTTATTTTCTTCAACTAAACAAGAGTGTTTTGATTTCATGGGCAAAATATAAAGTTTAAGTGTCCCTGGTAACACATAGCAAGCTTCACATTTCCTAGGAAAGGCCAGCACTGCTTATGCTCACAGAAGTCACCCCTGCAAGGCTTCTTTAGATCAGTGCTTCTCAAATTGAGCTTTCAAGAGCATCCCACAGAAGGCCTGTTAAAATACAGGTTGCTGGGCCCCAGTCTCAGAGCTCAGATTCAGTAGAAGTTGGTTAGAGTCTGGGAATCTGTATTTCTATTCATCCTTTCTCCTTCTCCCTCCCCTCCTGCTGCTACTGCTGGTCCAGGGACCACACTTTGAGAATCACTGCTTTGGATATTAGAATGATGGTGCTCTCAAGTCTTGAAAAATTGCAAAGTTCCTTCTAATTTAGCAGAGTTAAAACAAATTTTCATTTAATTTGCACCTATAAATAGCTCTGATGAACTAGTCCTTTATAATTTAAAAAGAAGAATTTAAAAATCACAATGATGAGGCTCGGCATGGTGGCTCACACCTGTCATCCCAACACTTTGGGAGGCTGAGGCAGGTGGATCACCTGAGGTCAGAGGTTCAAGACCAACCTGGCGAACATGGTGAAAGCCCCTCTCTACTAAAAAAAAAAATACAAAACTTAGCCAGGCATGGTGGCAGGCACCTGTGCTCCCAGCTACTTGGGAGGCTGAGGCAGGAGAGTCACTTGAACCCAGGAGGCAGAGGTTGTAGTGAGCCAAGATCACACCATTTCACTCCAGCCTGAGTGACAAGAGTGAAACTGCGTCTCAAAATAAAATAAAGAAATAAAAATCATAATGATGAGATAGAAACAGCATGGATCTTCATTCTGCCACATAACAGAGACATTACATCAATGGAGATTTGACTATTGGCTTTGTTCTTTGCTTCAGCTGTTCAGAGCATTCCATCTGAATCAAGTAGTCTTGGAACATTTGCTAACTGTATGCCTTCCCACTCCCACTTTGTCATGTGCTACAGGCAGAGAAAAGGAATCCAGTCTTTGCCCACTGATTCCTGTGTAGCCACAAGCTTCAGAAACAGTTTAGTCAGCAGTTCATGGCTCCTTGCCCCACACTAACCACAGTTTGACCACCAAAAATGTGGGTCAGCAAGTTGCCAGGATGCTGGAGTATAGTGATTACAAGGACCAGGATGCTAAAGTTGGAAACATATGATGCCACCACAGTTCTTAAGATGGGAAATGAGGGCAAAGGTAAACCCTGCTGTTCTTGGACTTGGTTCTGTTATGCCATCCTTTTTGAAAGCCAACTGCCACTTACACAGTTTTATTTTGCTCGCATAAATTCTGCCAGACAGTGGTTGCATTCAACCAGGACTGGCTATAATTTTTAGTCAGATGTATCTCTTATTCTGTACTTTTTTCTCAGAGAAAGAAACACTCAACTAAATTTTATGCTTCAGACTGAATATCTAAAATCCACAACTTTTTATCTTAACCTGAGTCATAAAACCTGTACCGTCAGAAATGCCTCATTTTCTGTTTTGATTTTCTCACAAAGCACATGTAAATAATTTAGTTGAGATGTTTATTGCTTTGCCATCACAGAGAATTAGATTATTAGCTTCTGAAAATAATAAAAGAAATTGTCACTAATTATATAGAGTGTGCCAAAATTATCAATTTGTAATGAACAACAAATCCTGATTAGTTGATATCCAGACTGAGTCTACTTGCTGGGTCTGATCTAAATATCCAGTGAGAAATCTGGCTTAGATAAAATAAGGCTAAGAGAAAAATCTCAGAACATATAATTTATTGTATATCTTACTTACACGGCCTTATCTACCATCAGATGCTTAAAATACATAGTGGTTTTGTTTTAAAAAACCTTCTACCTTGTTCCATTTGAATTGAGGAGGCTAAGGTCTGGAAATATAGAACATCTTAAGAGTAACTATGAGACAATGAAGGAAAGAAAACATATTTGGGTACTCAGCCAAGTTCATTGGCTGTGTTATTTCTTTTGTGCAATAAGTTCTTCTTTTTCTTTCTTTCTTTCTTTTTTTTTAAAGATGGAGTCTCACTCTGTTGCCCAGGCTGGAGTGCAGTGGTGTGATCTCAGTTCACTGCAATCTCTGCTCCCGGGTTCAAGGGATTCTCCTGCCTCAGCCTCCTGACTTGCTGGGATTACAGGCGCCTGCCACCACACCCAGCTAATTTTTGTATTTTCAGTAGAGATGTGGTTTCACCATGTTGGCCAGGCTGGTCTCAAACTCCTGACCTCAAGTGATCCACCTGCTTTGGCCTCCCAAAGTGCTGGGATTACAGGCATGAGCCACTGCCACCACACCAGGACTTTTTTCTAAGCATATCAACCCTAAGCATGTATTGTGGTTATGTTCACTGATATACACAGATTTTTTAAATGTACTAATCTTTTAATATGGAATATGTAACCTGGCCAATATATTTTAAAAATCAATTTTTAAAAAATGGTTAAATGCAATTTTTCCCTCTTGAGAAGAATATATTTATAATGTTTACACCATATCTTAGAGAACACTATTGTGTTCTCTTTGCTTTCATCAAAACCAAATCTCTGAAGGGGAATGTTTACTGGGAAACCCCTTGAGGAAATTGAGAGATGCAATCTTGACCTCAGGGTATAAAGAAGTATAGCTTTTGACTGGCACCTGATTTTACTCACTGAGCTTCTTTTTGTGCCCTGAAGTGAACACAGTTGGATTTCTAGATAGGAATTGGTACTCTAAGTGTCACAGTGACATCATTGCTGGTAGGAAAAACGCTGCCGTTTTCTTCTGTATTCCAATGACATGATTGTCCCTCTTTGCAGGGAAATGTGCACTCAATGGCTTACGCCGTGCTACAGGTTTGGAGTTCAGAGCCATCACTCTGAACTAATAACTATGAGGCTAGAACATAATGGAACAACCCCTTTAGAAAGTGAATACCCCCCACGGGTTTCATCTGACATCGTGAACGAGGCTTGCAGAGAGACACACAAATTGAATCTGTCCCCCAATTTTTAAAAATTCTCCCTCATTCTTTAGGATCTAAAGCATTGCAGGAATATAGTGTAGAAATCAATCTCCAAACAAATTATTTTCTCCATAGAAGATCACATTTTATGAGTAGAAGAGCATTGGAATCCTATGATTAAAACTTCTAAAATCACCTACGGTAACTCAGAAAAACAGTAAAAGCACAAGGTGGGCCAGATGAAAAAAAGGAAAAGCTCATCTATTTATTTTTTAAAACAGAAATAAGTACTAAAATGTCTACTTGAAAGTCTCAGCTCAAGTGACATCCCATCCAAGTCATTTAGAGTTTTTCCCAGCTGGGTAAGATCATGCCATCATCCTCTAAACTACAGAGAATCCAGGTCTCTTGTATTGAATTACTATAGTCAGCTGCATATACTATAATCAATTATCATTCCCATACATGTCTATTCTTCTTTCTTAGATTATAAGCTCCTTTGAGATGAACATCATACTTTAGATAGACATCACTGTCTTCCCTGGAAAGCTCAGCATCTTACTCTGACAATGCTCAGAAACAACATGCTGGGGCCCAGTGGCTCACACCTGTAATCCCAACACTTTGGGAGGCCAAGGCAGGTAAATCACTTGAGCCCAGGAGTTTGAGAGCTGATCTCAAACTTTTGAGGCTGCTGGGCAACAAGGCGAAATCCTGTCTCTACAAAATACAAAAAATTACCGGGTGTGGTGGTGTGTGCCTGTAGCCCCAGCTACTTGGGAAGCTAAGGTGGCTGAGGCTTGAACCCGGTAGGTTGAGGCTCCAGTGAGCTGAGATCACACCACTGCACTCCAGCCTGGGCAACAGAGCAAGGACCTGTCTCAACAAAATCAATGAATAACAATAAACAGATGTTTCCTAATATCTTACAGGGTAGTAGACGCCACTGAAGATGGTCCAGCCAACAGTATGCTTTTGACTAGAAGTGCAATTAGCATGCAATGCATGACTACAGTCTCCTTTTACTGCCCTTTAGTTATTTTTTAGCTACTTTAAGTTACAGATGGTTTAAATATTTCGGCCGCGGATCCAGAACTGGTAAATGAAGTAAAGAAACTACACCTTTAATGAAATAGTGCAGTTTTCCTGAACTTCCTGAAATTACTTTTTAAAAATCGATTTTTTAGGCTTATTATGCATTTCTAAGGAGCCAAGGAATGTCAGTGTGATGTGTACTTTTTGCGACAAATTCCTTTTCTTATGATTCTTAATAGCAGAATTACAGAATGTCACATGGGGGCTCAGCCTCATAGTATCTTTCATTCTTGAGTGAGGCTTGTTTATGCAAGTCTACACGAGGAGAGCTCTACAAAAGGAAAATGGGAAGGCAAAGTTGGCCCTGAAAAATTCAGCCGCTGGAAATGTGGTCTTGTCCAGATAGTGAGAAAATAATTGTCTCCAGGTTTGATGAAGGGTTTATAGCGCTAACATTTTAGGATGAAATACAGCTGGTTTCAGATTCCACTGTCAACTCAGAATCAAGCTAATTTCTTGTGGTTTGGGGTTTTGTAACTATTTTTTGCAGAGTACTTCTCGGAACTTTTTGTTCCAGAAATACCCTTGACACCCCCTCCACCAGCACCTAAAATTACTTCAGGCCCAGTAGAAAACTTCCTGCGCAGCATTACTTACTCTTCCCAGCAGAGGGCAGCATTACACCTCCATCGGTACAGGACGTACCCATAACTTCAGCAAAGACGTTCTTTACATTCTCAACCAGGACACACAATCTCTCTGATAAGAGAAAATAGTAATAATAACAAACCTAGCAAGAAAAAGGTACTTATACTTTCCAGAGCCAGCAGTTTCTGCAGTTCTGACCAGGGCTCCCAATGTCAGCAATTGCAACAGAGGATTCTGCCCAGAAAGCTGAATTTCAGGACATGATTTGGGCTGGGTTTCTGATGGCCTAGCCTCCCTTTGTTCTTGTCCATTTTCTGAGCTAATTCTTCAATCATCTCAGAAACTTCTGCTGATATACATACATACACACATACATAAGCTAGTGTGATAAAATAAATTTCAATTTTCCTCTTGAAGGCTGATATTCATTAACCCAGCAATTTAAATGACGGGATGTTTCTCAACCAGGGAAGGTATTTTTTGTAGCTTTTATCACTGGTTTGATTAGGGAAAAACAATTAACGAATTCCTGTTGGTCTTAGATTTTTGTTTTTCCCCACTGGAATGACCATTTCTGCCCTTGGGGACTATTTAAAGATGCAATATCTCTAGATGACTTATAACAAATAAGTAGCCAGTATTGCTAAATATCCAGGCACATCACATACCCTTAGATGCATTTTTGAGACTCCAATTTCAATACTTTGCTGTGTATTTATAATATCAACATGCACACCAATAGAATAAGGTAGTGGGGGCAGATTGTTTCACACAGCAAAAGAAAATGTTAGAACTAGAAGGAGCTTTAGAGAAATTTATGTCTCCTGTCTCCCAACCTCTGGATAAGTAGCATCATCTATTATGTGATTTTTAACGCAGTCATATGCTTGTTTTTAAAATTATACTTGGCATAGGATAGCATAAAATTACTTTTTCTAATCATGCAATCGTTCAGAGGTATAAGGAGATGGCCAAAGAACTATGTGGGTGGCAATTTGGAAATATTTCTATGCATAATCTCCCAAAATGCAAGCCTGTGCCCTGCAGAAGAAGGTCGTTTTCTTCTCTTTCTTCTCTTTTGTAGTGACGGTAATCTTGCTATTTTGCCCACACTGGTCTTAAACTCCTGGCCTCAAGCGATCCTCCCGCTTCATCCTCTCAAAGAGCTGGGATTATAGGCACGAGCCACCATGCCCAGCTGTATTCTTCTTTATTGAGTACAAAACTAATGATTTAGCTTTAATTTTCAGAAAGATGTGTTTTTAGGTTTAAATCCCCTTTGCCAGAGAAAACAGTTCTTGGATTTTGCTAGCATCATTTGTTAAGGAAGTTTTCGACCCCTGCAGTCCTTACATTCCAGATTGTACTGTAGGTGGGAGAAATTTGATTCTGTGTTTTGGGCACAGAATGACCATAGAATATTTATTGATAGATGAATGTTGCTGAAACACTAGCAAAGAATGCTGTGTCTTTAGATGTGATAAGCGAGAAACCCACAAAATTACACCCAAAGGATATGGTACTGTATTTATTACTCTTTAATTCACACTGGAGAAAGCTGACCTTTAGTTCTGATTACGTACAGAGAAATGTATCTATTCACATGCACACGTATATATGCAAAATATTCTATTTAACACAAAAAAAAACCCTTAATACCCAACTTCATTTTTAAGAAGAGAATAACTTTCTATTGCATGCCAATTAAATTATTTCTTTAAAAAACTGCTATATGTGCAATATACAAAAGGGAATATTATGTCTTGATTGGAATGAAATTAGAATGATAAACACTTTTTGAAATTGTCATATGTTAATGGTAGAATTTTATTTTTTAAAACAGAGCTTGGCATTCTACATATTGTCACTAGTTGCTTTAGTAATTTTTTTTTCTTTGGCCTGATGATATTGTTCCCTTATGTTAACATTTTGGCAGGCTCCTTGGATAGAAAATATTTTCAAGCCCTACCAGACGTTGCTTCATTTTCATTCTCTTTTCATTATGTTTGGAGTATTATCAAACGAGACAATTGGCATGCTACATGTGTGACTTTTATCCATGGCTATCAGTAAGCATGAGCTACAGTTAAATAAGCAATACAGCTGACACAATTGAAATGTAAACCATGTTAGAATGTTCCAGATCCGATGAACACAAGTAGATCTCACACGAATTTTAAAGAGGCTCTACTAGTGCTACACAAGATCAGCAATTGTCAAAGGTGAATCTTTTAGAAAAGGAATTCTTGATTTTGGCACACAGGCCACAGTGAGCTCGACAAGTTTCCAGGCTCAACAGCCATAGGACTAGGACTCCCTTTGGAATTGAGGGTCCTCCATACTCTCTCCCACTCAACTTTAACCCGGGCTTCGCTCTAAGCTGTGCTTCCAAGAAAGCATGCTTCTTCCAGGGGTCTGGGCTGCTGGCATGCTAATTAACATTTCTCATTGTTTGGGTTCCAAAGGACCAGCACAAAGAAGGCTTTCTCCCCACCTTTCAATTGTATTTTTATTTTAGGAATCCTTTTTTTTGAAAATGCAAAGGAAAAGCATCTTGCTATGGAGCCTGTAAGAGGGAATTCTGCCAAAGTGTAAAATTCCAAGTGTTCTGAACACAGTGGAAAAGTGAATGATTGAAGCAGAGGGGCACTGCAATGGTACTGGAAACAGGACATTTGCTTTCCTCCATGTTCTCAGTCCCACTGTCATAGAGCACATAACTGCCGACATACGTGCTGGTGTTTCTTCAAAGTTTGAGACTGAGATAAATTTGGAGGTGATAGGAAGAATTAACTATGGCCCTCTTTATCATGAAAGCAGTAAAGTTGCTTAGGGTACTTCATCAGGAGAGGATACTCCATCTCTCCCTGGCCTGGCACTTACTAGATGACAACATGTAGATTCTGAACCTCTTTAGACCATCTCAACTAGTGGGCTTGAACTCTAGACATCTGTGAGACTCAAAGTGAAACTCTAACCCAAGCTTTCTATCTTTAAAGTTGTTGAGTTGAAGGATTATCTTGGATTGTTGTTGAGTAATGCAAACCTAGAACTTCCTTTAAAAATTCTCTTTGAGGCACAGTGGCTCACGCCTGTAACCCCAGCACTTTGGGAAGCCAAGGCAGGAGGATCGATTGAGCCCAGGAGTTTAAGACCAGCCTGGGCAACATGGCAAACCCCATCTCTACAAAAAAAAAATTTTTTTAACGTTAACTGGGCATGGTAATGCATGCCTGTAGTCCCAGCTACTTGGTAGGCTGAGGTGGGAGGATTACCTGAGTGCTGGAGGTCTAGGCTTCAGTGAGCCATGATGGTGCCACTGTACTCCAACTTGGACAACAGAGTGAGACCCTGTCTCAAAAAAAATTCTCTTTCCCTGTGTCCCTCTCTATCTCTCTACCACTTTTTAGCTAAAGCAGTGGTTTTGAACTTGGGCATGTTATCAGCATCACCTGGAAGATTTAAAGCATACTGTACCAGGAATATTTAAAGCACAATGAACTAGGCCAGGCACAGTGGCTCACACCTGTAATCCTAGTACTTTGGGAGCCTGAGGTGGGCGGATCACAAGGTCAGGAGTTCGAAACCAGCTTGACCAACATGGTGAAACCCCGTTTCTACTAAAAACACAAAAATTATCCAGGTGTGGTGGTGTGTGCCTGTAATCCCAGCTACTCAGGAGGCTGAGGCAGGAGAATCACTTGAACCTGGGAGGCAGAGGTTACAGTGAGCCGAGATCCCATCACTGCACTCCAGCCTGGGCAACATAATGAGACTCCATCTCAAAAAAAAAAAAAAAAAAAAAATTAGCTGGGGATGGTGGCGCACACCTGTAGTCCCAGCTATTTGGGAGGCTAAGGCAGGAGAATTGCTTGAACCTGGGAGGCAGAAGTTGTGGTGAGCCGAGATCACATGACTGCATTCCAGCCTGGGCAACAGAGTGAGAATCTGTCTCAGAAAATTAAATAAATAAATAAATAAATAAATAAAGCACATTGAACCATACCCTAGAATTTCTGATTCTGTATCTCTGGAGTGAGGCTCCAGAATCTGTATTTCTAACAAGTTCCCAGGTGATCCTCCTGCTAAGAGAACCACATTTTGAGAGCAGGAGTTAAAGTTTAAAGGTTTTAGAGAGCAGGAATGAAAGGAAGCAAAGTACACTTCGAAGAGGAACAACTGGGTGACTCCAGAGATCCCAGTGCCCCGTTTGGCCCTTGACTTGGGGTTTCATACGTTGGTTTGGTTCCAGGGTTTCCATTTCTTCTCCACTGATTCTTCCTTTGGAGTGGGCTGTCTGCATGCACGGTGACCTGCAAGCACTTGGAGGGCCATATATGCAGTGTTTGCTGAAGTTGTGCACATGCTCACTTGAGGTGTTCTTCCCTTACCAGGCCAGCATTCCTAGAGGACGGTCGTATACCCATTAAACGCCACCATTTTGCCTCTTATTGCGCATGCTTGGGCCCACTTGCCCAACTCCTGAGATCTTATCAGGAAGCACTGATCATCAGCCTCAGGTGTTTTCTATCTATTGGGAGCCTATCTTTCCCTGCTGCCAGTTGTGACCAATTATCATTTTAGAGAGACAATTAACAACTGCCTGACCATCACCTGATGGTTACCTGACATTCCTGGGGATAAAGGGAACCCTCTCCTAGCCTACTTATGTCTGACTACCTACTTTTAACAGTCGTTGCTGATAATGCTCGAAATAATTATTTAAATATGAACTTCGAATCTAACAAACTGAATTGGAAATACATTAAATCAGAGTTTCTCAACCTTGGCATTATCGATAATTGGGGCGGGTAATTCTTTAGTGTGGGAGGCTGTCCTGCATATTGTGTAGCAGCATTTCTGTACTCTACCCACTAGATGCCAGTAACACTCTTCTCCCACTGAATTGTGGTAACCAAAAATGTTCTAGACATCGCCAGATGTCCTTTGCAGGGAAAAATCACCCCTTGTTGAGAACCACTGCATTAAATCATTCACAGGTCACTAAAATGTAGAAAAGCATTAGAAGATACATTCGTAAGAACATGCCACTGTAATGCACTTGAGCTTCACTTTCAACAGTTGGCCACTACAAACCTTCATACACTGCCTATTGCATCTTGATTCTTTAGTTCATCAACTTAATGATTCTAACGTTTGCTCCTTCTCTTTTTTGTAAGAGGGGGAAATTCATGAAAAGAGATGAAAACCACAATTGAAATACAGTGTGATTTTTCTTCGGGCTACTTGAAAGAGGCACAGCCAGAATTCCTAAATTGTCAATATTGTATATGGGGTCAATATGACTGGGAGTGTTTTAATCATGTTTCATGTCATGTACACCTCAATGTGTTTTATTAACTTATAATTATTGGAACAGTTTGCTTGACTTTAGTAGTCACTATAAAAGCCCAAATGTTAAAGAGATCCATTAATGATTTGAAACTTGTCAGAGTATTCTGGAACGAGGGTGAGCTCTGAAGTCCCTCTCTAATTGAAAAGCTATTTGGAGGCTTTTCTACTTAAAACAATACAGAAAACCTTCATTAATTGACTGTCACTTTCCTTGACAAGAAGGCCGCTGTTCATCCTGGCTTCTTAAAGCACCATGACAATAGCTCATTAATACAGAGTCTGAAGTAAGGGAGGAAGGGTACTAAAAAGTTCCACTGCATAACCCATGCATTCTTATCTCTTCACTGCCTACACCTGAGGTTGGGGAGTGGGGGATGTGGAGAAGAGGCATCATAGGACCATTATTGAGGAGGAGAGAAGAGGAAGAGCCATTTAATGAGTGCAGCAGTCAGGTTAAAGACGAGACCTGGCTGGTTTCTGTCTCCCACAGTTATGGTGACAATATTTCCAGAGCAAAATCAAGGAGCATGGTCTGACACAAGAATTTGTGTTACTTCCAGATGTGAGAAGCATCTGGGAAAGGGGAATGGAAGTGAGCATGTTGGAATTTTCTAATATATTTATATGGACTATGTAAGAAGGCAAAATAAGAGAATGAAATTATTACTCTCCCCACATACTGACTAATGTGATCGAAGACTTTGTGTCCAGTGCTTGAATGTGATCAATGTTTATCAGCGAAAGGGAGGGATAAAGGAAGAAAGAAAAGAAGGAATTTGGGGAATATGCCCTGGTCTCCTCCAAAGTAAGAGTGGCCTGGCTGGAATCTCTGAAAACAAACTAATAACTCTCATTTGGTTGGTGGGATTGCAAATAGGTACAAGTTTTTTAAAAAGTAATTTCCCCATCCATATTTTAAAAAGCCCAAAACCATATTCTATAACTAATCAATCCTACTTTCATGAATTTATCCTAAGGGAATAAGTTGACAATTCTACTAACATGAGTATAAAATGATGTTGATAACAATCTTTATTCAAGTCAAAAGATCGTAAACAATCTAAAGAACCAACAAAACTGGATTGGCTAAAATAATATATGGTATATCCATATACTGGAATACTATTCAGTAGTTCAAAATAATAATAATATAAAAAGGGAAGATCCTGGAGTGATATAGACAGAATATTCCCACTTTACACATACACATGTATATATGTACATATGTATGTATATATATATATGTATGTGTATATATATAATGTTCTATTTACATGGAAAACAGTCTGAAAGTTTACACAATGAATTGTGGAAGGTAGGCTAGCTCATAAGTTATTTGGATTCACTTCTCTATTTTCTAATAGTTTCTAACTGTTTTCTAATAGTTCAACAATGACTATGAATCACTAGAGTAATTTTTAAAGAAGAAAAATTATTTAAAAAATAAATCATTGTGTATCCACCTCATCCATTTATCCTGATCATTAACAGCCTTTCTCAAGAGTTATCCTAAAGGACTAATGCATTTGTTAGATATGTCATTTCATTACAGACAGGTTTTGTTTGCAAAGACGTAATTGTTGCCCAATAACTAATGTACTTATTAATTGTGTAACTTACTGATTATGTAATATATGTAACTTATTAATTACTATAATCTAGTATAAGCTAATTCGTCTATATAGAAAATGTTCACTGCTTCTTATTTTAGTGTAACTCCTGGGCAAAATAAAGTCAATGGATACATGAAATAGGCCATGCATTTCTATACGGAGAGAAATTATAGATTGTGTCATCCTTCTAAGCTACAAAGCAGAAAATAACTAGCTCCAGTAGCTACCTAAACCCATTACTGGCATAGGTCTTTGGCTGCCTGCCGACCACCCCATCAATGAACCAACCCCCATCTCAATTTCCTGCCCTAGGAATTCTCTCATTGCCAGCAACAAGTTCCCACACCTGTAATAACAATTGACCATGAATGTTGGACCGCCAGGTAGCTTCTTTCCCCAGACAACCCCAGACACATAATCTTCCCCCAATGGTTAGACCCATAAATTCGGGGCAGTTAAATTGAGCTGTCTCATTTAGAAGTGAATAATTCCTTTAAAAAAAAAAAAGAAGAAGAATCTGCTGTCTTTCTCTCTCCCCACATCCTACACACACTCCCTCTTCCAACCTTCTGCAGACTTTCTGACTTTTTCACTTCCTTTCCTGAAGTTTGTCTTTTGAATCAAAATCGTCTTTGCAATTAAAGCTGGGTATACTGAGTTAGAACAAAACAAGAAAGTTTTAACTGGCTCTTATAACCTGTCACAAGAGGATTACAACTACCAAAATATCATGCCATCCAAAAATGTACAGGGTTCAGAAAAAGGACCCAGTGATACTTAATAAATAGCATGTGAATTCTGTACCATGTAAGTGAATCCACTTGTATAAATTTGGACTCAAGTTTCAATTTCAGTGGGTGACGACTATGATGGTGGTCAGAATTTGCTAACTGCCTCTGGCTGCATTCACTCAAGTAATATTCATCCACTTCTAGAAACTTGTCAAATCACCAAATTCTTTCTTAGACAAATGAGCCAGAAAGGGCAAAACTTGCCTAACCTGCCTGAAGCCCGCTGTTCCGTCTCTCCCAGATATTAAAAGACCCGGAACTCTATAATAACAACCATACAGTTCATTGCACACATGATATTTCTAGCAGCGGAAAAGGAAAGATACTATCAGCCAACAACTTCGTGTTCCTTTTTAAAACCAGTGGCTTATCTACCTTTTTGGTTATTGCTATTGTTGCAGATTGGCACAATCGCTTAATGATTGGACAATGTCAGCGTTTAGGTTAAAAACTTCTTGAGCACTCACACCAAAGAGAGATGGAAGTCAGAATGTCGGAGATTTCTAATTACCTTGAAATAATACCCTTTGAATTATTTTATACCATTAAAATATCTCCCCATCAGATGTATTGTAAGGACTTTATACAAAGGATATGTTCCTAGAAAGCTAGATCTTAAGGTTAACCTTAAGAAACTGCCATTTTTGCCAGTCACAATAATCAGATATCCACAATTCCATATGGTTCCACCTAAATATGTAAAAATAATTTTTGTAAGCCAAAATGTTTTTTGTTGGCTCCAGGGAGAATTCACTAGAGATTCATTTTATAGTGAATGTTTGGTTAAGGAGTAGAATCCCTTTGTAAATTTGGTAATAACCAATGAATGTATTCCTCTGGTTCCATGCTCTAGTTGTTTAAATTAGGGCATACCCATTGTTTCTGAGAACTAGCTAAATAGAGAAAAGGAAAGCCAATGTTGACCCTCTGTTTCAAGTGAGGCTTTCAGGCTCTCACTCTCCAAATGTCTTCAAGGTTGCTTTGAAAGGGTCCATCCCTTTAGTTGCACTCTTGTCTTGTTTCTCCCAGGAATTTCTGTTTGCTCTAATAGGAGTCAGAATTCGAATGAAGTAGCCTAAGAAGAAGCTAACCAATATGTGGCTTAGCTCAGAGACCATAGACTTTCCTCATTAACCTTTTTTCTTTTTGCACTACTAATCACTCCTCCTCTGCTCTGAACTTTCATCAAGCCTGGAAGGAATTGACTTGTATCCTGAATTATGCAGATGCACCCTGACTGCTTAAGACCAGGAGTTATTTTGTTAACATTATTTCTTTTTTACTTAACTGGTAAAAATAAATAAATAAATAATGAATTATAGAAACTCTCTGAACTACCAGCCCATATTTCACTTCCCCAAAATAAAATAAGTTTCATAGAATATACATTTTAAATAACTAATACATGTTAATATGTGGTATACAATGCCAAGACATTCATTTTTATGATTTGAATAAATACCAGAAAAACAGAACCTAATATAATCATCTATATCAGGAAAATGACCAGATAATTTTTACTAACCATTTTCCTGTTAGCTGATTTATGATAATATCTCTTTATACAATAGTAAGGTCTTGACATTGAAAGATTCATTCATATAGCTCTACCAACACGGTGCATTTATTTAAACCACACTTGACTAGTGGTATATAAATAATCTCCCCCAAACCATATTGATTTCCCAAAGGGAATATTAAATGCTAAATAACTTCACAGATTGGAAGCAGCCCCTGTCTCTCCCTTCATTTTTGATATAATCAAAGATGATGACATTGTAGCTAGCTTATTTTTAATAATTCACACATTGAGAGCAAAAGAAAATATTACACCAGTGCTGGGGGACATGAACTCTGGACTGCAAAGCACATTCTCCTTTCCTTAACGAATGATAATAGATTAACCACATCATGATGTCTGCCACGGATTAAAAATATGTCTGTTCATAACAGAGCTATAAATTAGCATAATCTATTATTCTCCAGATATCAGATACATACATAACACAAGGTCTTTGGGAAAAATGTAAGTTATATATCTTTCATTAGTCCTCACAGAATTTTTGTGATTTTATACATCAAAATCCTGATTTTATAAATCAAAAAATTAGATAATGTGTGGCTTTTGGGCAATGAAAATGATTTTGATCATATTGGTAAAGTATAGCTGGATGTTCACCAAACAGTTTTCCCTTCTCTTCTAGACACACACCTGGACTCCATTTCCCGGCCTCCTTTGCATTTAGTGGTAGTCATGTGACTGAGTTTTTAACCAATGGAGTATCAGAATGCTAGTCATGGTCTGTAAAAATTCCATTGCAGTCCCCATATTCTTTCTTCCCCTTCCATGGTGAAGGCAAGAACTCCAAGAACCTAAAGTAAGGCAGAGCCATAAGATTGTTGAAGCCCCAGGTCTCTCAGTTCTTGTGTAAAGGGAAGCCTCACAGAAGACCTGAAAAACCAGGATCATCTATGTGGGACTATTGCATAAACAAGAAATAAAATTTTTATTGTGTAAATTTTAGATCACAAGAGTTAACCTATCAGAGCTAACAACACCATCAGCCTGAAAACACCATCATAAACCTGGAAATGTTGAACCTAGCAGTCCTTGATTCTAACCTTCTCAAATTGCATGCTTTCCTCCCTACACAATTATAATGCTATCATTAGACCCAATTATAAGTCACTATGTCTTTATAATCCTTGATTTTCTTTTGAAAACATAGTAATGTATCATATACTTTGTTTTGGATAAGTTGACTATAAAACATATTTCTATCTAGCAAATTTGATTGGCTTCCTTTCTAAACTAGAGATAGTTCCAGGAAAGTTTTTAATAAAATAATGTGAAACCTTTTTGTGAGGTGGTAGTTACATGTCAGATTCTACATTATGGTATGTGAATATTATATTAGTTCATTTTCACGTTGCTAATAAAGATATATCCAAGACTTGGATAACTTATAAAGGAAAGAAGTTTAGTTGACTCACAGTTCAGCATAGCTGGGGAGGCCTCAGGGAAACTTACCAATCGTGGCAGAAAGGGAAGCAAACACATCCTTCTTCACCTGATGGCAGCACAGAGAAATGCCAAGCAAAAGGGAGGAAAACCCCTTATAAAACCATCAGATCTTGTGAGAACTCACTCACTATCATGAGAACAGCAGCACAGGGGTAACTGCCCCCATGATTCAATTACCTCTCACCAGGTCCCTCCCATGACACTTGGGGATTATGGGAGCTACAGTTCAAGATGAGATTTGGGTAGGGAGACAGCCAAACCATATCAACTGCTATTATTTTTATTTTTTTAGAAAGAAACTATATCTTAGAAGAGACCCTAGACTTCCCTTGCTTCCCCAAGCTGAGTAGAGGTTCCCTAATTTTTAGGCCCAAACCTCTTATTATTTAATATTATATTCATAATATTAAGCAATGGTTCTCATTTCACCCCCTACCCCTTCCCCAGGAAGCATTTGCCAATGTCTGGAGACATTTTTTATTGTCACGACTTGGGGTGGGGAAGGTCTTGCTCTTAACATCTAGTGGGTAGAAATCAGAGATGCTGCTAAACATCCTACATTGCACAGGTCAGCAGTCCCCACAACAAAGAATTGTACAGCCCCAAATGTCAATAGCACCAAAGTTGAAAAACCCTGGGCTAGGTTGTGAGTTCCATGAGGATGAAAGTCATGTTTGTTTTACTCATCATTGCATCTCCAGCAATTCATAAAGTACCTAAAACATAGTATACATCCAGTAATATTTGTTAAATGAATAAGTAGACTGAGCCCCTCCTAAATAGCAGATTGGCCAGTGGGGCTATACTTGGGCAATGGGTAAGGCAAGATTTGGAGTTAAAACCTTAGCTCTACAGCTTAGCTCAAATGCATTGTTACACAAGTGAGTCCCTCTTTCTAGGCCTCAGTCTTCTCATTTTTAAGTTGGGGATAATTACCAACTTCATGGAGTTGTTGTAAGGATAAATGTGATGAAGCATGTAGAATGCTCAGTGTAGTGACTGACGGCTTCAATAAATTTTCTTTTATTATTACTAAGAAGAAAGGAACCAATATTTCCTGGGTTTTTATCATGTGCCAGGCACAGAGTTAAAGATGCACATGGTCTCATTTAATCTTCTCAACATTTGTGGAGTAGGACTTTGAAACAAAATGTAAAACTGGGTTTTAGAGATACCAAGCACGCTGCCCAAGATGATGCAGCCTTTTAGAGGTAGAAACTGTGGTAGGCATACTGGGAGAAATCAAGTTTATTCACCTAGATACAGTTTTCATAGTTGTCTCAATTTTTAAGATGTAAAAAGTTAATCCCAGAATACCATAAAACTTACATTGGCTTCAGAGTAACAAAGGGATTTAATAAAGTCTCAAATTTCCTATTAAAGTTTATCCAACAGCCACATAATGCTCAACAAGGTTTAGCAAATTAAATGTAACAATGTTTTGAAAATCAGAACAAAATAAAATCATAAAAGAAAAGAGGTTGGGTGATTATTATCTTTTTTCTTTCCTTCTCTGTCATTCTTTAATATTTCTTGACTCGGCTGGGCGTGGTGGTTCACACCTGCAATCCGAGCACTTTGGGAGACTGAAGCGGGTGGATCACAAGGTCAGCAGTTAAAGACCAGCCTGGCCAAGATGGTGAAACCCCATCTCTACTAAAAATACAAAAATTAGCTGGGCTAGGTGGCATGCGCCTGTAATTGCAGCTTCTCAGGAGGCTGAGGCAGAGAATTGTTTAAACCCGAGAGGTGGAGGTTGCAGTGAGCCGAGATTGCCCCACTGCACTCCAGCCTGGGCAACAGAGCAAGACTCCATCTAAATAATAATAAAAATAAAATATTTCTTGATTCATCTCCTTTTATGATAATACAATAATATGTGTTGATACAATGACATTTGGATTCTGTTGTGACTTTTGCTGTTATTTCACACGGTATACCAGCTTGATGGAGCTTTGCTGGCTTCAAAAAAGCAAATCACAACAATATTTAGGAGAGTCTGGGGACCCATAAAGGTTGGAAAGTAGAGCTACTAGTGAAAAGAGGAGTGGGAGGCCATTGTGAATGTGGCTATTCCCTTTGATGCGTTACTAACAATCACCACACAGTAGCAACGCAGTAGTCCCTGGGCTCTCGTTAAACTGTGTTTTTCTTTAGGAAAAAAATCATAAGAAAACGTTGACCTGCTAATGACATAATAAGTGAAGCTTAAAGCTAAATGTACCTCTAAAATGTCATAATTAAGTAGAAGCAGTAAAATATAAACAGGAAGACATTATAACAACTTTAAAATAAGGTGACTGATAAGTTATTGTGCCTGTTGGATAAGGCACTGGGTGGGTAGAGGGGTTGGGCTAAGTACTTCCTTATGCATTGGTTTTAAAACATTCACTGATATCTTCTTTTCCTGTGAAACTAACATCTTACGGTTTTGGTACAATAGGTAATAACTAGTCTATCAACAAAGTTATAACAACTCTTCAAAATGTTTTAGCAATAGATTTCTTTTAGGTATTCATATTAGGATAAACCTCATTTCATTCATCAGACACTGGAGATGAAACGGAATTGGCATTTAGTCGTTATGTATTGATTTTCAAAGAAAAATGAACTATTTTGAACTTTTTCATCCACTATTTGGTCCTTCCTGTTTTTAAAATGAGAAAATTGTATTGGAAAAAAGGATTCAAAGCACCTCTAAAATTCTTCGATCACATCTTACTTTGTTTATGAATTCTCTGTTGCCTTTATTTTTGTGTACAAAAAGAATTAAACATTGCCTTCAAGGGATAAAAATATGTCTTTAGATATAATAAACTTTATTTATTTATTTATTTATTTTAAAGACAGAGTCTCGCTCTGTTGCCCAGGCTGGAGTGCAATTACATGATCTCAGCTCACTGCAACCTCCACCTCCTGGGTTCAAGCGATTCTCCTGCCTCAGCCTCCCGAGGAGCTGGGACTACAGGTGCACACCACCACAGCTGGCTAATTTTTTTGTATTTTTAGGAGAGATGGGGTTTTGCCATGTTGGCCAGGCTGGTCTTGAACTCCGGGCTGCAAGTCATCAGCCCGCCTCAGCCTCCCATAGTGCTGGGATTACAGGCATAAGCCACTGCGCCTGGCCTGATATAATAAACTTAACAACTCTCTGCTTATATTTTGCAGTTACTTAGTGAAATGTATATGTTGGTAGCTAAATACCACATATAATTGTGTGGATTTTGCAAACTATACCATTTTAGCAAGAAATAGTAATAATACTTAAAGATTAAAGATGCTGATGGCATGATTTTCAGTTACTTTTTCTTCTTGAATCTCAGCATACTTTTTGTTTGCTCCTGAATCCCTAATGTAGTGACAAGTTCCTAACTAAAATATATCTCCAGTAATAAATTATGTTGTTCATTGTATTAGTCATCTTGGACTGCCATAACAAAATACTACAGACTGGATGGCTTAAACAGCAGACATTTTTTCACAGTTCTGGAGGCTGGAAAGTCCAAGATCAAGGTGTCCACAGACTCCATTTCTGGTGAGGACTCACTTCCTGGCTCGCTGCAGCCTCACATGACATTTCCGTGTCCTCGTGGAGAGAGAATAAGCTCTCTAGTGTCTCTTCTTACAAGGAAACTAATCTGGTTGGATCAGAGCCTCATCCTTATGACCTCATTTAACCTTAATTACTTCATAAAAGCCCTATCTCCAATACAGTCCCATTGGAGGTTAAGACTTCAACTCCAATGAATTTGGAGAAGACACAAACATTTAGTCCATAACATTAATTATTTGCAGAAAAGAGTAAAATGTCCAATAGAGTTTTTGATAACTATCAACTAACTTTCCTGGTGGTTAAACGAACATTGATAAATAATTTGTATTGGTGCAAACCTGAGTTTGCCTTCCAAAAAAAACGCAGTGATATTTATACAACTTGCTCACAGATTTTGATAAGGATATGTAATTAAAGACAAATAAGTGGTCAGGCATGGTGGCTCATGCCTATAATCCCAGCACTTTGGGAGGCTGAGGTGGGCAGATCACGAGGTCAAGAGATTGAGACCATCCTGGCCCACATGGTGAAACCCCATCTCTACTAAAAATAGAAAAATTAGCTGGGTGTGGTGATGCGCACCTGTAGTCCCAGCTACTTGGGAAGCTGAGGCAGGAGAATCTCTTGAACCTGGGAGGCTGAAGTTGCAGTGAGCCGAGATCCCACCACTGCACTCCAGCCTGGCAACAGAGAGAGATTCCGTCAAAAAAAAAAAAAAAAAAAAAAAAAAAAAA
>JAZHEH010001088.1:0-43182 GCA_036589455.1 Ateles fusciceps
CTTTGACCATAGGTCTCCATTCAGTCTGAAATATCCCTTTCTAGATTCTCACACATTGGAGGCTTTCTAAACTGCTGAATCAAAACATAGGTTCAACTCTCTGAGGTGAACCACACACATGGCAAAGAAGTTTCACAGAGAGATCTTTCCTCCAGGATTAAAAGTGAGTCATTCTGGTTACCTCCATAGACCAGGGTGGCGTTGGAAGTATCTGTTTTTAGATTCTAAACAAAGAGTGTTTATCAGCTGCTGAATCCCAACATAAGTTAAACTCTGGAAAATGAATGCACACATCGCAAAGCAGTTTCGAAAATAGCTTCCCCTTAGTTTTTATTGTGAGATATTTGTCTTTTCACCATTGGCCTCTATTCAGTCTGAAATAGCCCTCTCTAGATTCTACACGAAGTGTGTTTCTCATCTGCTGAATCAAAATATAGATCCAAATTTCTGAGGTGAACGCATAAAAAGCAAAGCAATTTTCACCCAAGGCTTGCTTTCAGGATTAAAAGGCAGTCATTCAGGTTTCCCCCCATAGACCAGGGTAGCATAGGATATATCTGTTTTTAGATTCTACACAAACAGTGTTTCTCATCTGCTGAATCCAAACATAAGTTAAACTCTAGAAGGTGAATGCACACATTGCAAAGCAGTTTCACAAACAGCTTTTCCTAGTATTTATCATGAGTTATGTGTCTTTTTGCCATAGGCCCCCATTCACTCTGAAATATTCCTTTCTATATTCTACACGAAGTGTGTTTCTAATATGCTGAATCAAAACATAAGTTCAGTTCTCTGAGTTGAACGAACCCACAGCAAAGCAGTTTATAATATAGCTTGCTTGCAGGTTTTGAAGCCAGTTTTTCAGGTTTCCTCCATAGCCCAGGGTGGCATTGGAAATATCTGTTTTAGACTCTACACAAAGAGTGTTTCTCATCTGCTGAATCCAAACATAAGTTAAACTCTGGAAAATGAATGCACACATCACAAAGCAGTTTCACAAATATCTTCCCCTTAGTTTTTCTCGTGAAATATTCATCTTTTCACCATTGGTCTCCATTCAGTCTGAAATACCCCTCTCTAGATTCTACATGAAGTGTGTTTCTCATCTGCTGAATCAAAATGTAGGTTCAATTTTCTGAGGTGAATGCATACAAAGCAAAGCAATTTCACACAGGGCTTGCTTTGAGGATTAAAAGACAGTCATTCGGGTTTCCACCATAGAACAGGGTAGCATTGGAAATATCTGTTTTTAGATTCTACACAAACAGTGTTTCTCATCTGCTGAATCCAAACATAAGTTAAACTCTGGAAGGTGAATGCACACATTGCAAAGGAGTTTCACAAATAGCTTTTCCTAGTATTTATCATGAGTTATGTGTCTTTTCACCATAGGCCTCCATTTAGTCTCAAATGTCTGTATCTAGATTCTACACAAAGTGTGTTTCTAAACTGCTGAATCCAAACATAGGTTCAACTCTCTGAGTTGAACACACGCACAGCACAGCATATTCACAGATATGTTGCTTCCAGGTTTTAATGCTAGTCTTGTGGGTTTTTCCCATATGCCAAGTTGGCATTGGAAATAACTGTTTTTAGATTCTACACAAAGAGTGTTTCTCAGCTGCTGAATCCAAACATAAATTAAACTCTGGAAGTTGAATGCACACATTGCAAAGCAGTTTCACAAATAGCTTCCCCTTAGTTTATCTCGTGAAATATTCATCTTTTCACCATTGGTCTCCATTCAGTCTGAAATGTCCCCATCTAGATTTACACGAAGTGTGTTTCTAAACTGCTGAATCAAAATACAAGTTCAACTTTCTGAGGTGAAAGCCCACACAGCAAAGGAGTTTCAAATATAGCTTGCTTCCAGGGTTTAAAGCCAGTCTTTTGGGTTTCCTTAGTAGGCTAGGGTGGCATTAAAATTGTCTGTTTTTTGATTCTACAGAAAGAGTGTTTCTATGCTGCTTAAAACGAACAGAAGTTAAACACGGGAAGGTAAATGCACACATCCCAAAGTAATTTCCAAAATAGCTTCCCTTTAGTTTTTATCCTAAGATATTTGTCTTATCCCCATAGGCCTCCATTCAGTCTGAAATGTTTCATTGTAGATTCTACAAGAAGTGTGTATCTAAACTGTTGAATTGAAACATAGTTTCAACTCTCTGAGTTGAACACAAATACAGCAAAGCAGTTTCAAATATAGTTTGCTTCCAGGTTTTACAGTCAGTCACTCGGGTTTCCCCTATAGGTCAGGTTGGCGTTGGAAATGTCTCTTTTTAGATTCTACATAAAGAGTGTTTCTCAGCTGCTGAATCCAATCTAAGTTAAACTCTGGAAGGTGAATGCACACATCACAAAGCAGTTTCACAAATAGCTTCCCTTTAGTTTTTATTGTGAGATATTTGTCTTTTCACCATTGGCCTACATTCAGTCTGAAATGTCCCTTTTTAGATTCTACACGAAGTGTATTTCCAATCTAGTGAATCAAAACATAGGTTCAACGCAGTGAGGTGAACCCACACTCAGCAAAGCAGTTTCAAAGATATGTTGCTTTCAGGTTTTGAAGTCAGTCTTTTGTGTTTCACTCATAAGCCAGGGTGGTGTTGGAAATATGTGTTTTTAAATCCTACACAAATTTTATTTCTCAGCTGTTTTATAAAACATAAGTTAAACTCTGAAAGGTGAATGCACACATCAAAAAGCAGTTTTACAAACAGCTACCCCTTAATTTTTATTATGAGATATTTGTCTTTTCACCATAGGCCTCCATTCAGTCTGAAATGTCCCTTTCTAGATTCTACATGAAGTGTGCTTCTAACCTGCTGAATCAAAATATAGGTTCAAAACTCTGAGTTGAATGCACACACAGCAAAGCAGTTTCAAATAAAGCATTCTTCCAAGTTTTATAGCCAGTCTTTCAGGTTTCCCCCAGTAGGCCAGGGTGGCATTGGAAATATCTGTTTTTAGATTCTACACAAAGAGGGTTTCTCGTCTGCTTTATACAACCAAAAGTGAAACTCTGGAAGGTGAATGCACATATTGTAACAGAGTTTCACAAATAGCCTCCCCTTAGTTTTTATTTTGAAACATTTGTCTTTTCACCATAGTCCTCAATTTAGTCTGAATTGTCCCTTTCTAGATTCTACATGAAGTGTGTTTCTGAACTACTGAATCAAAAAGTAGTTTCAACATTCTGAGGTGAACACATACACAGCAATGCAGCTTCAAATATAGCTTGCTTCTAGGTTTTAAAGCCAATCTTTTTGTTTTGCTCTATATGCCAGGTTGTTGTTGGAAATATCTGTTTTTAGATTCTACACAAAAACTGTTGCTCAGCTCTTGAATCCAAACATAAGTTAAACTCTGAATG
The DNA here is from genome assembly GCA_036589455.1 of Ateles fusciceps. Taxonomy (NCBI): domain Eukaryota; kingdom Metazoa; phylum Chordata; class Mammalia; order Primates; family Atelidae; genus Ateles; species Ateles fusciceps. The sequence goes on from JAZHEH010001088.1 coordinate 3,374, forward strand.
GTGAATGGGCACATTGCAAAGCAGTTTAACAAATAGCTTTTTCTTAGTATTTATAGTGAGGTATTTGTCTTTTTGCCATAGGCCTCCATTTAGTCTGAAATGTCCCTATCTAGATTCTACACGAAGTGTGTTTCTAAACTGCTGAATGCAAACATAGCTTCAGCTCTCTGAGATGAATGCACGCACAGCACAGCAGTTTCACAGATATCTTGCTTCCAGGTGTGAAAGCCAGTCTTTTGGGTTTTTCCCATAGGCCAGGGTGGTGTTGCAAATATCTCTTTTTAGATTCTACACTAAGAGTGTTTCTCAGCTGTTGAATCCAAACATAAGGTAAACTCTGGAAGGTGTAATGCCACATCGCAAAACAGTTTCACAAATACCTTCCCCTTTGTTTTTCTCGTGTGGTATTTGTCTTTTCACCATTAGTCTCCATTCTATCTGAAATGTTCCAATCTAGATTTACACTAAGTGTGTTTCTAACCTGCTGAATCAAAGCATCAGTTCAACTTTCTGAGGTGAATGCACACACAGCAAAGCAGTTTCAAATATAGCTTGCTTCCAGGTTTTAAAGCCAGCCTTTTGGGATTTTCCCATAAGCCAGGGTGGCATTGGAAATATCTGTTTTTAGATTCTACACAAAGAGTGTTTCTCAGCTGCTGAATCCAAACATAAGTTAACCTTTGGAAGGTGAATGCACACATCACAAAGCAGTTTTACAAATAACTTCCCCTTAGTTTTTATTCTATGATAATTTTCTTTTCATCATAGGCATCCATTAGCCTGATTTGTCTCTATTTAGATTCTAGAAGAAGTGTGTATCTAAACTGCTAATCAAAACACAGCTTAACTCTCTGAGTTGAACGCTCACACTGCAAAGAGTTTCTAATGTATATTACTTCCAGATTATAAACCCCATCTTTTGGGTTTTTCCCATAGACCCGGGAGGTGTTGGAAATATCTGTTTTTAGAATTTACACAAACAGTGTTTCTAGCTACTTTATCCAAACATAAGTTAAACTCTGGGAGGTAAACTCACACATCACAAAGCAGCTTAGAAGTAGTTTCCCTGTAGTTTTTATCCTGAGATATTTGTCTTTGCACCATAGGCCCCCTTTAGTTTAGAAAAGTCCCATTCTAGATTCTACACGAAGTGTGTTTCTAAATTTTTGAATCAAAACATAGTTTTAGCTCTCTGAGTTGAACACAGACACAGCAAAGCAATTTTAAATATAGTTTGCTTCCAGGTTTTACAGTCAGTCTTTCAGGTTTTCCCCCATAAGTCAGGTTCACGTTGTAAATATCTAGTTTTAGATTCTACACAAAGAGTGTTTCCCAGCTGCTGAATCTAAATATAAGTTAAACTCTGGAAGGTAAATGCACAAATCACAAAGCAATTTCACAAATAGCTTCCCTTTAGTTTTTATTGTGAGATATTTGACTTTTCTCCATTGGCCTACCTTCAGTCTGAAATGTCCCTTTCTAGATTCTACACAAAGTGTGTTTCCAAACTACTGAATCAAACATATAAAACATAGGTTCAACTCTCTGAGGTGAATGCACAGAGAGCAAAGCAGTTTCAAAGAAATGTTGCTTCCAGGTATTGAAGCCAGTCTTTTGACATTTCCCTCATAGGCCAGGGTGGTATTGGAGATATCTATTTTTAGATTCTACACAAATTGTATTGCCTAGCTACTTTATTGAAACATTAGTTAAACTCTGGAAGGTGAATGCAAAAATCACAAAGCAATTTCACAAATTGCTTCCCCTTAGTTTTATCGTTAGATATTGTTCTGTTCACCATAGGCCTCCATTCAGTCTGAAATGTCCCTTTCTAGATAGTACAGGAAATATGTTTCCAAACTGCTGAATCCAAACATAGGTTCATCTCTCTGAGTTGAATGTACAAAGAGCAAAGCAGTTTCACAGATAACTTGCTTCCAGGTTTAACAGCCAGTCTTTGGGGTTTGTCTCATACAACAGAGTGGCATTGGAAAATTTCTGTATTTAGATTCTACACAGAGTGTTTGTCAGCTGCTGAATCCAAGCATAAGTTAAGTTTTGGAAAGTGAATGCACACATCGCAAAGCAGTTTACCAAATAGCATTCTCTTAGTTTTTATCGTGAGATATTTGTTTTTCAACCAAAGGCCAAAATTCAGTCTGAAATGTCACATTCTAGATTCTACACTAAGGGTGTTTCTAAACTGTTGAATCAAAACATAGGTTCAAATCTCTGAGTTGAAAGAAAACTCAGCAAAGCAGTTTCACATACTACTTGCTTCCAGGTTTTAAAGGCAGTCTTTCGGGTTTATCCCATAGACCAGGGTGGCATTGGAAATATTTATTTATAGACTCTACACAAAGATTGTTTCTCTGCTACTTTATCCAAACATAAGTTAAACTCTGGAGGGTGAATGCACACATCGAAAAACAGTCTCACAAACACCTTCATATTAGTTTTTATGGTGAGATATTTGACTTTCCACTATACTCCTCCATTCATTCTGAAATTCCCCTTTCTAGATTCAACATGAAGTGTGTTTCTAAATTACTGAATCAAAAAATAGGTTAAACTCTCTGAGGTGACCAAACACACAGAAAAGCAGTTTTAAATATAGCTTGCTTCCAGGTTTTAAAGCCAGTCTTTAGGGATTACCCCATAGCCCAGGGTGGTATTTGAAATATCTCTTTGTAGATTCTGCACAAAGAGTGTTTCTCAGGTGCTGAATCCAAACATATGATAACCTCTGGAAGCTGAGTGAACCCCTCACAAAGCAGTTTCTAAAATAGCTGCCCTTAGGTTTTATTGTGAGATATTTGAATTTCCACCATAGGAATCCATACAAGTCTAAAATATCCCTTTCTACATTCTACACAAGTGTGTTTCTCAGCTGCTGAATCAAAACATAGGTTCAACTCTCTAAGTTGAATGAACAAATAGCAAAGCAGTTTAAAATATAGCTTGCTTTCAGGTTTTAAAGCCAGTCTTTCAGGATTACCCCGTAGCCAAGAGGGGGCGTTAGAAAAATCTGTTTTTACATGCTACACAAATACTGTTTCTCAGCTGCTGAATCCAAACATAAGTTAAACACTGGAAGATGAATGCACACATCACAAAGCAGTTTAACTAATAGCTTCCCATTAGTTTTTATTGTGAGATATTTCAGTTTCCACCATAGGCCTCCATTAAGTCTGAAATGTCTCTTTCTAGATTCTACACGAATGTGTGTTTCTAAACTACTGGAATCAAAACATAGGTTCAACTCTCTGAGTTGAGCGAACACAGAGCAAAGTTGTTTAAAATATAGCTTGCTTCCAGGTTTTATAGTCAGTCTTTCAGGGTTACCCCATAGCCCAGGGTGGCATTTGAAATACCAGTTTTTATGATATTAAAGACCTCTACACAAAGAGTGTTTCTCAGGTGCTGAATCCAAACATATGATAACCTCTGGAAGCTGAATGCAACCATCACAAAGCAGTTTCACAAATAACTTTCCTTAGTTTTTATTGTGAGATATTTGAATTTCCACCATAGGAATCCATACAGTCTATAATATCCCCTTCTAGATTCTACATGAAGTGTGTTTCTCAACTGCTGAATCAAAACATAGGTTCAACTCTCTGAGTTGACGAACACACAGCAAAGCAGTTTAAAATATAGCTTGCTTCCAGGTTTTAAAGCCATTCTTTCGGGATTCCCCCATAGCCCAGGGTGGCATTGGAAATATCTTCTTTTAGATTCTACACAGAAGAGTGTTTCTCAGCTGCTGAATCCAAACATAAGTAAAACTCTGTAAGGTGAATGCACACATCACAAAGCAGTTTCACAAACAGCTTCCCATTAGTTTTTATAGTGAGATATTTGACTTTCCACCATAGGCTTCCATTCAGTCTGAAATGTCCCTTTCTAGATTCTACAGGAAGTGTCTTTCTAAACTGCTGAATCAAAACATAGGTTTAACTCTCTGAGGTGAACCAACACACAGGAAAGCAGTTTAAAATATAGCTTGTTTACAAGTTTTAAAGCCAGTCTTTTGGGATTCCCCATTTCCCAGGGTGCCCTTGGAAAAATCTGTTTTAGATACTACACAAAGAGTGTTTCTCAGCTGCTGAATCCAAACATAAGTTAAAATCTGGAAGGTGAATGCACTTATGCAAAGCATTTTCACAAATAGCTTCCCATGTTTTTATTGTGAGATATTAATTTTCTACCATAGGCCTCCATTCTGTCTGAAATGCCCTTTCTAGTTTCCACACAAGTGTGTTTCTAAACTGCTGAATGAATACAGAGGTTAAAGCATATTTAAGCATTTGAGATATAGCTTGCTTCAGTTTTAAAGCCTAGTCTTTTACATTCCCCCATATACCAGGGTGGGGTTGAAATATCTGATTTAGGTTCTACACAAAGTGTGTTTCTCTACTGCTGAATCCAAATAAGTTAAACTTGGAAGGTGAATGACATGTTGCAAGGCTATTTCACAATAGCTTCCCTAGTTTTATTTAAGATATTTGATTTTCTACCATAGGCCTCATTAGTCTAAATATCTCTTTCTAGATTCTACAGGACTTGTGTTTCTAAACTGCTGAATCCGCATAGTTTCAACTCTCTGAGTTGAATGGACACACAGCAAATTAGTTTAAAACGTAACTTGCTTACAGGTTTTAAAACAGTCTTTAGGATTACCCCATAGCCCAGGGTGGCGTTGGAAAAATCTGTTTTTAGATTCTACACAAATAGTGTTTCTCAGCTGCTGAACCCAAACATAAGTTAAACACTGGAAGGTGAATGCACATATTGCAAAGCTAGTTTCACAAATAGCTTCCCCTTAGTTTTTACTGTAAGATACTTGACTTTCCACCATAGACCTCCATTCAGTCTGAAATATGGCTTTCTAGATTCTACACGAAGTATGTTTCTAAACTGCTGAATCAAAACATAGGTTCAACTCTCTGAGTTGAACCAACACACAGCAAAGCAATTTAAAATAGAGCTTGCTTACAGGTTTAAAGCCAGTGTTTCTGGCTTACCCCCACATCCCTGTGTGGGGTTGGAAATAATCTGTTTTAGATTCTACACAAAGAGTGTTTCTCAGGTGCTGAATCCAAATATAAGTTAAACTCTGGAAGGTGAATGAACACATTGCAAAGCAGTTTCACAAATAGCTTCCCATTAGTTTTTATTGTAAGATATTTCACTTTCCACCATAGGCCTCCATTTAGTCTGAGATGTCCCTTTCTAGATTCTACACGAAGTGTGTTTCTAAACTGCTAGATCAAAAGGTAGGTTCAATTCTCTGAGTTGAGCAAACCCACAGCAAAGCAGTTTAAAATATAGCTTGCTTCTAGGATTTAAAGCCAGTCATTTAGGTTACCCCCAAAACCCAGAGTTGCATTGGAAAGATCTGTTTTTAGATTCTACACAGAGAGTGTTTCTAGCTGCTGAGTCCAAACATAAGTTAAACTCTGGAAAGTAAATGCACACATTGCAAAGCAGTTTCACAAATAGCTTCCCCTTAGTTTTTATTGTAAGATATTTGTCTTTTCACCAGAGGCCTCCATTAGCCTAAAATGTCCCTTTCTAGATTCTACACAAAGTGTGTTTCTAAACTACTGAAACAAAACATAGGTTCAACTCTCTGAGGTGGACAGACCACAGCAAAGCACTTTCACAGAGAGCTTCTCCCGGATTTAAAGCCAATCATTCGGGTTACCCACATAGACCAGGGTAGTGTTGGACATATCTCTTTTAGATTTTACACAAAGACTGTTCCTTAGCTGCTGAATGAAAATGTAAGTTAAACTCTGAAAGGTGAATACACACATCACAAGGTAGTTTCATAAATAGATTCCTCTTACTTTTTATTGTAAGATACTTGTCTTTTCACCATAGGCCTCCATTCAGTCTGAAATATCCCTTTCTAGATTTTACATGAAGTGTGTTTCTAATCTGCTGAATCAAAACATAGGTTCAACTCTCTGAGGTGAACACACACACAGAAAAGCAGTTTCACAGAGAGCTTGCTTGCAGTATTAAAAGCCAGTCAATTAGGTTACCCTATAGACTCAGGGTAGCCTTGGAGATACCTGTTTTTAGATTCTACACACAGAGTATTTCTCAGCTGCTGAATCCAAACATAAGTTAAACTCTGGAAGGTGAGTGCACATATTGCAAAGCAGTTTCACAAATAGCTTCCTCTTAATTTTTACTGTAAGATACTTTGTCTTTTCACTATAGGCCTCCATTCAGTCTGAAATATCCCTTTCTAGATTCTACACGAAGTGTGTTTCTAAACTGCTGAATCAAAACATAGGTTCAACTCTCTGAGGTGAATGCACACACAGCAAAGCAGTTTCACAGAGAGCTTGCTTCCAGAATAAAAAGCCAGTCAATCCGGTTACTCCCATAGACCAGGGTAGTGTTGGAAATATCTGATTTTAGATTCTACACAAAGAGTGTTTCTCAGCTGCTGAATCCAAACATAGGTTAAACTCTGGAAGGTGAATGCACACATTGCAAAGCAGTTTCACAAATAGCTTCCTTTTATTTTTTATGGTAAGATATTTGTCTTTTCATCATAGGCCGCCATTCAGTCTGAAATATCCCTTTCTATATTCTACACGAAGTGTGTTTCTAAACTGCTTAATCAAAACATAGGTTCAACTCTCTGAGGTGAACGGACACACACCAAAGGAGTTTCAAAGATATCATTCCTCTTTGTTTCAAAGGGAGTCATTACTGGTTTTCCCATAGGATGGGGTTTCCTTGGAAATACCTGTTTTTAAAATCTACAGAAAGAGTGTCAGCCAAAATATTCAGTGCTTAAATCTCACATTCCCTAGGAGCAGATGAGCCTGATGGCCCTCAAGAATGAGAGAGGAAGGGCGGGTGAATTGCAACACGACATTGTGGAGGGTGCAAAGGCCAGCCAGGCAGCCATCCAGTGGCACATGGAGACTGAGAATGGATCCCTATCCCACAGGATGATGGAAGCCCAGAGCTCCATGACCAGCACACCTGACCAATCATCCAGAAACAGGTTTGGAGAGGGAAACGGCCATGAACGCATCCCCCACGAAGTTTGCCCCTGCTGGATTGGGAGTGTTCTTTGTTGAAGACACTGAGCCAGACCAAAAAGCCTCTACAGAGAAAGAGGGAGGACAGAGCCTAGACCAGAGTACAGGCAAAATACAGCACAATGCCACCTCCCCCGGGTATTGGGGTGGGGGGGAGTTCCAAATGGTTGACTAGGCCAGAAAGGCAAGCGTTGGAGTGACAGAGATGCTTGCCACATCCCATTCTTGGTGCCCTGTTCTGGCCCTGTGTCGAGCTGTGGCTAGATTTCTCAGTGAGGGCAAAGGCCAGAGAAGTGAGAACCATCTTCTTTGAGGTTGGTGGGCAGCCCTCCTGCAGGTGGATAGTGAGCTGTGGTGAGGCTTTTGTCCATTACTGGGTGGTGTGATCATCTTGGTCCTATGAAAGAGGCTGCTTAGGATGGGGAGGTGACTGAAACCCATGCTGGTCCAACGCAGCTCCCTCCCCCAGGTTGCCCAGGCCTTCAAAAATGTCAGCTGTAACTGCCGGGGAAATGACTCATGACCGACCACGAGACCCAGGCAGAGATGCAGGGAAAAGCTCAGCAAAAGAGAGGCTGTCATGCAAGAAACCTCCCTCCGGTGCACAGGGCACACAAGTCCCAAAACACACACACACACACACACACACACACACACACACACACAGACGCAGCGAGTCAGAAAGAGAGGGAGAGGGAAAGAATAGAGAGAGAAAAAGAGAGAGACATCCAGGCACACACACACAAACAACACCCCTTCCATACACACAGACACACAGCAGTGGCAGAGTATCACTCACCCCCTGGCAGCACCTGAAGCTGCAGGGATCTGTTGTCCACCACTACAACCCTTAGGTGAGAGAGCAGCCCTCAGGTACACAGGCAGAGGTGTCCTGGAGATGACCAGGGCATGACAATTGGGGGAGACTCACCTGTACACTGTTGGCTCAGGCCTGAGACTAGGATTCCCCCGCTTTTCCCCTGGTGCTTCCTCCGCCTGAGGTTTCTTCCTCATGGCCCAACCTCAGCAAATCCTCACCTCCAGAGACTATGCTGTAAATGTCCTGGCGAGGAGGGTCCTGAGCACCATTCCTAACACACTGCCACAGGGGGACTCCTCCTTTGTGACATCTCAGGGAACCCATCACCCGGGCAATGGTGAATGTCCCTAAGACCCGAGGAGTGGCTAGTGCTTTGTGCATGTGCACTGGCTTGGCTGACTCAACTTGTGCCTGGCTCCCAGAAGTCAGGCTGCAGCCCCTTTAAGATATGGTTGTGGCAGAGGTGGCAGCGGAGAAAGCAGCAGTGAAAATGGCAGGTTTGGGGAGGCCTGGCAAAGGGGTCTGCACCAGACCAAGCCAGGGTCAAACTAATAAGACTCATGTCCTCAGGGCCTCCAGAAGTGAGCGGTCTTCTGCTTCGACTCCTGGTGGAAGAGGAGATTCAGGGCCAGAAAGGCCAGTGCTGGAGTGAGAGATGATTGCCACATCCCGTTCCTGGCACCATGTTCCGGCCTTGTGTTGAGCTGTGGCTAGATTTCTCAGTGAGAGCAAAGGCAAGAGAAGTGAAAACCATCTTCTTTGAGGTCATGTGGTCAACCCCCCTGCAGGTGGACAGTGAGCTGTGGTGAGGCTTTTTTCCCTGGCTGGGGTGTGATTTTCTTGGTCCTAAGAAAGAGACCGCTCAGGATAGGGAGGTGACTGAAACCTGTGCTGGTCCGACACAGCTCCCTCCCCCACGTTGCCCAGGCCTTCACAAACGCCAGCTCTAACCACCAGGGAAACGACTGACAACCGACCATGAGACCCAGGCAGAGACACGGGAGGATGCTCAGCAAAAGAGAGGGCATCGTGAAAGAAACCACCCTCCACACACAGGGCACATGCATGCCGAAACCACACACACACACACAGGCTCACACTATAGACGCAGAGATTAAGAAATAGAGGGAGTAGGAAAGAAGAGAGGTAGAAACCAGAGAGAGACATAAAGGTGTACACACACAAAAAAAACACCCCTTCAACCCACACAGACACACAACAGTGGCACATTATCACTCACGTCCAGGCAACATCTGAAGCTGCAGGGTTCTGTTGTCCACCTCTAGGACCCTCGGGTGAGAGAGCAGCCCATGGGCACACAGGCAGAGGTGTCCTGGAGATGACCAGGGCATGACAATTGGGGAGACTTACCTGTACACCGTCAGAACAGGCCTGAGACTGGGATTCCACGCTGCTCTGCCAGCACTCCCTCGCCCTGAGGTTTCTTCCTCCTGGCCCACCGTCAGCAAATCCTGGCCTCTGAAGACTATCTTGTGGACGTCCTGGCTAGGGAGGACCTGAGCCCTGTTCATGACACACTGCCACAGTGGGCTCTTCCTTTGTGATGTCTCAGAAAACCATCACCAGGGCAAAGGTGAACGTCACTATGAACCATGGAGATGCTTGTGCTTCCTGCACGGGCACTAGTGAGGAGGAATAGACTCCCGCCTGGCTCCAGGCTCAGAAAGCTGGAAAGAAGAGAGAGAGAAACAAGAGAAAGACATACAGTGTGTCATGAACTGAGCTCAGGCCCCTCCTCACCAGGGTGTCCACAGAATATTCTTCGGAGGCCAGGATTGGCTGAAGGTGGGCCAGGAGGAAGAAACCTCAGGTGGAGGGAGCACTGGGGGATCAGAGGGGGATCCCAGTCTCAGGCCTGCGATGAAGGTGTAGAGGTGAGTCTCCCCAAATATTGTGCCCTTGTCATCTCCAGGACACCTCAGGCTGTGTGCCCATGGACTGTTCTCTGACCCACGTGTCCTAGTGGTGGACAATGGAACCCTGCAGCTTCAGGGGCTACCTGGGGGTGAGTGAAACTCTGCCACTGCTGTGTATCTGTGTGTGTGGAAGTGGTGTTGTTTGTGTGTGTGTGCTGTATGTCTCTCTCTTGTTTCTCTCACAGGTATTTGCCCTCTCCACACGGCAATGTTGCAATTCGCCTGCCCTTCCTCTCTCATTCTTGAGGGCCGTCTGGCCCCTCTGCTCCTGGGGAAAAGTGCCTTCAAGCCCTGAATCTTTTGACTGCCACAGATGCTAGCCAGTGCGCAAAGAGATTAGGTTTTACTGAGTGCAGGGGAGGATGGGGCAGGGTTAGCTGCTGTGTGATGGGGTGGGTCACCATGCCTTAGGGCCCCTGGGATCATTCTGTGCTCCAGCGATGGCTGCCTGGTTGGCCTTGTCCCTTTACACAAGGCGGTGTTGCACAACGGCCTCTTTTTTGCTGAGCCTTTCCCCCTCCTCTCTGCCTGAGTCCCTGGCATATCAGGCTGGCTTTTGTGAAGGCCCAGGCAACTTGTGGAGGGAGCTGCATTGGAACAGCATGAGTTTCACTCACCACCCCATTCTGAGCGGCCTCATTCTTAGGACCAAGATGATCTCACCCCTAGCCATGGACAAAAGCTTCGCCACAGCTCAATGTCCACCTCAGGAGGGCTGCCCACCGACCTCAGGGAAGATGGTTCTCACTTCTCTCTCCCTTACCCTCATTGGGAAATCTAGCCACAGCTCACCACAGGGCCAGAACACAGTGCCAAGAACGGGATGTGGCAAGCATCTCTGTCACTCCAACGCTGGTCTTTCTGGCCAAGTCAACCATTTGGCACTCCATCATCCCTAGATGCCTGTGGAGGTGGCATTGTGCTTTATTTGGCCTGGACTCTGGCCTAGGCTATGTCGTCACTCTTTCTCTGTCTGCCTCGTTTCTGAGAAGCCTAGAGGCTTCCTGGTCTGGCTTAGTGTATTCAATAAACAACACTCCCCAGTTCAGCAAGGGGAAAAGTGGTGGGGGATCCGTTTCATGTCTATTTCCCCCCTCCAAACCTGTTTCTGGATGATTGGGCAGGTGCAATGATTGTGGAGCTCTGGGTTTCCATCCCCATGTGGGTCTGGGACACTCTCTCAGTCTCCATGTCCCACTCGATGGCTGCCTGGCTGGCATTTGCCCTCTCCACAAGGCAGTATTTCAATTCACCTGCCCTTCCTCTCTCATTCTTGAGGGCCATAGGGCTCCTCCGCTCCTAGGGAAAGTGCCTTCAAGCACTGAATCTTTTGGCTGCTACTGTTGCCAGGGAGCGAGCCAAAATGGGTTGGGTTTCACTGGGTGCAGGAGAGGTAGCTTCAGGGATACCTGCCAGGTGGCAGGGTGGGGACATCAGGTCTTGGGGCCCATGGGATCCTTCTGTGCCCCAGAGAGGGCCTTGCTGCCTCTATCCATTGTAATTCCATTCCCGCTAAGCAGGTAGGATCCAAAATAGGATCTGAGGAGGAGTCAGGAGAGCCCATCGGTCGCCCTGAATCTCCTCTTCAGCCTGGAGCTGAAGCAGAAGACTCTTTGCTCATGGGGGCCTGGAGGACAGGAGTCCCATGGGTTTGACCCTGGCTTGGTCTCATGCACACCCCTTTTCCAAGGCTCCCCCTAAGCCTCCGGTTTGCTGCCGCTTTCTCTGCCACAACCTCCACTGCACCCATTTGTTAAACAGGCTACAGCCTTACTTTTTGGTGCCAGGCAGCAGTAGAGTCTTCCTTCCCAGGGTGCATGTGCAAAGAATGAGCCCCTCCTTGGGTCATAGTGACGTTCACTGTTGCCCCGGTGATGGGTTCCTGAGATGTCACAAAGGCAGAGCCCCCTGTGGCAATGTGTCAGGAACAGGGCTCAGGCCCCTCCTTGCCAGAATGTCCCCAGGATAGTCTCCACACAGGATAGTGTCTGGAGGCCAGGATTCGCCAAAGGTGGGCAAGGAGGAAGAAATCTCAGGTGGAGTGAGCACCGGGGGAGCAGCGTGGAATTCCAGTCTCAGGCCTGTGCTGATGGTCTACAGGTGAGTCTCCCAAAGTGTCATGCCCTGGTCATCTCCAGAACACATCTGCCTGTGTGCCCCTGGGCTGCTCTCTCACCTGAGGGTCCTAGTGGTGAACAACAGAACTCTACAGCTTCAGTGGCTGCCTGGGGTTGAGTGATACTGTTCCATTGCTGTGTGTCTGTGTGTGTGGAAGGGGTGTTGTTTGTGTGTGTGCATCTGTATGTCTCTCTCTGGTTTCTCTCTCTCTTCTTTTCCACTTCCTCTCTTTCTCACTCTCTGGGTCTGTGTGTGTGTGTATATATGTTTGTTGGGATGCATGTGCCCTGTAGCTGGAGGGTGTTTCTTGCACGACGGCCTCTCTTTTGCTGAGCCTCTCCCCATGTGTCTGCCTGTGTTGCATTGCTGGTCATCAGTCGTTTCCCTGGTTGTTAGAGCTGGCTTTTGTGAAGGCCTGGGCAATGTGAGGATGGAGCTGCTTCGGACCAGCATGTGTTTAACTCATCTCCCTATCCTGAGTGGCCTCTTTCTTTAGACCAGGATGATCACACCCCCCAGCCATTGAAGAAAGCCTCACCACAGTTCACTGTCCACCTGCAGGAGAGTTGGCCACTGACCTCAAAGAAGATGGTTTTCGCATCTCTTGCCTTTGCCCTCATTGAGAAATCTAGCCACAACTTGACACAGGGTTGGAACACGGCACAAAGAACGGGATGTGGCAAGCATCTCACTCCAATGCTGGCCTTTCTGGCCAAGTCAACCGTTTGGAACTCCCCCTGACACGGATGCACGTGGTGGTGGCATTGTGCAGAATTTGGCCTGGAATCTGACCTATGCTCTGTCCTCTGTCTTTCTCTGTAGAGGCTTCTACTATGGCTCAGTGTCTTTAACAAAGAACACTCTGCAGTACAGAAGAGGAACCTTCGTGGGGGGTATGTTTCATGTCAGTTTCCCCCTCCAAACCTGTTTCTGTATGATTGGGCAGGTGCGATGATTGTGGAGCTCTGGGCTTCCATACTCCATGTAAGACAGGGATGCACTCTCGATCTCCATGTCCAACTGGATGGCTGCCTGGCTGTCCTTTGCCCCTCGGCTGTCAATTCACCTGCCCTTCTCTCATTCTTGAGGGCCATCCAGGTCCTCTGTTCCTGGGGAGAGTGCCTTCAAGCACTGAATCTTTTGGCTTCCATGGATGCCAGGGAGTGAGACAATGGGATTGGGTTTCCCTGGGTTCAGGGGTGGATGCATCAGGGTTACCTGCCTTGATGCAGGGTGGTGCACCACGCCTTCGGGCCCATGGGATCTTTCTGAGCCCCAGCGAGGGCCTTCTCACCTCTCTCTATTGTAATCCCCTTCCCGCTTACCCAGGTGGGATCCAAAGTGGTATCCTAGGCTGAGTCCAGAGAGCCCATCCAGGGCCCTCAATCTCGTCTTCTTCTGGGAGCCAAAGCAGAGACCGCTAGCCCCTGTAGGCCTTGATTACATGAGTCCTATGGGTTGATCCTGACTTTGTGTTGAGCACGCCCCTTTCCCAGGACTCCACGAACCTGCTGCTTTCACAGTCGCTTTGTCTGCCACCACCTCTGCAGCAGCCATTTCTTAAAGGGGTCACAGCCTGACTTCCAGGAGTCAGGTGCGAGTCGAGTCGGCCATGCCAGTGTGCATGCACGAAGCATGAGCTGCTACTCGGGTCATAGTGACATTCACTGTTGCCACGGTCATGGATTCCTGAGATGTTAGAAAGGAGGAGCACCCTATGGCAGTGTGTCAGGAATGGTGCTCAGGCCCCTCCTCACCAGGACATTCACAGGATAGTCTCTGGAGGCAGGGGTTCGCCACAGGTGGGCCAGGAGGAAGAAACCTCAGTCGGAGGGAGCACCAGAGGAGCAGGGTGGAATCCCAATCTCAGATCTCTGTCGACGGTGTACAGGTGAGTCTCCCTAATTGTCATGTCCTAGTCATCTCCAGGATGACTGTGTGCCCGTGGGCTGCTCTCTCTCATAAGTGTCCTAGAGGTGGAGAACAGATGCCTACAGCTTCAGGGGCTGCCTGGTGTGAGTGATACACTGCCACTGCTGTGTGTCTGTGTGTGTTGAAAGGTGTTGTTTTTGTGTGTGCACCTGTATACCTCTCTCAGGTTTCTCTCTCTCTTCTTTCCCACTCCTTTTCTTTCTGACTCGCTGCATCTGTGTGTGAGCATGTGTGTTTTTGTATGTTGGGAAACGTGAGCGTTTGTGGGTGGTTTCTTGCACAATGGCCTCTCTTTTGCTGAGCCTCTCCCTGCGTCTCTGCATGGGTTGCGAGGGCTTTCATCAGTCTTTTACCTGGAGGTTCCAGCTGGCGTTTGCGAAGGCCAGTGCAAAGTGGGGAAGGAGTTGCATCGGACTAGCATGGGATTCAATCACCTCCATATCCTGAGCAGCCTGTTTCTTAGGACCAAGATGATCACACACACCCTCGGCATGGACAAAAACCTCACCACGGCTCACTCTCTACCTGCAGAAGGGCTGAACACCGACCTGAAAGAAGATGGTTCTCACTTCTCTGGCCTTTGACCTCACTGAGAAATCAAGCCATAGCTTGACACAGGGCCGTAACAGGGTGCCAAGAAGGGGATATGGCTAGCATCTCTGTCATTCCAATGCTGGACTTTCTGGCCCAGTCAACCTTTTGGCACTCCCACCCCCTGGATGCCCGTGGAGGTGGCATTGTGTTGTATTTGGCCTGGACTCTGGCCTAGATTCTGTCCTCCCTCTTTCCCAGAAGAGGTTCTTGATCTGGCTCAGTGTCTTCAACAAAGAACACTACCGAGTCCAGCAGGGGAGAAACGTCGTGGGATGTGTTTCCTGTCCATTTCCCCCCTCCAAACCTGTTTCTGAATGTTTGGGCAGCTGCCATGATCTTGGAGATCTGGACTTCCATTCCCGTGTGGGACAGTGATGCTCCCTTGGTCTCCATGTGCTACTGGATGGCTGCTTGGTTGGCCTTTGTCCTCTCCACAAGGCAGTATGGCAATTCACCTGTCCTTCCTCTCTCATTCTTGAGGGCCCACTGGCTTCTCTGCTCCTGGGGAAAGTGCCTTCAAGCACTGAATATTTTGGATGCCACGGATGCCAGGGAGCAAGCGAAAGGGATTGGGTTACACTGGGTGCAGGGGAAGCTGCATCAGGGGTACCTGCAGGGTGGCGGTGTGGGGAAACGATGCCTTGGTGCCCATGGGATTTTTCTGACCCCCAAGGAGGTCCTTTCCACCTCTCTCCATTGTAATTCCATTCCGTCTTATGCAGGTGGTATCCAAAATGGGAGTCTGAGGAGGAGTCTGGAGAGCCCATTGGGAGCCCTGAATCTCCTCTTCTGTCAGGAGCTGAAGCAGAAGACCGCTCGGTCACGGAGGCCCTGAGGACACGAGTCCTATGGGTTTGACCCTAGGTTGGTCTCGTGTGTGCACCTTTTTCAGGCCTCCCCAAAGCCGTCATCTTTGCTGCCACTTTCTCCCCCCTCAACCTCCACTGAATCCAATTCTTAAATGAGTTGCAGTCTGACTTTTTGGTGTCAGGCGGGAGTCGAGTCTTCCTCACCAGGGCACATGTGTGAAGCAAAAGCTGCTCCTAGGATCATAATGACGTTCACCATTGCCCCAGTGATGGGTTCCTGAGATGTCACAAAGGAGGAAATCCCTGTGGCAGTGTGTCAGGAACAGGGCTCAAGGCCCCTCCTTGCCAGGACACCCACAGGATAGTCTTCAGAGGCCAGGATTCACTGAAGGTGGGCCAGGAGGGAAAAAACTGCAGGCAGAGGGAGCACCAGGGGGAGGAGTGGGGAATCCCATTCTCAGGCCTGCACCAACGATGTACAGGTGAGTCTCCCCCAAATATCGTGCCCTGGTCATCTAAAGGAAACTTCTTCCTATGTGCCGTGGGCTGTTCTCTCACCCCAGTGTTCTAGTGTTGGACAAAAGAACACTGCAGATTCAGGGACTGCCTAGCAGTGAGTTATACTCGGCCACTGCTGTGTGTCTGTGTGTGTGGAAGGGGTGGTGTTTATGTGAGTTAAACTTATATGTGTATGCTGCAGCTTAGAAAACCTCTTTATACAGAATCTAAAAACAAGTATTTCCAAGAAAACCCCAGACCTATCGGAAAAAAAAACAGAAGGATTGGCTGTAAAACCCAAAAGAAAGGTAACTTTGAAACTGCTTTGATATGTGTCCATTAAACTCAGGGAGCTGAACCTATGTTTCAACTGAGCAGTTTGCAAACACACTTCATGTAGAATGTAGAAAGGGACATTTCCGAGTGATTGTAGGACTATGGGGAAAAGACAAATATCTCACCATAAAAACTAAACAGAAGCTCTTTGTGAAACTACTTTGCAATGTGTGCATTCACCTTACAGCGTTAAACTGAGGTGTGTATGCAGCAGCTTAGAAACACTCTCTGTGCAGAATCTAAAAACAGATATGTCCAACGAAACCCTGGACTATGGGAAAAACCAGAATGACTGGCTGTAAAACACAGAAGAAAGATATCCTTGAAACTGCTTTGCTGTGTGTCTGTTCAACACAGAGAGTTGAATCTATGTTTCAATTCAGGAGTTTGCAATCACATTTCGTGTAGGATGTAGAAAGGGACATTTCAAGATCAAATGCAGGACTATAGGAAAAAGAGAAATATCTCACCATAAAAACTAAAAGGAAGCTATTTGTGAAATTGCTTTGCAATGGGTGAATTCACCTTACAGAGTTAAACTGATGTGTGTATGCAGCAACTTAGAAACCCTCTTTGTGTAGAATCTAAAAACAGATATTTCCAATGAAACCCCAGCATATTGGAAAAACAAGAATGACTGGCTGTAAAACCCAGAAGAAAGATATCTGTGAAACTGCTTTGCTGTGTGTACATTCAACTCAGAGAGTTGAACCTGTGTTTCAATTCAGCAGTTTAAAAACACACTTTATGTAATATGTAGAAAGGGACATTTCAGAGTGATATGCAGATCTATGGGGAAAAGAGAAATATCTCACCATAAAAACTAAAAGGAAGCTATTTGTGAAACTACTTTGCAATGTGTGCATTCACCTTACAGAGTTAAACTGATGTGTGTATGCAGCAGCTTAGAAACACTCTTTGTGCAGAATCTAAAAACAGATATTTCCAATGAATCCCCGGCCTATGGGAGAAATCCAAATGACTGGATGTAAAACCCAGAAAAAAGATATCTTTGAAACGGCTTTGCTGTATGTCCATTCAACTCAGAGAGTTGAACCAATATTTCAATTCAGCAGTTTGAAACACACTTCGTGTAGAATATAGAATGGGACATTTGAGAGCGAATGTAGGACTATGGAGAAAAGACAAATATCTCACCATAAAAACTAAAAGGAAGCTATTTGTGAAACTGCTTTGCAATGTGTGCATTCACCTTACAGAGTTAAACTGATGTTTGTATTCAGCAGCTTAGAAACACTCTTTGTGCAGAATCTAAAAACAGATATTTCTAATGAAACCCCGGCCTGTGGGAAAAACCAGAATGACTGGATGTAAAACCCAGAAAAAAGATATCTTTGAAAGTGCTTTGCTGTGTGTCCATTAAACTCAGAGAGTTGACATCTGTTTGATTTCAGCAGTTTAAAAACACACTTCGTGTAGAATGTTAGACAGGGACATTTCAGAGCATTCGCAGGACTATTGGGAAAAGACAAATATCTCACCATAAAAACTAAAAGGAAGCTATTTGTGAAACTGCTTTGAAATGAGTGCATTCACCTTACAGAGTTAAACTGATGTGTGTATTCAGCAGCTTAGAAACACTCTTTGTGCAGAATCTAAAAACAGATATTTCCAATGAAATCCTGGCCTATAGGAAAAATCAGAAGGACTGGCTGTAAAACCCAGAAGAAAGATATCTTGGAAACTGCTTTGCTTGTGTGTGCATTCAACTCAGAGAGTTGAATCTATGTTTCGATTCAGCAGTTTAAAAACACACTTCGTGTATAATGTAGAAAGGGACATTTCAGAGTGAATGCAGGCATATGGGGAAAAATAAATATCTCACCATAAAAACTAAAAGGAAGGTATTTGTGAAACTGCTTTGCAATGTATGCATTAACCTTACAGAATATAAACTGATGTGTATCATGCAGCAGCTTAGAAACACTCTTTGTGCAGAATCTAAAAACATGTATTTCCAAGGAAACCCTGGCCTATGGGAAAAAACTAGAATGACTGGCTATAAAACCAGAAAAAAGATATCTTTGATACTGCTTTGCTGTGTGTCCGTTCAACTCAGAGAGTTGAACCTATGTTTTGATTCAGCAGTTTAAAAACACACTTCGTGTATAATATAGAATGGGATATTTCAGACCAAATGCAGGCCTATGAGGAAAAGACAAATATCTCACCATAAAAACTAAAAGGAAGCTATTTGTGAAACTGCTTTGCAATATGTGCATTCACCATTACAGAGTTAAACTGATCTGTGTATGTAAGCAGCTTAGAAACACTCTTTGTGCAGAATCTAACAACAGATATTTCCAAGGAAATCCCAGGCCTATGGGAAAAACAAGAATGACTGGCTGTAAAATCCAGAAGAAAGATATCTTTGAAACTGCTTTGCTGTGGGTCCATTCAACTCAGAGAGTTGAACCTATGTTTCGATTCAGCAGTTTGCAAACACACTTCGTGTAGTATGTAGAAAGGGACATTTCAGAGCGAATGCAAGCCTTTGGGGAAAAGACAAATATCTCACCATAAAAAACTAAAAGGAAGCTATTTGTGAGACTCCTTTGCAATGTGTGCATTAACCTTACAGAGTTAAACTATCTGTGTATGCAGCAGCTTAGAAACCCTCTTTGTGCAGATATCTAAAAACAGATATTTCCAACGTAACCACGGAGCCTATGGGATAAACCAAAATGAGTGGCTGTAAAACCCATTAGAATGATATCTTTGAAACTGCTTTGCTTTGTGTCCCTTCAACTCAGAGCGTTGAACTTATGTTTGGATACAGAAGATTAAAAACACACTTCATGTAGAATGTAGAAAGGGACATTTCAGAGCATGCTACCAGCAAAAGCAGGGCTAGGGAAATTATTGCCCCATTAAAACTAAAAGGAAGCTACTTGTGAAACTACCTTTGCAATCAGTGTATTCACCTTACAGAGTTCAACTCATGTGAGTATGCTGCAGCTTAGAAACAATCTTAGTGAAGATATCTAAATCCAGATATTCCCAATGAAATCCCAACCTATGGTAAAATCCAGAATTACTGGCTGAAATAAAACCCAATTATATTAAAGATATCTATAAACCTGGAAATGTCTAGTTGTCCCAGACTCAGAGATTTAAATCTATGTTTTGATTCAGCAGTTTAAAAACACACTTCGTATAAGAATGTAGAAAAGGGACATTTCAGAGAAAATTCAGGCTTATGGGGAAAAGACAAATATCTCACCATAAAAACTAAAAGGAAGCTGTTTGTGAAACTGCTTTGAAATGTATACATTCACCTTACAGAGTTAAACTTTTGTGTGTATTCAGAAGCTTAGAAACACTCTTTTTGCAGAAGATAAAAACAGATATTTCCAACAAAACCCTGGCCTATGGTACAAACCAGAATGAATGACTCTAAAACCCAGAAGAGATTATATCTTTCAAACTTCTTTGCTGTTTGTCCATTCAACTCAGAGATTTGAACCTATGTTTCGATTCACCAGTTTACAAATACACTTTGTGTAGAATGTAGAATGGGACATTTCAGAGTGAATGCAGGCCTATGGGGAAAAGACAAATATCTCACCATAAAAACCAAAAGGAAGCTATTCGTGAATCTGCTTTGCAATATGTGTATTCACCATACAGAGATAAACTGATGTGTGTATGCAGCAGTTTAGAAACACTCTTTGTGAAGAATCTAAAAACAGATATTTCCAACAAAACCTCAGCCTATGTGAGAAACCAGGATGACTGGCTGTAAAACCCAGAAGAAGGATATATTTGATATTTCTTTGGATTGGGGAGTCAAGATGGCCAAATAGACACAGCTCTGGTGCACAACACCCAGCTAGAGAGATGCAGAGATTGAGAGATCTCCTAGCTCCAGCTGTGGTACCAGGTGCATTTCAATGGGTATTGTCAGATGGTGAGCAAAGCCCAGGCAATGCAGACAGAGGTGTGAAGGGGTGCCACTTCACCCAGAATGTGCATCTGACCTATGAGTCAGAGGCTCACCCTCTGGCTCTCTGGTACAGATACAGCACTTCCCCCAAAGCCTGAGCAATACACAGAAAAGGGGATCTTTGCCAGTCAAGCGTCAGGAATTACAAGTGCAGAGTTGAATAATAATCCAGGATGGTGTCCCGCATTGGTGCATAGATCTAGGCAAACTCATAAGCCCATAAGCCAGTCAGAAGAGCCAGCAGACTGAGATATCTCCCCCTCCCCCCTGCCCAGAGACAGAGGGAGTTGAAAGCAGGGAAGACAGTTGGAGCAGCTGGGTGGGTCCCTACCCTCCCCAACAAACCCCAGAGGGCTGAAGCACTAACTCTAGCGGGTTATGCAGCCAGTGCCTCAGTCTGAGCTGAACCCTGAATGATCCAGCCCAGTGGAAGAATGACACAACCCACCATTAAAGGGGTGGGACTAGGCTTCAAGTATTAACAAAAAACAGAGGAAGCCTACGTGGCAACAGGATGGTGTTCTTGACAACCCAGCAGTGCCTCCAAGTCAGTGGAAGAGGCGGGTCTAACTTCCCAGTGTAAACAAAAAAAAAATCACAGGAAGCTTACCTAGTAACTTGAAGGAGTTCCTAGAAACCCAGTAGCACCTTGACAGGCAGACAAGCGACCTCAGCAAGCAGCTCCCTGAGATCACAGCCAGGTAAATCCATGAAGATGGGGAAAAAGCAAAACAGTGCAAATAGATGAAACCATTAAAGACTAGAACCTCTCTTCTCCTTCAAGGGATCAAAACTCCTCAACAACATGGGAACACGACATGACCAAGAAAGAGTGTGACTAATTGACAGAAACAGGCTTCAGAAGGTGGATAATAACCAACTTTTCTGAGCTAAAGGAACACGTTCTAACTCAATGTAAAGAAACCAAAAACCTTGGAAAAAGGTTAGACGAAATGCTAGCTAGAATAACCAGCTTAGAGAAGAACATAAATGACTTCATGGAGTTGAAAAACACAGAGCAAGAACTACATGAAGCAAACACAAGTTTTAACAGCCAAATCAGTCAAGCAGAAGAAACGATATCAGAGATTGAAAGTCAACTCAATGAAATAAAAAGAGAAGGCAAAACAAGAGAAAAAAGAGTGAAAAGAAATGAACAAAGCCTCCAAGAAATATGGGATTATGTGAAAAGACCTAATCTATGCTTGATTGGTGTACCTGAATATGATGGCGGAGAATCAATCCAAGTTAGAAAACATGCTCCAGGATACTATTCAGGAGAACTTCCCAAGCCTAGGAAGGTAGTCCAACATTCAAATCCAAGAAAGACAGAGACCTCCACAAAGATATTCCTCAAGAAAAGCAACCCCAAGTCACATAATAGTCAGATTCACTAGGGTTGAAATGAAGGAAAAAAATGCTAAGGGCAGCCAGAGAGAAAGGTCAGGTCACCCACAGAGAGAAGCCAATCAGACTCATAGCAGATCTCTCAGCAGAAACCCTACAAGCCAGAAGAGAGTGGGGGCCAATATTCAACATCCTTAAAGAAAAGAACTTTCAACCCAGAATCACATATCCAGCCAAACTAAGCGTCATAAGTGAAGGAGAAATAAAATCATTTAAGAACAAGCAATTACTGAGAGATTTTGTCACCACAAGACCTGCCCTACAAGAGCTCCTGAAAGAAACACTAAGCACGGAAAGGAACAAGTACCAGCCACTGCAAAAGCACATCAAATGGCAAATACCAAAAATGCAATGAATAAAATGAGTCAACTAATGAGCAAGAAAACCAGCCAGGAAAAAAAAATGGCAGGATCAAATTCACACATAACAATATTAACATTGAAGATAAATGGCCTTAAAACCCCAATCAAAAGACACAGACCGGTAAACTGGATAAAAAGTCAAGCCCCATCAGTGTGCTGTATTCAGGAAACCCATCTCACATAAAAAGACACACATTGACTCAAAATAAAGGTATGGAAGAAGATTTATCAATCAAATGGAGAACAAAAAAAGCAGGGGTTGAAAATCCTAGTCTCTGATAAAAAGGACTTCAAACCAACAAAGATCAAAAAAGACAAAGAAGGACACTACATAATTTTAAAAGGATCAATCCAACAGGAAGAGCTAACTATCCTAAATATATACGCACAAAACACAGGAGCACACAGTACATAAAGAACATAAAGCAAGTTCTTAACGACCAAAACCGAGATTTACACACCCACACAAAAATAGTGGGAGACTTCAACACTCCATTGTCAATATTGGATCAATGAGAAAGAAAATAAACAAGGACATCCAGAACTTGAATGCAGAGCTGGACCACACTGACATAACAGACATATACAGAACTCTCCATCCCAAATCCACAGAATATACATTGTTCTCAGCACCACATCTCACTTACTCTAAAATTGATCACATAATTGGAAGCAAATCACTCCTCAGCAAATGCAAAAGAACAGAAATCATAACAAACAGTCTCTCATATCACAGCTCAATCAGATTAGATCTCAGGATTAAGAAACACACTCAAATCCACACAACCACTTGGAAACTGAACAACTTGCTTCTGAGTGTCAACTGGATAAACAATGAAATGAAGGCAGAAATTAAGATGTTCTTTGAAAACAATCAGAATGAAGACACAACTTACCAGAATCTATGGGACACCTTTAAAGCAGTGTGGAGAGAGAAATTTATAGTCAATAAATGCCAATATGAGAAAAAAGGAAAGATCTAAAATTGACACCCTATTATCATAATTGAAAGAGCTAGAGGAGGAAGATCAAAAAAATGCAAAAGCTAACGGAAGACAATAAATAACTAAGATCAGATCCAAACTGAAGGAGATAGACACACACACACACACACACACACACACACACAAACATACAAAACACTTAAAAAAATCAATAAACCCAGGAGCTGGTTATATGAAAAGATCAACAAAATAGACAAACTGCTAGCCAGACTAATAAAAAAGAAAAGAGAGAAGAATCAAATAGATGCAATAAAAAAGGATAAAGGGAATATCACCACTGATCCCACAGAAATACAAACTACCATCAGAGATTACTACAAACAGCTCTATGCACATAAACCAGTAAACCAGGAAGAAATGGATAAATTCCTGGACACTTGTACTCTACGAAGACTAAACCAGGAGGAAGTTGAAACCCTGAATAGACCAATAACAAGGTCTGAAGTTGAGGAAGCAATCAATCTCCTACCAACCAAAAAAAGACCAGGTCCAGACAGGTTCACAGCTGAATTCTACAAGACATACAAAGAGGAGTTGGTTCCATTTCTTCTGAAACTATATCAAACCATACAAAAGAGAGGGAATCCTCCCTAACTCATTCCATGAGACCAAAATCAACCTGATACCCAAACCAGGCAGAGACTAAACGAATAAAGAAAACTTCAGGCCAATATCCAAGATGAACATTGATGCAAAAATCTTCAATAAAATACTGGCAAACCGAATGCAACAGCACACCAAAAAAGTTATTCATCATGATCAAGTAGGCATCATCCCGGGAATGCAAGGTTGGTTCAATGTATGCAAGTCCATAAACGCAATCCATCACAAAAACGGAACCAAAAACAAAAATCACATGATTATCTCAATAAATGCAGAGAAGGCCTTCGACAAAATTCCACAGCCCTTCACGTTAAAAACTCTCAATAAACTAGGTGTCGACGGAATGTATCATAAAATGATAAAAGCTATTTATGAGAAACCTACAGCCAATATCATACTGAATGGGAAAAGCTGGAAGAATTCCCTTTGAAATCAGGCACTAGACAAGGATGCCATCTGTCACCACTCCTATTCAATATAGTATTGGAAGTTCTAGCCAGCGCATTGAGGTAAGAAAAAGAAATAAAGGGTAATTAATTAGGAAAGGAGGAACTCAAACTGTCTCTATTTGCAGACGACATAATTGTATATTTAGAAGACCCCATCATCTCAGCCCAAAATCTTCTCAAACTGATGAGCAACTTCAGCAAAGTCTCAGGATACAAAATCAATGTGCAGAAAACACAAGCATTCCTATATCCCAATAACAGACAAAGAGAGAGCCAAATCAAGAGCTAACTCCCATTCACAATAGCTACAAAGAGAATAAAATACCTAGAAATACAACTAACAAATGATGTAAAGGACCTCTTCATGCAGAACTACAAACCACTGCTCAACGAAATAAGAGAGGACACAAACAGATGTAAAAATATTCCATGCTCATGGTTAGGAAGAATCAATATCATGAAAATGGTCATACTGCCCAAAGTAATTTACAGATTCGACACTATCCCCATGAAGCTACCAATGACCTTCTTCACAGAACTGGAAAAAAACACTTTTAAACTTCATATGGAATCACAAGAGAGCCAGCATAGCCAAGACAAACCTAAACAAAAAGAACAAAGCTGGAGGCATCACACTGCCAGACTTCAAGCTATACTACAAGGCTACAGTAATCAAAACAGCATGGTACTGGTACCAAAACAGAGACATAGACCAATGGAACAGAACAGAGGCCTTAGAAGCAACACCACACATCCACAACCACCTGATCTTTGACAAACCCATCAAAAACAAGCAATGGGGGAAATGGCTCCATGTTTAATAAATGATGTTTGGAAACCTGACTAGCCATGTGCAGAAAGCAGAAACTGGACCCCTTCCTGTCACCTTACACTAAAATTATCTCCAGATGAATTAAAGATTTAAACATAAAATCTAACACCTTAAAAACACTAGAAGAAAACGTAGACAAAACCATCCAGGACATAAGCATAGGCAAGGACTTCATGACTAAAACACCAAAAGAAATAGCAACAAAAGCCAAGATAGACAAATGGGATCTAATTAAAATTCAGAGATTCTGTACAGAAAAAAAGAAACCATCATTAGAGTGAACCAGCAACCAACAGAATGGGAAAAATTTTTTTACCATCTACCCATCTGATAAAGGGCTAATATCCAGAATCTAAAAAGAAGTAAAACATATATACAAGTAAAAAACAAACAACCCCATTCAAAAGTGGGTAAAGGATATGAACAGACACTTTTCAAAAGAAGAAATATATGAGGCCAACAAACATATGGAAAAATGCTCATCATCACTGATCATTAGAGAAATGCAAATCAAAACCACATTGAGATACCATCTCATGCCAGTTAGAATGGTGATCATTAAAAAATCTGGAGACAACAGATGCTGTAGAGGATGTGGAGAAATAAGAACACTCTTACACTGTTGGTGGGAGTGTAAATTAGTTCCACCACTGTGGAAGACGGTGTGGCAATTTCTCAAGGATCTAGAAATAGAAATTCCATTTGACCTAGCAATCCCATTACTGGGTATATACCCAAATAACTATAAATAATTCTACTATAAAGACACATGCACATGTATGTTCATTGCAGCCCTGTGTTCAATAGCAAAGATCTGGAACCAACCAAAATGCCCATCAATTATAGACTGGACAAAGAAAATGTGCCATATATACACCATGGAATACTATGCAGCCATAAAAAAAGATGAATTCGTGTTCTTTGTATGGACCTGGAAGAATCTAGAAACCATCATACTCAGCAAACTGACACAAGAATAGAAAACCAAACAGTACATGTTCTCATTCATAGGCGGGTATTGAACAATGAGAACACCTGTACTAAGGGAGAGTAGTATCACACACTTGGGGCAGTGGGGGAGGGGGCTAGGGGAGAAATACTGGGGGGTGGGGAGTGTGGGGGAGGTATAAAATGGGGGAGAAATGCCAGATATAGTATGCACCTATTCAACAACCCTGCATGACCTGCACAAGTACCCCAGAACCTAAAGTAAAATTTAAAAAAATTAAAAATTAAAAAAAAAAGAAACTGCTTTTCTGTGGTTCCGTTCAACTCAAAGTTGAACCTATGTTTCTATTCAGCAGTTTAAAAACACACATTGTGTAGAATCTAGAAAGGGACATTTCAGAGCCAATGTATGACTATGGGGAAAAGACAAATACCTCACCAGAAAAACTAAAAGGAAGGTATTTGTGAAACTGCTTAGCAATGTGTGCATTTACCTTACTGAGTTAAAATGATGTGTGTATGCAGCAGCTTAGAAACACTCTTTGTGCAGGATCTTAAAACAGATATTTCCAAAGAAACCCCTGCTTATGGTAAAAACCAGAACGACTGGCTGTAAAACGCAGAAGAAAAATATCTTTGAAATTGCTTTGCTGTGTGTCCGTTCAACTCAGATAGTTGAACCTATGTTTCTATTCAGCAGTTTAAAAAGACACTTCATGTAGAATGTAGAAAGGGACATTTCAGAGAGAATGCAGGCCTAGGAGAAAGGACAAATACCTCACCATAAAAATTAAAAGGAAGCTATTTGTGAAACTGCTTTGAAATATGTGCATTGACCTTGCAGAGTGTGTGTATGCATCAGGTTAGAAACACTCTTCATGCAGAATATAAAAACAGATATTTCCAACGTATCCCCAGCCTATGGGAAAAATCAGATTGACTGGCTGTAGAACCCAGAAGAAAAATATCTTTGAAACTGCTTTGCTGTGTGTCCCTTCAACTCAGAGAGTTGAAACTATGCTTAGATTCAGCAGTTTAAAAACACACATTGTGTACAATATAGAAAGGGACATTTCAGAGGGAATGGAGGACTATGGTGATAAGACAAATATCTCACCATAAAAGCTTAAAGGAAGCTATATTTGAAACTGCTTAACAATGTTTGCATTGACCTTACAGAATTTAACTGATGTGTGTGTTCAGGAGCTTAGAAACACTCTCTGTGTAGGATCAAAAACTAGATATTTCCAATTAATCCCCGGCTTATGGGAAAAACCAGAAAAACTGGTTTTAAAACCCAGAAGAAAGATATCTTTGAAATTGCTTTGTTGTGTGTCCTTTCAACTCAGAGAGTTGACCCTATGTTTTGAATCAGTAGTTTAGAAACACATTTCGTATAGACACTAGAAAGGGACATTTAAGACTGAGATGCTAGACATATGGGGAGAAGACAAATATCTCACCATAAAAAACAAAAAGAAGCTATTTGTAAAACTGCTTTGCAAAGTGTGCATTCATCTTTCCAGAGTTTAACTGATGTGTATGTTCAGCAGCTTAGAAACACTCTCTGTGTAGAATCTAAAAATAGATATTTCCAAGAAAACCCTGCCCTATGGGAAAAACCAGAAAGACTGGCTGTAAAACCCAGAAGAAGATTATTTGAAACTGCTTTGCTGTGTGTCCGTTCAACTCAGAGAGTTGAACCTATGATCTAATTCAGCAGTTTAGAAACACAATTCCTGTAGAAATGTAGAAAGGGACATTTCAGACCGAAAGCAGGCCTATGGGGAAAAGACAAATATCTCACCATAAAAACCGAAAGGAGAGCTATTTGTGAAACTGTTTTTGCAATGTGTGCATTCACCTTAGAGAGTTAAACTGATATGTGTATCCAGCAGCTTAGAAGTACTCTTTGTGCCAAATCTAAAAATAGATATTTCCAACGAATCCCCCGGCCTATGGGGAAAAAAAACAGAAAGACTGGGTGTAAAACTCAAGATGAAATATATCTTTGAAACTGCTTTGCTGTGTTTCTGTTCAACTCAGAGAGTTGAACCTATGTTTTGTTTCAGCAGTTTAGAAGCACTCTTCATATAGAAACTAGAAAGGGGTATTTCACACTGAGTGGGGGCCAATTCTGAAATACAAATATCTCACCATAAAAACTAAAAGAAAGCTATTTGTGAAACTGCTTTGCAAAGTGTGCATTCATCTCCCAGAGTTTAACTGATGTGTGTATTCAGAATCTTAGAAACACACTCTGTGTAGAATCAAAAAATAGATATGTCCAACGAATCCCAGGCCTATAGGAAAAACCGGAATGACTGGCTGTAAAACCCAGAAGAAAGATACCTTTGAAACTGCTTTGCTGTGTTTCTATTCAACTAAGAGAGTTGAACCTATGTTTTAATTCAGCAGTTTACAAACACATGTCGTGTAGTATCTAGAAAGGGAGATTTCAGAGTGATTTGCAGGCCTGTGGGGAAAAGGTAAATATCTCACCATAAAAAGTAAATTGAAGCTATTTGTGAAACTGCTTTGCAAAGTGTGCATTCACCTTACAGAGATCAACTGATGTGTGTATGCAGAAGCTTGGAAACACTCTATGTGTAGAATCTAAGAATAGATATTTTCAATGAAACCCTGGCCTATGGGAAAAAACCAGAAAGACTGGCTTTAAAACCCAGAATGAAAATATCTTTGAAATTGCTCTGTTGTGAGTCCTCTCAGCTAAGAGAATTGACCCTATGTTTTGAATCTGTAGATTAGAAACACTCTTCATATAGAAACTAGAAAGGGACATTTCAGACTGAGTGGTAGCCTATGCGGAAAAGACAAATATCTCACCATAAAAACTAAAAGGAAGCTATTTGTAAAACTGCTTTGCAAAGAGTGCATTCACCTTGCAGATTTTAAATGATGTGTGTGTTCAGTAGCTTAGAAACACTCTTTGTATAGAATCTAAAAAGACATATTTCCAACGAAATCCCGGCCTATGGGAAAAAACGGAAAGCCTGGCTGTAAAATCCAGAAGAAAGGTACCTTTGAAACTGCCTTGCTGTGTTGCTGTTCAACTCAGAGAGTTTAACCAATGCTTTGATTCAGCAGTTTAGAAACACACTTCCTGTAGAAACTAGAAAGGGACATTTCAGACTGAATAGGAGGTCTATGGGGAAAAGACAAATATCTCAACATAAAAACAAAAAGAAGCTATTTGAGAAACTGCTTTGCAACGTGTACATTCATCTTAGAGAGTTAAACTAATGTGTGTGTTCAGCAGCATAGAAACAGTCTTTGTGAAGAATATAAAAATAGATATTTCCAATGAAACCCCAGCCTATGGGAAAAATAACAAAAAGACTGGCTGTAAAACCCAGAACTAAAGATAGCTTTGAAACTGCTCTGCTGTGAGTCCGCTCAACTAAGAGAGTTGAACCCATGGTTTGATTCAGCAGATTAAAAACACACTACGTGTAGAATCTAGAAAAGGACATTTCAGACTGTGTGCAGGCCTATGCGGAAAAGACAAATATCTCACCATGAAAATCTAAAAGGAAGCTATTTGTGAAACTGATTCACAATGTTTGCATTCACCTTACAGAGTTAATCTGATATGTGTATGCAGCAGCTTAGAAACACTCTTTGTGTAGAATCTAAAAACAGATATTTCCAATGAAACCCAGCCTATGGGAAAATCTGGAATGACAGGCTGTAAAACCCAGAAGAAAGGTATCTTTGAAACTGCTATGCTGTGTCTCCGTTCAACTAAGAGAGCTGAACCTATGTTTTGATTCAGCAGTTTAGAAACACACTACGTGTAGAAACTAAAAAGAGACATTTCAGACTGTTTTGCAGCCTATTGGGAAAAGATAAATATTTCACCATAAAAAGAAATAGAAGCTATTTGTGAAACTGCTTTTCAAAGGGTGCATTTACCTTCCAGATATTAACTGAGGTGTGTGTTCAGCAGTTTGGAAACACTCTTTGTAGAATCTAAGAACAGATATCTCCAACGAAAACCCAGCATATGGGAAAAACCAGAAAGAATGGCTGTAAAACCCAGAAGAAAGTCAAGTTTGAAACTGCTTTGCTGTGTGTCCATTCAACCCAGAGAATTGAATCTGTGTTTTGAATCAGCAGTTCAGAAACACATTTCGTATATAATCTACAAAGGGACATTTCAATCTGAATGCAGGCCTGTGGGGAAAAGAAAAATATCTCACCATAAAAACTAAAAGGAAGCTATTTGTGAAACTGCTTTGCAATGTTTGCATTCACCCTGCAGAGTTAAACTGATTTGTGTATGCAGCAGCTTAGAAACACTCTTTGTGTAAAATCGAAAAATATATATTTCCTGCAAAACCCAAGACTATGGGAATTATGAGAAAGACTGGCTGTAAAACCCACAAGAAATATATCTTTGAAACTGTTTTGCTGTGTCGCCATTCTACTAAGAGTGATTAAGATATTTGATTCAGCAGTTTAGAAACACACTTCCTGTAGAATCTAGAAAGAGACATTTCAGACCAAATGCAGGCCTATGGGGAAAAGAGAAATATCTCACCATTTAAAACAAAAGGAAGCTATTTGTGAAACTGCTTTGCAAGGTGTGTATTCACCTTCCTGAGTTTTACTGATGTGTGTGTTCAGCAGCTTAGAAACATTATTCGTGTAGAATCTAAAAATAGATATTTCCAAAGAAACACCAGCCTATGGGAAAAACCAGAAAGACTGGCTATAAAACCAGAAGAAAGATACCTTTAAACTGCTTTACTGTGTTGCCATTCAACTAAGAGAGTTTAACCTATGTTTTGATTCAGCAGTTTAGACTCACTTCGTGTAGAAACTAGAAAGGGACATTTCAGACTGAATTGCAGCCTATGGGGAAAAGACAAATATCTCACCATAAAAACAAAAAGAAGCTATTTGTGAAACTGCTTTCCAAAGTGTGCATTCACCTCCAGAGTTTAACTTATGTGTATGTTCAGCAGCTTAGAAACACTCTTTGTGTAGAATCTAAAAACATATTTCCAATGAAATCCCGGCCTGTGGGATAAACTGAAAAGACTGGCTGTAAAACCCAGAAAAAGATATTTTTGAAACTGCTTTGCTGTGTGTCCATGCATCTCAGAGAGTTGAACCTATGTTTTGATTCAGCAGTTTAGAAAATACTTCCTGTAGAAACTAGAGAGGGACATTTGAGACTGAATGCAGGCCTATGCGGAAAAGACAAATATCTCAGCATAAAATCAAAAAGGAAGCTATTTATGAAAGTGCTTTGAAATGTTTGCATTCACCTTACAGAGTTAAACTGATGTGTGTATGCAGCAGCTTAGAAACACTCTTTGTGCAGAATCTAAAAACAGATATTTCCAATGAAACCACTATGGAAAAAAATAGAAAGACTGGCTGTAAACAAAAAAATAGATATTTCCAACAAAATATTTATTGTCAGATATTTCATACTGATTTGAGCCTATGGAAAAGACAAATATTCCACCATAAAAAGAAATAAAAGCTGTTTGTCAAACTGCTTTACAAAGTGTGCATTCACCTTCCAAAATTAAACTGATGTGTGTATTCAACAGCATAGAAACTGTCTGCGTAGAATCTAAAAACAGATATTTCCAATGAAAAGGCCATTTCAGACTGATTTGTAGCCTATGGGGAAAAGACAAATATCTCACCATAAAAGGAAATAGAGGCTATTTGTGAAACAGCTTTACAAAGTGTGCATTCACCTTCCAGAGTTAAACTTATGAGTTTGTTCAGCAGCTTGGGATCACTCCGTGTAGAATCTAAAAACAGATACTTCCAACAAAACCCTGACCTATGGAAAAAACCAGAAAGACTGGATGTAAAACCGAGAATGAAAATATCTTTGAAACTGCTCCAGTGTGAGTCTGCTCAACTAAGAGATTTGAACCTATGTTTTGATTAAGCAGTTTAGAAACACACATCATGTAGAATCTAGAAAAGGACATTTAAGACAGAATGCAGGCCTCTTTGGAAAAGACAAATATCACACCATAAAAACTAAAAGGAATGTATTTGTGAAACTGCTTTGCAATGTTTGCATTCAACTTACAGATTTAAACTGATGTGTGTATGCAGCAGCTTAGAAACACTCTTTGTGCAGGATCTAAAAACAGATATGTCCAACAAAACCCTGGCCTATGGTAAAAACCATAAAGACTGGCTGTAAAACCCAGAAAAAAAAGATATCTTTGAAACTGCTGTGCTGTGTGTCCATTCAACTAAGAGAGTTGAACCTATGTTTTGATTCAGCAGTTTAGAAACACTCTTTGTATAGAACTAGATAGGGACATTTCAGACTGAGTGGCAGCATATACTGAAAAGACAAATATCTCACCATGAAAACTAAAAGGAAGCTATTTGTGAAACTACTTTGCAGTGTGTGCATTCACCTTACAAATTTAAACTGATGTGTGTATGCAGCAGCATAGAAACACTCTTTGTGTAGAATCATAAAACAGATATTTCCAGCAAAACCCTGGCCTATGGGAAAAATCTGAAAAACTTTCTGTTAAACCATGAAGTAAGATATCTTTAAAACTACTTTGCTGTGTCACCATTTTACTGAGAGTGTTTACCCTATGTTTTGATTCAGCAGTTTAGAAATACACTACGTGTAGAATCTAGAAAGGGATATTTCATACTGAATGCAGGCCTATGGCGAAAAGAGAAATATTTCACCATAAAAACAAAAAGAAGCTATTTATGAAACTGCTTTTCAAAGTGTGCATTCACCTTCCAGAGTTTAACTGATGTGTGTGTTCAGCAGCTTAGAAACATTCTTTGGGTACAATCTAAAAATCTAGTATTTCCAAGGAAACCCCGACCTATGGGAAAAACCAGAAATACTGACTGTAAAACCCAGAAGAAAGGTACCTTTGAAAATGCCTTATTGTGTTGCCCTTCAACTAAGAGAGTTTAACCTGTTTTGATTCAGTAGTTTAGACAAACTTCATGTATAATCAAGAAAGGGACATTTGCGAGTGAACTGCAGCCTATGGGGGAAAAGACAAATATCTCACCATAAAAACAAAAAGAAGCTACTTGTGAAACTGCTTTGCAAAGTGTACATTCATCTTCCAGAGGTTAACTGATGTTTATGTTCAGCAGCTTAGAAACACTCTTTATGTAGAATCTAAAAACAGATATTTCCCATGAAACCCTTGCCTATTAGAAAAACCAGATAGCCTGGATGTAAAACCCAGAACGAAAATATCTTTGAAACTGCTCTGCTGTGAGTCTGCTCAACTAAGAGAGTTGAAACTATGTTTTGATTCAGCAGTTTAGAAACAAACTTTGTGTAGAATCTAGAAATGGACATTTCAGGACAAAATGTAGGCCTATGGGGGGGAAAGACAAATATCTCACCATAAAAACTAAAAGGAAGCTGTTTGTGAAACTTCTTTGCAATGTTTGCATTCACTTTACTGAGTTAAACTGATATGTGTATGCAGCAGCTGACAAGTCCTCTTTGTGCAGAATTTAAAAACAGATATTTCCAATGAAACCCTGACCTATGGGAAAAACCAGAAAGACTGGCTGTAAAACCAGGAAGAAAGATATCTTTGAACCTGCTCTGTTGTCTCTCCGTTCAACTAAGAGAGGTGAACCTATGTTTTGATTCAGAGGTTTAGAAACACACTTCGTGTAGAATACTAGAAAGGGACAATTCATACTGAATTGCGGCCTATGGGTAAAAGACAAATATCTCACCATAAAAACAAAAAGAAGCTATTTGTGAAACTGCTTTGCAATTTGTGCATTAACCTTACAGAGTTTAACTGATGTGTATGTTCTGCCTCTTAGAAACACTCTTTGTGTAGAATCTAAAAACAGATATATCTAATGAAACCCTGGCCTATGGGAAAAACCAAAAACACAGGCTGTAAAGAGCAGAAGAAAGATATATTTGAAACTGCTTTGTTGTGTGTCCGTTCAACTCACAAATTTGAAACTATGTTTTGATTCAGAAGTTTAGATACACTTTGTGTAGAAACTAGAGAGGGACCTTTCAGACAGAATGCAGGCCTATGGGGAAAAGACAAATATCTCAGCATAAAAAGGAAACGAAGCTATTTGTGAAATGGCTTTGCAATGTTTTCATTCACCTTACAGAGTTAAACTGATGTGTGTATGGCAGCAGCTTAGAAAGACGCTTTGTGCAGAATCAAAAAAATAGATATTTCTAATGAAACCCGATCCTATGGAAAAAAACAGAAAGACTGGCTGTAAAACCTAGAAGAAAGATATATTTGAAACTTCTCTGCTGTGTGTCCATTAAACTAAGAGAGTTAAACCTATGGTTTGATTCAGCAGTTTAGAAACACACTTCTTATAGAAACTAGAAAGGGACATTTCAGACTGAGTGGTGGCCTATGCTGAACATTCAAATATCTCACCATGAAAACTAAAAGGAAGCTATTTGTGAAACTGCTTTGCAATGTGTGCATTCAGCTTACAGAGGTAAACAGATGTGTGTATGCAGCATCTTAGAAACACTCTTGTGTAGAATCTAAAAACAGATATTTCCAGCAAAACCCCTGTCTATGGGAAAAACCAGAAAGACTGGCTGTATAACCCAGAAGAAAGATACATTTTCAACTGCTTTGTCTGTCTCCGTTCAACTCAGAGAGTTGGCCCTATATTTTGATTCAGCAGTTTAGAAACACACTTCATATAGAAACTAGAAAGGGACATTTCAGACTGAATTGTGGACCTAAGGGGAAAAGACAAATATCTCACCATAAAAACAAAAAGAAGCTATTTGTGAAACTGCTTTGCAAAGTGTGCATTCACCTTCCAGAGTTTAACTGATGTGTGTATGCAGCAGTTTAGAAAGACTTTTTACTGTAGTATCTAAAAACCGGTATTTCCAATGAAACCCTGGGCTATGGGGAAAAAAACAGAAAGTCTGGCTGTATAACCCAGAAGAAAGATGTCTCTGAAACTGCTCTGCTGTGTGTCTGTTCGACAAAGACTGTTGAACCCAAGTTTTGATTCAGCATATTGAACAAATAACTTCATGTAAAATATAGAAAGGAACATTTCAGACCGAATCCAGGCCTATAGGGAAAAGACACATATCTCACCATAAAAACTAAAAGGAAGTTATCTGTGAAACTGCTTTGCAATGTGTGCATTCACCTTACAGAGTTAAACTGATATGTGTGGAGCAGTTAAGAAACACTCTTCCTATAGAATCTAAAAACAGATATTTCCAACAAAACCTCGGCTGATGGGAAAAACCAGAATGACTGGCTGTAAAACCCAGAAGAAAGATATATTTGAAACTGCTTTGCTGTGTCTCCGTTCAACTCAGAGAGTTGAACCTATATTTTGATTCAGCAGTTTAGAAACACACTTCGTATAGAAACTAGAAAGGGACATTTCAGACTGAATTGTGTCCTATGGGGAAAAGACAAATATCTCACCATAAAAAACAAAAAGAAGCTATTTGTTAAACTGCTTTGCAAAGTGTGCATTCACCTTCCACAGGTTAACTGATGTGTGTATGCAGCAACATAGAAACACTCTTTGTGTAGTATCTAAAAACCGGTATTTCCATCAAAACACTGGCCTATGGGAAAAACCAGAAAGACTAGCTGTAAAACCCAGAAGAAAGATGTCTTTGAAACTGCCCTGCTGTGTGTCCATTCAACAAAGACAGTTGAACCCATGTTTTGATTCAGCATTTTGTACAAAAACTTCTTGTAAAATATAGAAAGGAACATTTCAGACTTAATCCAGGCCTATGAGGAAAGGACAAATATCTCACCATAAAAACTAAATGGAAAGTATTTGTGAAACTGCTTTGCAATGTGTACATTCACCTTACAGAGTTAAACTGATGTGTGTAAGTGGCAGATTAGAAACACTCTTTGTGTAGAATCTAAAAACAGATATTTCCAGTGAAGCCCAGCCTATGGGAAAAACCAGAACGACTGACTGTAAAACTCAGAAGAAAGATGTCTTTGAAACTGCTTTGCTGTGTCTTCGTTCAATGAGGAGAGTTGAACCTATGTTTTGATTCAGCAGTGTAAAAACACACTTCATATAGAAACTAGAAAGGGACATGTGAGACTTAATTGTGGGCTATGAGGAAAAGACAAATATCTCACCATAAAAACTAAAATGAAACGTATATTGCTCCTATGAAAGAGGCCGCTCAGGATGGGGAAGTGACTGAAACCCATCCTGGTCTGACTCAGCTCCCCTGCCCACATTGCCCAGGCCTTCACAAACGCAAGCTCTAACCACTGGGGAAACAACTGATGACTGACCAGGTGACCCAGGCAGAGACGTGGGGAGAGGCTCAGCAAAAGAGAGGCATTTGTTGCAAGAAGCCACCCTCAAGTGTACAGGGCACATGTGTCACAAAAAACACCCACAGACACACACACACACACAGATGAAGCGAGTCAGAAAAAGAAGGAGCATGAAAGAAAATGGAGAGAAATATGAGAGAGACATACAGGTGCACAAACACAAACAACACCCCTTCCACACACAAACAGAGACACCACAGTGGCACATTATCACTCATCCCCAGGCAACCCCTTAAGCTACAAGGTTCTGTTGTCCACCACAAGGACCCTTGGGTGAGAGAGCAGCCCATGTTCACACAGGCAGAGGTGTCCTGGAGATGACCAGGGCATGAGAATTTGGGAGTCTCACCTGTACACGGTCCGTGGAGATCTGAGACTGGGATTCTGTGCTGATCCCCCTAGTGTTCACTCCACATGAGATTTCTACTTCCTGGCCCACCTTCAGTGAATCCTGTCCTCCAGAGACTATCCTGTGGACATCCTGGCGAGAAGGGACCTGAGCACCATTCTTGACACACTGCCTCATGGGGCTCCTCCTTTGTGACGTCTCAGGAACCCATCACCGGGGCAATGGTGAACGTCACTATGACCCGAGGAGTGGCTCGTGCTTCCCACATGCACACTGGTGAGGCAGACTCGACTCCCGCCAGGCCCAAAAACGTCAGGCTGCAGTCCACTTAAGAAATGGCTGGGGCGGAGTTGGTGGTGGAAATAGGGGCAGCAAAAGTGATGGGTTTGGGGAGGCCTGGGAAACGGGGGTGCATGGACCAAGCCAGGATCTAACCCATAGGACTCCTGTCCTCAGGGCCTCCACGAGCGAGCAGTCTTCTGCTTTAGCTCTGGGCAGAAGAGGAGATTCAGGTTGCCCAGTGTACTCTCTGGACTCCTCCTCAGATCCTGTTTAGATCCTACCTGGGTAAGCAGGAATGGGATTACAATGGAGACAGGTGGAAAGGGCCTCACTGGGTCTCAGAAAGATCCCATGGGCCCCAAGG
Organism: Ateles fusciceps; assembly: GCA_036589455.1. Taxonomy (NCBI): domain Eukaryota; kingdom Metazoa; phylum Chordata; class Mammalia; order Primates; family Atelidae; genus Ateles; species Ateles fusciceps. The sequence continues at coordinate 40,419 of JAZHEH010001088.1, forward strand.
CCTGGTTTCCCCAACCTTGCCACACGGCAGGTACCCCTGACACAACCTAACCCTGCACCATGCTATACACAATCCCATTGGCTTGCTCCCTGGCATCCAAAAGATTCAGTGGTGGAAGGCACTTTCCCAGGAGAAGAGGAGCTGGATGGCCCTCAAGAATGAGAGAGGAAGGGCAGGTGAATTGCAACACCACCATGTTGATAGGGCAAAGGCCAGCCAGGCAGCCATCCAGTGGCACATGGAGACCGAGAGCGTGTCCCTGTCCCACATGGTGATGGAAGCCCAGAGCTTCATGATCATGGCATCTGCCCAATCATCCAGAAATGAGTTTGGAGGGGGAAATGAACATCCCCATGAAGTTGTTTCCCTCTGCTGGTGTGGAGTGATCTTTACTGAAGAAAGTGAAGTAGAACAAGAAGCCTCTACAGAGAAAGAGGGAGGAGAGAGCCTAGGCCAGAGTCCAGGCCAAATACAGCAAAATGACACCTCCACAGGCATCCAGGGTAGGGGGCAGTGCAAAACGGATTACTTGGCCAGAAAGGCCAGCGTTGGAGTGACAGAGATCCTTGCCACAAGCCCTGTGTCGAACTGTGGCTAGATTAATCTGTGAGGGGAAAGGCCAGAGAAGTGAGAACCATCTTTGAAGTTGGTGGGCAGCCCTCCTGCAGGTGGACAGTGAGCTGTGGTGAGGCTTTTGTCCATGGCTCTGGGTGTGATCATCTTGGTCCTAAGAAAGAGGCCGCTCAGGATGGGGAGGTGACTGAAACCCATGCTGGTCCAATGCAGCTCCCTCCCCCACATTGCCCAGGCCTTCACAAAGGGCAGTTTGAACCACTGGGGAAAGGATTGATGACTGGCCACGTGACCCAGGCAGAGAGGTATGGAGAGGCTCAGCAAAAGATAGGCCATTGTGCAAGAAACTGCCCTCTGGCACACAGGGCACATGTGTCCCAACACACACATCACACACACACACACACACACACACACACACACACAGACTCAGCGAGTTAGAAAGAGGGAGAAGAAAAGAAGAGAGAGAGAAACCAGAGAGTGACATACAGGCATACACGCACAAACAACACCCCTTCAACACACACAGACACACAGCAGTGGCCCAGTATCACTCACACCTGGGCAGCCCCTGAAGCTAGGGTTCTGTTGTCCACCTCCAGGAACCTTGGGTGAGAAAGCAGCCCATGGGCTCACCAGCAGAGGTGTCCTGGAGATGACCAGGACATGACAATTGGGGGAGACTCACCTGTACACTGTCGACAGAGACCTGAGTCTGGGATTCCGTGCTCTTCCTCTGGCACACCTTCCTCCTGAGGTTTCTTCCTCCTGGCCCACCTTTAGTGAATCCTTGCCTCCGGAGACTATCCTGTGGATGTCCTGGCAAAAGGGTCCTGAGCACCGTTCCTGACACACTGCCACAGGGTGCTCCTCCTTTGTGATGTCTCAGGAATCCATCACTGTAGCAACAGTGAATGTCACTATGACCCAAAGAGTGGGTTGTGCTTCATGCATGCACACTGGCGTGGCAGACTCTACTCGCACCTGGCTCCCAGAAGTCAGGCTGCCACCCCTTTAAGAAATGGCTGGGGAGTAGGTGGCAGCAGAGAAAGCAGTGGTAAAAGCTGCAGGCTTGGGGAGGCCTGGGAAAGGGGCCTGTGTGAGACTAAAGCAGGGTCAAACCCATAAGACTTATGTAATCCGGGCCTCCAAGAGCAAGCAGTCTTCTGCTTCAGCTCCAAGCAGAAGAGGAGATTCAGGGCACCTGGTGGGATCTCCAGACTCCACCTAGGATATCATTTTGGATACCACCTGCATAAGTGGGAATGGGATTACAATGGAGAGAGGCGGGAAGGCCATAGTTGGGGCTCATAAATATCCCATGGGCCCCAAGGCGTGGTACACCACCCTGCACAACCCAGCAGGTACTCCTAACACAACCTTACCTGAACCCAGGGAAACCCAATCCCTTTGTCTCACTCCCTGGCATCCCTGGGAGCCAAAAGATTCAGTGCTTGAAGACACTTTCCCCAGGAGCAGAGGAGCCAGACGACCATCAAGAATGAGAGGAAACAGGTTTGGAGGGGGGAAACAGACATGAAACACATCCCCCACCAAGCTTCCCCCTGCTGGACTGGGGAGTGTTGTTTGTTGAAGACACTGAGCCAGACCAGGAAGCCTCTAGGCATCTCAGAAATGGGGCAGAAAGAGAAAGAGGGAGGACAGAGCCTAGGCCAGAATCCAGGCCAAATACAGCACAATGCCACCTCCACAGGCATTGGCCTGGGGGAGTGCCAATTGGTTGACTTGGCCAGAAAGGCCAGGGTTGGAGTGACAGAGTTTCTTGCCACATCCTGTTCTTGGTGCCCTGTTCCGGCCCTGTGTTGATCTGTGGCTAGATTTCTCAATGAGGGTAAAGGCGAGAGAAGTGAGAACCATCTTCCTTGAGGTCAGTGGGCAGCACTGAGCTGTGGTGAGGCTTTTGTCCATGGCTGAGGGGTGTGATCATCTTGGTCCCAAGAAAGAGGCTGCTCAGTATTGGGAGGTGACTAAAACCCATGCTGGAACAACGCAGCTCCCTCCCCATGTGCCCAGGCTTTCAAAAAAGCGTGCTGGAACCACCGGGGAAATCTCTGACGACTGGCCATGCAACCCGGGCAGAGACAGTAATGAGTTGCTCAGCAAAAGCGAGGCCGTCGTGCAACACCGCCTTGTGGAGAGGGCAAAGGTGAACCCAGCAGCCATTTTTGGG
>JAZHEH010001089.1:0-25000 GCA_036589455.1 Ateles fusciceps
AAACCCTGTCTCTACTAAAAATATAAAATTAGCTGGGCGTGGTGGCACACGCCTGTAATCCCAGCTACTCGGGAGGCTGAGGCAGGAGAATTGCTTGATTCCGGGAGGCAGAGGTTAAAGTGAGCTGAGCTCCCACCACTACCCTCCAGCCTGGGTGACAGAGTGATACTCTGTCTTAACAATAAATAAATAAATAAATAAAATCTCTGCTTAGATAAGCACTATGTGTCTGCTGCCTGTAAACGGCTCTTTTACTCTTTCTTTAGTATGGAAAGACACTTCCTAATTGTTATGAATGAAATGTGTGTGCTGTGAAGGCCGGTTGTGGATGTTCATTATCCTCTTGTTTGACATCGAGAGAAGGATACATTGTTGCCTCCGGCCCTTTCCTTCCCACCACCTAGAGGAGGCGCACCCCACTGAATGTATCTCTTTGGATTTGGGAGGCAGCATATATTTAAGTTGAGTGAGCTTCTTCCATCTTTTAAAAAACAATTACTCTGGAGTTGTTAAAATGCATGGATTTTTTTTAAAAAATATTGTTTTTATATCTTTTTTGTTTTTCTTCATAAAAGTGCATTGATTTAGCAAGCTGTGGGTCATAGGAACCTAAGTGAAAAAAAAAAGCTAAGCCAGTATCCGAGCAATCTGGGTTGAGTGAGTCCAGTTTTGGAAAACAAATTTCAGGTGTGGATACAAAGTAGTGCTGATCTCCATTAGCGAGCCCTACGGTCTGGCTGAAAATTCTGGCCAGTTCTGGCCGCAGGACTTTCTAGCTGTAGGCTTGAGGCAGTCGCTTACCTTCTCTGAACCCATGATTATCCATCTGCACACTCAGTGTGTATGACCATAGCACTTACCTCACAGCGTTTCCAGGAGGCTCAGATGACACAATCCCAAGGAAATGAACCATTAATGCTACTTACTGTCACTGCTTTCTTCTGATGCCATAACGTTTGCATACGCCTAGAAGTTTGAAGGATTTGCCTCAGCTGTGAATGAATGGTGGCTACAGGTGCCAAGAATGGGTCTGAGGAAGGAGCATGGAGGGATATTCTCTTTTCTTTTTTTGAGATGGAGTTCCACTCTTGTCACCCAGGCTGGAGTGCAATGGTGCAATCTCAGCTCACTGCAACCTCCATCTCCCAGATTCAAGCAATTGTCCTGCCTCAGCCTCCCAAGTAGCTGAAATTACAGGCATGTGCCACCATGCCTGGCTAATTTTTGTATTTTTAGTAGAGATGGGGTTTTACCATATTGGCTGGGCTGGTCTCAAACTCCTGACCTTGTGATCCAGCCGCCTCAGCCTCCCAAAGTGCTGGGATTACAGGCATGAGCCACTGCACCTGGCCTAAGGTTGACTTTTAAATACTGTATTATTTTATGTAACTTCTGTAGTTATTATATTTTGTTTTGGGGACCAGGAAAAGGAGCGGTAAACATTTTTTGGTTTATTTCCCATGTCTTTTTTCTCTGCATTAAAAACAAAAACAAAAAATGGGCCAGGCACAGTGGCTCATGCCTGTAATCTCAGCACTTTGGGAGGCTGAGGTGGGTGGATCACAAGGTCAGGAGTTCGAGACCAGCCTGGCCAATATGGTGAAACCCTGTCTCTACTAAAATACAAAAAAATTAGCCTGGTGTGGTGGAACATGCCTGTAATCTCAGCTACTCAGGAGGCTGAGGCAGGAGAATTGCTTGGACCCAGGAGGCAGAGGTTGCAGTGAGTCAAGATTGCACCACTGCACTCCAGCTTGGGCAACAGAGCGAGATTCCATCTCAAAAAAAAAAAAAAGAGTGTAAAAACGAAAACCAAGCCGGGGTGCTAGTAATGTGTATGATTTTGCAGGTAGGTTTTTCAGTGACTACATTATTAGGTTGGTGCAAAAGCAACTGTGGTTTTGCTATTAAAAAGTGAAAACCACAGTTATTTTTGCACCAACCTCATATTTAAGCATCTTCCATGTCCTTAAAAACCAGTCATGATGGATAAATACAAGGTGGTATGTCCAGAAAAAGAAATATTGCTCAGCTGTGTAAAGGAATGAGGTTCTGACATAGGCTACAACCTGGATGAACCCTGAGGACCTCACAGCCAGGGAGAGACACCAGATATAAAAGACCACACAGTGCATGATCCCATTTATGTGAACTGCAAGGGGACAGGCTAGTCCACAGAGACAGGAAAGGGATTAATGGTGGCCTGTGACCAGGGAGGGGGTGGGGGAGTGACTGCTGATGGGGGATGAGACTTCTTTGTGGTGCTGATTGTTCTGGGAATTACATAGAGGGGGATGGTTGCACAACTCCTAAATTTTTCATGTTATTTCATTTTATTCTGAGGCGGAGTCTCACTCTGTCACCCAGGCTGGAGTACGGTGGTGTGAACTTGGCTCACTGCAACCTCTGCCTCCCAGGTTCAAGTGATTCTCCTGCCTCAACCTGCTGAGTAGCTGGGGATTACAGGCACATGACAACATGCCCAGCTAATTTTTATATTTTTTTTGTAGAGACGGGATTTCACCATGTTGGCCAGGCTGTTCTTAAATTCCTGACCTCAGGTGATCTGCCTGCCTCAGCCTCCCAAAGTGCTGGGATTACAAGAATGAGCCACTGTGCCTGACCTAAATTTTACAATTCATTTATTTAGAGACAGAGTCTCACTCTGTTGCCCAGGCTGGAGTGTAGTGGTGTGATCTCAGCTTACTGCAACTTCACCTCCCAGTTTCAAGCAATTCTCCTGCCTCAGCCTCCTGAGTAGCTGGAATTACAGGTGTGCACAACCACGCTGGCTAATTTTTGTATTTTTAGTAGAGATGGGGTTTCACCATGTTGGCCAAGCTGGTCTTGAACTCCTGACCTTGTGATCTGCCCACCTCAACCTTTCAGTGCTGGGACTTCAGGCGTGAGCCACTGCACCTGGCCTAAATTTTACATTCTGGAGGGCAACTTTTATGGTATGTGAATTACTCCTCACCTTTAAAAATCATAAATATTGTGAAGGCTACAAATATATAAGTGTGTGACTGTATCATAACAAGGAATTAACCACTGTGGTTAGATATTACCTGCATTTCAGATTACTTGTGTAGATTCTCCGAAATGAATGTACCCTTGGGAAACATTGCCGAAGCATTTTCTTTTTCCTTCCTTTTTTTTTTTTTTTTTTTTTTTTTTTGAGACGGAGTCTCACTCTGTCGCCCAGGCTGGAGTGCAGTGGTGCAATCTTGGCTCACTGCAACCTCTGCCTCCCGGGTTCAAGCAATTCTCCTGCCTCAGCCTTCCAAGTAACTGGGATTACAGGTGCACACCACGATGCCTGACAAATTTTTGTGTTTTTAGTAGAGATGGGGTTTCACCATGCTGTCCAGGCTGGTCTAAAACTACTGACTTTGTGATCCACCTGCCTCAGCCTCCCAAAGTGCCAGGATTACAGGCATGAGCCACCTTGCCTGGCCTTTCTTTTTTTTTTTTTTTTTTTTTAATAGAGACAGGGTCTTTCTCTCTTGGCCACACTGGAGTGCAGTGGTGCGATCACAGCGGAGTGCAGTGGTGCGATCACAGCTGATTGCAGCCTGCAACACCTGGGCTCAAGCAATCATCTCACCTCAGTCTTCCCAGTAGCTGGGACTACAGGTGCTCACTAATACGCCTTGCTAATTTTAAAATTTTTGTAAAGACAGTGTCTCGCTGTGTTCTCAGGCTGATCTTAAACTCCTGGGTCCATGCAATCCTCTTGTCTTGGCCTTCCAATGTGCTGGGATAGCTGGCATGTGCCACCACACCCAGCTGCCAAAGCACTTTCTAGGAAGGTTGTACCACTTAGAGGTCCTCTGGCAGTGTGTGACAGCTTGTATCCTCTGTGTTTGGCCAGCATAGAACCCAAAAGCTTTTCTTAATCTTTCTTGTTTTGTTTTGTTTTTGAGGTGGAGTTTCACTCTTGCCGCCCAGGCTGGAGTGCAGTGGTGTAATCTCGGCTCACTGCAACTTCCACCTCCGGGTTCAAGCAATTCTCCTGTCTCAGCCTCCCAAGTAGCTGGCAGGCCACGACCACACCCAACTAATTTTTGTATTTTTAATAGAGATGGGGTTTTGCCGTGTTGGTCAGGCTGATCTTGAGCTGTTCACCTCAGGTGATCCATCCTCCTTGGCCTCCCAAAGTGCTGGGATTACAGGCGTGATCCATGGCACCTGACCCAGCTTTTCTTAATGAGGCAAAAGGAAAAATTTTGTCCTCAAAATAAATGATCAGTAAACACTTTTTCCTGTATTTCCTGTGCATATCCCAGGTCCATTTGTCTATTGAGATGTGAGTGTTTTCCTTCCTTTTATTAATTTATTTATCTTTTTGTTGAGGCGGGGTTTTGCTCTGTTGTCCAGGCTGGAGTGCAGTGGTGTAATCATAGCTCACTGCAGCACTGACCTCCCAGGGTTAGGTGATCCTCCTGCCTCAGCCTCCTGAGTAGCTGTGATTACAGGTGCACACCACCATGCCTGGCTAATTTTTGTATTTTTAATAGAGATGGGGTTTTGCCATGTTGGTCAGGCTGGTCTCGAGCTGTTGACCTGAGGTGATCCATCCTCCTTGGCCTCCCAAAGTGCTGGGATTACAGGTGTGAACCACTGTGCCCAGTCTTTTTTTAAGAGACAGAGTCTTGCTCTGTTGAACAGGATAGAGTGCAGTGGTGGGATCATAGCTCATTGCAGCTTCAGCCTCCCAAGCTCAAGCACCTCCCAGGTTCACACAATCCTTTTGCCTCAGCCTCTTGAGTAGTGGGACTACAGTAGGTGCCACCACACCCATTTAATTTGTGTGTGTGTGCATGTGTGTGTGTGTGTGTGTCTGTGCATAGGCTTGTGCGTATGTGTGTTTTGTAGAGGTAAGGCCTCAATGTGTTGCCCAGGCTGATCTCCAACTCCTGGGCTCAAGTGATCCTCCTACTTTGACCTCCCAAAGTGCTGGGATTACAGGCATGAGCCACTGCCCCCAGCCTTCCTCCTAGATTTTCTTTTTCTATTTTTTTTTTTTTTTTTTTTTTTTTTGAGATGGAGTCTCGATCTGTTGCCCAGGCTGGGGTGCAGTGTCGTGATCTTGACTTACTGCAGACTTTGCCTCCTGAGTTGAAGCGATCCTCCTGCCTCAGCCTCCTGAGTAGCTGGTATAAGGGTTATTGCCGAGTTTAAAATGAGGAAACTGAGACTAGTATAAGAAAATGAAAAAACAATTTATTTAGGTACCAGGTGAGGTTCTATGGTCTGGGAGGGGGCCAGAGAAGTCGCGCCTAACTTTTTAGGGCAAGGGGTTTTATAGGGAGTGAAGGCGTTCAATTGGGAACTGAGGAGAGAAAGCATAAGGCACTTGATTGGATATTGGAACACAGGACGTGGACGAGGCAGGCTACTACTAGGGGCAGGCGGGATTTTTGGTGAGCAGGCAGCCTTGGGGAAAATGACCTTGATGGGGCAAAGTGCTTATCGGGCAAGGGAGTGCTATTAGGCAAGAAAGTATTATCGGGCAAGAAAGTGCTATCGGGCAAGGTTTGTCAGGGCTTTTCGAAAATTTTTGGGCGGGGGGTTTCCAGTGGCGGGCGAGGTGTCGGGTGCGGAGTTTGCTTCAGGGGTGGGTCTTGGGGAGGCTATGTGGAGGAGTTAAATGTTGATCACGGAGTGGCAATGTAATTCCCAGATGCTGGGAGGAATGGGCGCGTCCGAGCTCCCGGCGAGGCAACTGGCCTTACAGCTGGGGTTACAGGTGAACACCACCTTGCCTGGCAGGGACTCCGACCAGCAAGGCACCGTTCCCGGCGTGTTGCTCACAGTAGCTCATGAGGTCAGATGCTGCTTTGGAGACCTGTGTTTGGGCACAAGGAGGAGAGAGAGGTGATAAGAGGAGGGTGGCACACCAGGTCTCACAACAGCGCCATTCCCAACAGCTGCAGGCAGAATCAGCCCAGGAGCCCATGGACAGGGGCGTGGGCAAACAGTGTGGCCCAGGCACACTCTGGAATATTACTCAGCCATGAAAAGGAGCACGGTTCTGACATAGGCCACATGTGGATGTGTCTTAAGGAACTCACGCTCAGCGAGAGATGATAGACGCAGAAGGTCATGCAGTGTGTGATCCCATTTCTTTTTTTTTTTTTTTTGAGACAAGTCTCACTCTGTCATCCAGGCTGGAGTGCAGTGGTGTGACCTCAGCCCACTGCAACCTCCACCTCCCAGGTTCAAGTGATTCTCCTGCCTCAGCCCCTCAAGTAGCTGGGATTAGAGGCATGCGCCACAACGCCTGGCTAATTTTTCATATTTTCAGTAGAGATGGGATTTCTCCACATTGGTCAGGCTGGTCTTGAACTCCTGAACTCAGGTGATCCTCCCGCCTCAGCCTCCCAAAGTGCTGGGATTACAAGTGTGAGCCACTGTGACCCACTAGTGATCACATTTCTATGAAGTGCCCAGGACAGGCCCACCCACAGAGACAGGAAGGGGAAGCATGGGTGCTGGGGGCTGGGGAGGGGATGAGGCATGATGGCTGAGGGGGACAGGGTTTCCTTTTGAGGTAATGGCATGTCCTGGAATAAACGTGGTTGAGTGCACAACATTGTGAATGTATTAAATATCGCTAGTGGTACACTTCATATGTGTCTTGATCGGGAGGTGTGGTGGCTCATGTCTGTCATCCCAACATATTGAGAGGCTGAGGCTGGAGGATTGCTTGAGCCCAGGAGTTGGAGACCATCCTAGGCAACATAGTGAGGCCCTATCTCTACAAAAAAACACAAAAATGAGCCAGGCATAGTGATGCAGGCCTGAAGTCCCAGCTACTTGGGGGGCTGAGGTTAGAGGATTACTTGAGCCTGGGAGGTTGAGGCTGCAGTGAGCCAAGATTACACTACTACACTCCAGCCTGGGTGACAGAGTGAGACACTGTCTCAATCAAGAAAAATAGGTAAATAAGGCCAGGCGCAGTGGCTCACACCTTTAATCCCAGCACTTTGGGAGGTCAGGAGTTCAACACCAGCCTGGCCAACATGATGAAACCCCGTCTCTACTAAAAATTAGCCGGGCGTGGTGGTGTACTCCAGTTACTTTGGAGGCTGAGGCAGGAGAATTGCTTGAACCCAGGAGGTGGAGGTTACAGTGATCCAAGACTGCACCATTGCACTCCAGCCTGGGTGACAGAGCTAGACATCATCTGAAAAGAAAAAGAAAAGTAAAGTAAAGAAAAACAGGTAAATTAGGTAAATAAATTTATATATGTCTTTTCTCAAAATTAAAATTTTTTTTCCTTTTTTTTTTTTTTTTGAGGCAGATTCTCCTCTGTCACTCAGACTGAGTGGAGTGCAGTGATGCCATCTCAGCTCACTGCAACCTCCACCTCCCGAGTTCAGGTGATTTCCCTGCCTCAGCCTCCCAAGTAGCCGGGACTATAGGTGCATGCCCCATACCAGGTTAATTTTTTGTATTTTTAGTAGAGACGGGGTTTCACTGTGTTAGCCAGAATGGTCTCGATCTCCTGACCTTGCGATCTGCCCACCTTGGCTTCCCAAAGTGCTGGGATTACAGGTGTGAGCCACTGTGCCTGGCCAAAAAATATTTTTAAAAGAAGAAAAGGCTGGGCTTCCTTCAGCAGATTTTGAACAAAAAGGGTCAGGGACAGATGGATCCCACTTTTGGAGTCCAAGATCTCATTCTCATCCCAAGGAAGGAAGGCCCTTAGATAGGAAAACACTGCCTGAACATCTGCTGAACTTGAGGGAGGGTTCACAGTAACACCAGCCAGGAGGCTGGGCCCAATGAGAACAAGATAATTTCCATCTTTCTCTCACAGCCTGGACCCCTGGGGACTCTGAACCCCCACTGAGGGTCTGACACTTTCTGTCACAGGAGGGACACCCTACCCCAGACTCCTGCCAGCCCACCCCAGGCCACATGCCCACCCATTTCTCCTGCCCATGCCTTTGGGAGGACCACTGCCCCCCCCGGCTTGGTTCACCCCAGCAGGGCTGGGGCTGGATTGTCGGGTGTCCTGGGTCAGGCTAAATGAGGACATGTCTATCCACCCCTGGATCTCATCCAGTGGTGGTAACCATGTCTCTGCAGGACTCAGCAATCTTTTTTGGCCTGGCTTTCTCTCCTGGAAGGCAAGAGGTGGTCACAGGGGGAGGATTGGATGCGGTAGGGGAGAGGCGATGGTCCAAGAAGGATCACACTGTCGCCTCGTGGAGGTACCTCTGTGGTCTGTTCCTTTGTTTGTTTGTTTGAGATGGAGTTTTGTTCTTGCTGCCCAGGCTGGAGTGCAATTGCGTGATCTGACCATCTCGGCTCACCACAACCTCTGCCTCCCGGGTTCAAGCAATTCTCCTGCCTCAGTCTCCTGAGTAGCTGGTATTACAGGAATGCACCACCATGCCTGACTAATTTTTTTGTGTTTTTAGTAGAGACAGGGTTTCTCCATGTTGGTAAGGCTGGTCTCGAACTCCCGACCTCAGGTGGTCCGCCCACCTCATCTTCCTGAAGTGCTGGGATTACAGGCCTGAGTCACTGTGCCCAGCCCATCTGTTTATTTTTGAGACAGGGTCTCACTCTGTCCCCAGGCTGGAGTGCAGTGGTTTGATCGTAGCTCACTGCAGCCTCCACCTCCTGGGCTCAAGTGATTCTCCCACCTTAGCCCCCCAAGTAGTTGGGACTACAGGAGTGACCCACTACATCTAGGCATAATTTTTATTTTTATTATTTATTTATTTTTTTGAGATGGAGTCTCACTCTGTTGCCAAGGCTGCAGTGCAATGGCACGATCTTGATTCACTGCAACCTCTGCCCCCCCAGGGTCAAGTGATTCTCTCACCTCAGCCTTCCAAGTAGCTGGGATTATAGGTGCCTGCCACCATGCCAGGGTAATCATTGTATTTTTAGCAGAGATGGGGTTTCACCATGTTGGCCAGAATGGTCTTGAACTCCTGACCTCAGATGACCCACCAGCCTCGGCCTCCCAACGTGCTAGGATTACAGGTGTGAACCACAGCGCCCAGCCTGGCCATAATTTTTAGAATAATTTTCTTATACAGATGAGGGTCTCATTGTGTTGCCCAGGCTGGTCTCAAACTCCTGGGCTCAGGCGGTCCTCCTGCCAAGGCCCCCGAAAATGCTGTGGTCATAGGCGTGAGTCGCCTCACCTGGCCAGTACCTCCGCATTCCAGATCCCCCATCCTCCTTTGGACCCCAAGGATGACTGGGACCTGGGCCCCTCAAATGGCCAGGAGCCTGTGGGGACAGCTTTGGGATCTTGCCCAGCTGGGCAGCCAGGGGACTCTCATACCCATGAAGCGAGCCTGCCAGCTGCAACCTGCGACGTCTTGAGTCTGGCCTGCTTTCTAGACATCTGTTTGGGAAGTGGCCCTCTGGGATGACAGAAATAGACTCCAGACTCTTAAAATAGCTGGCATTGTGGCTCCAGCACATGGCCCCTTTGGCACCACCCCCCGTGCTCACCTTGCTGGGCTGGTGAGCCCCGAGATCATCCTGCTGAGGGTCTGTAGCTCTGGTCACCACGCTGGAGCTGGGGATATAAAACCTCAGGCAGAACTGGGAGCAGGGGACAGGTCAAATCTTAGCTCCCCTGAGGCCCGACATTCAAAGGGGTGGTGGGGGCCCCCTCCTCAACATCAAATGGGGTAGGATGAGTCACCGCTCTCCTCCAGGGCTGGGGCTGGCACCAACTCAGAAAAGGAAAACCACTTCAACCATGGCTTGCTTTCTTCAGCCCGAAGGAATGCTTTGTATGCTCAGGTCTGTCCTTAGCAGTCAGCTTTCTGGAACATTCAGACACCTCGTGGGAGGCAGACCCCTCCCCTCCTGGCTGGATCTTGGCTGGCTGGCGGCGTGATAGGGTCTGGGAGGACCCCAAGCTGTGCTAGAGGGAGGCTCACTGGCCCATCAAAACCGTTTCTGACTCCTGTACCACCTGGCCACCAGGGACGAGTCTGTTTGCCCCAAGGGCCAGGCACCCCTTCCCATGGCCAGTAATGACAAGCTGGTGATGGGTGCTGGAGAATTGAGGTCTCAATAATGGATATGTGGGTGATGGCTGATTTTATGGGTGCACTAGGGCGGGCCATGGTGCCCCAGTGTTTCATTAAATTTTTTCTAGATGTTGCTGTGAAAGTTGTTTTTTCTTTCCGTTTTTTTCTTTTTTGAGATAGATTCTCACTCTGTCTCCAGGCTGGAGTGCAGCGGAACGATCTCAACTCACTGCAACCTCCATCTCCCAGGTTCAAGTGATTCTTCTGCCTCAGCCTCCCAAAGTGCTGGGATTATAAGTGTGAGCCACTGTGCCTGGCCTGTTTTTTCTTTTGTAGAGATGGGGTCTTGCTATGTTGTCCAGGCTGGAATTGAACTCCTGAATCACCTCAAGTGATCCTCATGTCTTAGCCTCCCAAAGTGCTGGGATTACAGGCATGAGCCACTGTATGTAAAAAGTTTTTTTTTTTTTTTAGATGCGATTCACATTTAAATCCATAGACTTCAAGCACAGGAGGTGACCCTCTGGATTGCAAGTGGCCTCATCTAATCAGTTGAAGGCCTTAAGAGAAAAAGGCTGGGGTCCTTCCAGGAGGAGGAAATGCCTCCAGGTGGCCTTGGGGTTTAAGCCACAGCACCAGCTCTTCCCTGGGTCTCCAGCCTGCTGGCCTGCTCTGCAGATTTCAGAACTTGACTTAAAATAAATCTCTCTGGGTCAGGCATGGTGGTTCATGCCTGTAATCCCAGAACCTTGGGAGGCAGACAGATCACTTGAGGTCAGGAGTTTGAGACCAGTCTGGCCAGCGTGGTGAAACCCATCTCTACTAAAAATACAAAAAATTGACCTGGCATGGGGATTGATCCCAGCTACTGGGGAGGCTGAGGCAGAAGAATCACTTTAACCCAGAGGTGTAGGTTGCAAAGAGACGAGATCACACTTCTGCACTCCTGCTTCGTGACAGAGCAAGACTCTGTCTCAAAGAAAAAAAAAGCAACTGTCTACATACATACATACATAAACACACACACACACACACACACACACACACACTCACTCACTCTCTATTGGGTCTGTTTTTCCAACTAACACATGGGCTGCTGGAGCAAAGCTAATCTAGAATCTTAGTAAAACCACCCGGGTCTTCCACGCTGAGACACCTAGGTCCATGTGTGGCCACCTGCAAGCTGTGTTCTGGGGCAGGAAACAGTCCCTTGGAGGAGCCCTGAGGTTCCTACAAAGTGGACCCAGGCCTGGGGGAGCAGTTGCCTTCGAAAACTACCAAGCACCGTTCTCCTGTACAAGGCCTAGGGGGCCTATCCTTCCAGAGTTTCCACCTGAGAGAGGGACACCTGGGAGCCCTGGGTGTCACAAATGTGAATTTAAAAATCACCAGCATAAACAGAATGTGGCCCATCCGTGCGCTGAAACATGACTCAGCTGGGAAAAGGAGCGAGGTTCTGATGGGACACAGCAAGAATGCACCTTGAGGATGTCACACTCCATAAGGAAAGCCAGACACAAAAGGCCACACAGGGTGTGATCCCATTTGTTTCCTTTTTTTTTTTTTTGAGACGATGTCTCACTCTGTTGCCCAGGCTGGACTGCAGTGGTGCAATACCAGCTCACTGCAACCTCTGCCTCCCAGGTTTAAGCAATTCCTGACTCCGCCTCCTGAGTAGCCGGGATTACAGGCATCCACCACCATGACTTAGCTAATTTTTGTATTTTTAGTAGAGACGGGGTTTCATCATGTTGGCCAGGCTGGCCTCGAACTCCTGACCTCAGGTGATCCACCCGCCTTGGCCTTCCAAAATGCTGGAATTACAGGCATGAGTCTCTGTGTGTGTGTGTGTGTGTGTGTGTGTGTGTGTGTGTGACAGAGTCTCACTCTGTCTCCCAGGCTGGAGTGCAGTGGTGTGACCTCTGCTCATTGCAACCTCTGCCTCCTGGATTCAAACGATTCTCCTGCCTCTGCCTCCTGAATAGCTGGGATTACAGGCACACACCACCTCACCCAGCTAATTTTTGTATTTTTAGTAGAGGAGGGGGTTTCACCATGTTGGCCAGGCTGGCTTCGAACTCCTGACCTCAGGTGATCCACCTACCTTGGCCTCCCAAAGTGCTGGCATTACAGATGTGAGCCACCATGACCAGCTCTGTGATCCCATTTCTATGCAATGTCCAGGACAGGCCTATCTGGAGGCAGGAAGGGGATTCCCTGGGTTCCAGGGACCTCTCTAATGCAGGTGGGCCTCATCTAATCAGTTGAAGGCCTTAAGAGAAAAAGGCTGGGGTCCAGAGGAGGGAGCTCTGCTTTCAGGTGGCCTTGGGGTTAGAGCGGCAGCTCGATGGGGACTCATGGCTAATGAGAATAGAGTTTTCTGGTGGGGGATGATGGAATGTTCTGGAACTAGATAGCAGTGATCACTGCACACAGTGTGAATGGGCTCTATACCACACAACTGTGCACTTTCAAAAGGCTACTTCCACTTTATGTGAATTATTATTTTTTCGGTCTGTCGGGATGACTGATGGCCTAATCATTCATGATCTCACTGTGCTTTGCATGTCCTGGTTTCTGGCAGCTTAAGTGTCCGTGAGAAGGAACTATTTTTTTTTTTTTTAACTTTCTTTAGGACAAAAATCAAGCATTTTTTTTTTTTTTTTTTTTTTTTTTTTTTGAGACAGAGTCTCTCTCTGTCACCCAGGCTGAAGTGCAGTGGCATGATCTCAGCTCACTGCAAACTCTGCCTCCCAGATCAAATGATTTTCCTGCCTCAGCCTCCCGAGTAGGTGAAATTACAGGCGTTCACCACAATGCCTAGCTAATTTTTGTATTTCTTTTTATTCTTTTTCTTTTTTCTTTTCTTTCTTTTTTTTTTTCTTTTTGAGATGGAGTCTCGCTCTGTCTCCCAGGCTGGAGTACAGTGACATGCTCTTGGCTTATTGCAACCTCTGCCTCCTGGGTTCAAGTGATTCTCTTGCCTCAGCCTCTCGAGTAGCTGGGATTACAGGCATGAGCCACCACACCCGGCTAATTTTTTGTATGTTTAGTAGAGACAAGGTTTCACCATGTTGGTCAGGCTGGTCTTGAACACCTGACCTCAGGTGATCCACCCTCCTTGGCCTCCCAAAGCCTTGGGATTACAGGAGTGAGCCATTGTGCTCGACCTCAAGTGTGATCTTTGTAAAAAACATCAAACAACACAGAAGTGAAAAAAGTAGAGAGGACACTGTCTGCTCTTGCCTGGGACTGTGTCTCTCAGTCTCTCAGTTTTATTCGCATCTGTCATAGCCAAGGAGCTGGACACAGTGATGCAGATGAGGGAGACAAAGCCCTCCTCTCACGATGATCCGTGGGGCCCAGTACATTTACAAAGCACATTACATTGCAGCACGAACCCACAAGTTACACATTAGATCAGCTGCCTCTTTCTGCAAAGGAAATGGAGGCTCAGAGAGGTTGAGGGAGGACCCCAGGGTCACACAGCAAGAGGCAGAGCTGTGGTGCAAACTGCCCTCCTGCCAAGCCTCCTCCCACTATTTGCTGGGCACCCAAGGGCTTCTCCCCCACCTCTTCTTTGTGCCTGCTGGGCTTACCTAGATGCGCTCAATCCCAGCTTTGATACACAGCTGTTCCACCAGCTTCTAGGCCTGGGCTGTGTTGTCAGTGGCTGACATTGTCTGCCATCAGCTCTGGGCCCATGTCATCCAGAGAGCTGTAGGGGGAGCAGAGGGGTGTGGGTCAAAGCCCAGCTCAGGCCTGTTTTTGGTTTTTAGCACATAAAGAAGTGTAACCTTCCATGTTGCAAAAATTTTAAAACCTTTTTAATTATAAAACTCATAAGCAACCATTGTTGAGAAAATTAGTAGAATATAGAAAAGAAAAAAAAATAAAGTATCACATAATTTCTCTATTTCATATAATCACTGTTGACATGATGGCTATTTTCTACCAGTATATATTTTTTCTTTGCTAGTAAAATACAAAACCCTTACACATATCTTTCAATAGTTGAGGTCGCCGGGCATGGTGACCCATGCCTGTAGTCCCAGCTACTCGGGAGGCTGAGGTGGGAAGATCACTTGAGCCCAGGAGTTCTGAGCTGTACTGCACTATGCCATCGGGTGTCCACACTAAGTTCAGCATCCATATGGTGACTTCCCAGGAGCAGGGAAGCACCAGGTTGCCAAGGGACGGGTGAACTGGCCCAGGTTGGAAACAGAGCAGGTCAAAACTCCTGTGCTTATCAGTAGTAGGATCGCGCCTGTAATAGCCACTGCACTCCAGCCTGGGCAACATAGCGAGACCCTATCTCAGAAAAAAAAAAAAGTAAAATATCAAATAGTTGAGGCCATATTCTATATAGTTTTATATTCTGTAAATATAACATATTTGTAGATTTGATATATATATAAAATATATATTATCAAACATAATTTATACATAAATATATATTTATAGTTACATATAAATATGTAACATATGTAAATATATATGATATATATCAAATATATATATATTTGTATATAAAAATATATTTATATATATAAATATAAATATATATTTATACATAACTGCACATACACGTACACACCCATGAATGCACATGTGCATACATCCACAGTGACATATACATGTGCCCATGTGTATATGTATATTTATATATAAATATAAATATATTTATACAGTTATGTATAACAATATTTATACAGTTATGCATAAATATATATTTATATATTTGATATATATCATATATATATTTATATATGTTATATATTTTGAGCCACCAAGCCTTGGCTTCACCTTCCTGACTCTGGGCATGTCCACTTTGCCTCTGGGTGGGGACCAGGGGCCTCTGTGTACACAGAGCTGGCATTGGTTTCACTCTGAGCATGGCACCTGGCACGTGGTCAGCCATCACACTCCTCCATGAGAGTTTGCAGCACAAGGATATGAAGAGAGGAAGGCCATATGCCAGGCCCTCTGGAGAAGGGAGGACCACAAAGGCTCCCCAGTGACCTGCCTAAGTCCCAGGGCAGGTATTCTTACCCTCCAGGGGACACTGGGTGATGCCTAGGACATCTGTGGTTGTTATAATTGGGGGAGCTCCTGGCATGGTGGGGGTTGGGTGGAGGCCAGGGACATTGCTCAACTCCCTGCAGTGCCCAGGATGGCCTCACAGCAGGGAAGAGTCTGACCCGGATGTCCACAGTGCCCAGGGGAGCCCCTGGGGCAGGGCAGGGATCACAGCAGAACCCTGGATGCCTGTCTGCAGCCGTGTCGCTTTGTTTATCTATTTATTTGAGACAGTGTGTATGTATATGCATATGGGCATGTGTATATGTCACTGTGGATGTATGCACATGTGCATACATGGGTGTGCATGCGTATGCACAGGCTCGTGTTCATGTGTATGCCCGTTCTGAGATGCCGAGGCTCAGACACAGATTGAATCACCCATGCAGCCACCTCCCCAAGTTCCCATCTCAGTTGGTGTCACCAGCCCACAGTGACTCAGAAGCAGCCATGCCCCCAGCTGAGGACTCAGCCAACACCAGCAGAACTGACCACGTGCTGAGTCAGCCAAGAATGCCCCTCCCAGCTGCCTCCCTGCAGAGGCATGGTGTGCTGGGCACTCCGACCTGAATGCACTTGCTGCAGGCCCAGGGAAGCTGTGGAAGGGGCAGGGGCAGGCAGCTCTGGGGGCAGGGGCCAGGTGGTCAGAGCTGCACACAGTCCCTGCAGCCCCATCCTGAGGGTCAGCTCTTCCTTGGTGTACAGGCCCTTCAGGGATGCAAGGCTTAAGCACGACTCAAGGTGAGGTTCTCCAAAAATAAAATGTAAGAGGGACTCTGCCAAGCCCTGGGCTGGCCTCCTAGCAAAAGGCTCATAGCCACACCCAAGTCTAAGCCTGCCTTGTGCAGAAAATCCCACTCGTGGCTGGGGGCAGTGGCTTACACTTGTAATCCCAGCACGTTGGAAGGCAGAGGCGGGTGGATCACGAAGTCAGGAGATCGAGACCAGCCTGGCCAACATGGTGAAACCCTGTCTCTACTAAAACACTACAAAAATTAGCCAGGCGTGGTGGCACATGCCTATAATCTCAGCTACTCAGGAGGCTGAGGCAGGAGAATTGCATGAACCCAGGAGGCGGACGTTGCCATGAGCTGAGATCATGCTGGGCAACAAGAGTGAAACTCCATCTCAAGAAAGAAAGAGAGAAAGAGAGAAAGAAAGAAAGAAAAAGAGAGATCCCACTTGTGTCTGAGAGTCAAGAAGGATGAAGGTGCCCCCACCCCAGGACAGAGTGGAAATCTGTGTTTGCTCAAAAGAGGGTGAGCAGCCCCGAAACAGAGCAAATCTGGGTTTGTAAGACCCGAGGCTCCAGTGCACACCAGAGTGAGCAAAACCACAGGAGAGGAGCTGGCAACAGGGCAGGGAGGGCGACTGGGAGCACAGGAGTCACTGGGGAGCCACCGCCCTCCAACCCCTTGCACTGGCAGGTGTCTCCAGGGGAAAAAAATGAAAAGAAAAAGCCACATATAGAAAGGCGTTTATAACTGTGTTATGTATAAGGGTGAACAGTTAGAATAAAACTCAATGCTACCTGTTTTTTTTTTTTTTTTTTTTTTGAGACTGAGTCTCACTCTGTCCCTCAGGCTGGAGTGCCCTGGCTCGATCTTGGCTCACCAAAACTTCTGCCTCCTGGATTCAAGTGATTCTCCTGCCTTAGCCTCCCAAATAGCTGGGACTACAGGTGCACAACACCACACTCATTTAATTTTTGTATTTTTAGTAGAGACAGGGTTTTGCCATGTTGCCCAGGCTGGTCTCGAACTCCTGACCTCAGGTGATCCACCCGCCTTGACCTTCCAAAGTGCTGGAATTACAAGCACGAGCCACTATGCCCGATCTACTATTAGTTTATAATATAAACTTATGCTATATTATAATATGGTAAAATATTATACATCTATTATATATTTGTATATTTTGTTACTATATATTTACACATTTACTCATATATTTACATTTATACTCATATTTATATTTAAGTCATTTATCATGCATTTATTACATGCTTGAAGATTCATTCACTATATATTCATATCTGTTATATATTAAAAATTGTGTAGTTTTATTAGTATTTATATAATCTTTATATTACTTATATACTTATTGCGTATTTGTATATTTATGTATATAATTTATGCATTATTAATTATATAGGTTGATTTCCATTTTGACATTTATATTAGTTGCTATTAATTTTATATTTGTGCTTATTATATATTTAGATTGCTATTTTATATCTGTATATATGTATTATTATATAGGTCTATAATCCGTTATAGGTTTATTGATTATCATTTATCTTAACTTTTATTTTTGAGGCAGAGTCTCACTCTGTTGCCCAGGCTGGAAGGCAGTGGCAAAATCTCCACTCACTGCAACCTCCACCTCCTGGGTTCAAGCGATTCTCCTGCGTCAGCCTCCTGAGTAGCAGGGACTACAGGTGCCTGCCACCATGCCCAGCCAATTTTTGTATTTTTAGTAGAGATGGGATTTCACCATGTTGGCCAGGTCTTGATCTCTTGACTTCGAGATCTGCCCACCTAGGCCTCCTAAAGTGCTGGGATTACAGGTGTGAGCCACTGCGTCCAGCTTATCTAACCTTTTTATTTTGAAATAATTACAGACCTATAGGCAGTTGCAAATGAGTCCAGGGAGCCCCACGCACACTCTCCAGGTCCTCTCCAGGGCGATGTCACCTGTGACTATAAGACAACATCAGAATGGGGACCCTGAAGTGAGTCCAATGCTGCATCTCACCAGCTCCCCTGGGACCCTCATCTAGGGGTTCAGAGGGAGTTTTGGTGTTGTGCCTGGGTCCCCCGCTGGGGGCATCCCCCCCCCACCGCAGCTGTGCCCCTGCCCTCAGATCTGTCCCCGCTGGGTGGAGGAGAGGAGGTGTGACCTAAATGTTTGCTGAGCAGATGGCTGGGCAATGACCCAAAAATGTGACAAAATTGACAGTGGGGTCCATAAAGAGATGCTGCCTAGGGCCCCTGTCTGCAAAGCTGACTGACTCCAAATTTCATAAAATCCTAAAGGGACCTGATCTATCCTGGGAAGTTTAACTCACCTCACTACAGGCCCTCTCCCTCCAAGCTGCAGACACATGGGGCTGGAGCCTTCTCTGGGGTGGGGCATCCTGGGCACTGCAGGGAGCTGGGCAACATCCCTGGCCTCTACACACTCCATGCCAGGCACACCCCCACAGTCCTGACCAGCACAAATGTCCCCAGACATGGACAGGTGTCCCCTGGGGGGAGAATTCAGTCCTTGATCAGGAGAAATCTCGCAGCTCCGAGTGATTCCCTTAAGGAAAATGCAGAGTTTGAACCCAGTTGACTGAAGGCCCCAAGAAATAAATGGCACTGAATGTGGTGGCTCACATCAATAATCCCAGAATTTAGGGAGGTTGAGGTGGGTGGGTCATTTGAGGTCAGGAGTTTGAGACTAGCCTGGCCAACATGGTAAAAACCCATCTCTACTAAAAATACACAAAAAAAAATGAGCCAGGCATGGTGTTGTGTGGTTTTAATTCCAGCTACTCAGGAGTCTGAGGCAGGAGAATCACTTGAACCCGGGAGGCAGAGGTTGCAGTGAGCTGAGATGGCACCACTGCACTCCAGCCTGGGTGACAGAGTGAAATTCTATCTTAAAAAAAAAAAAAAAAAAGTAAAAGAGGGATGTTTCCAAAAGCGGTTTATTTTATTTTATTTTATTTTATTTATTTATTTATTTTTTTGAGACAGAGTCTTGCTCTGTCACCCAAGCTGAAGTGCAATGGCGCAATTTCGGCTTACTGCAACCTCCACCTCCTAGGTTCAGGCTATTCTGCCTCAGCCTCCTGAGTAGCTGGGACTATAGGCACCACTGTGACCAGCTAATTTTGTATTTTTAGTAGAGGCGGGGTTTCACCATACTGGTCAGGCTGGTCTCAAACTCCCAACCTCAGATGAACAACCCACCTTAGCCTCCCAAAGTATTTGAATTACAGGTGTGAGGCACTGCACCCGGCCAGGGGTTTAATTTTATTAGTATCCAGAATGCTTTGTGACTAGGAGAGGCTCAGAGGGTCAGAGCCTTCCCCCAAACTCGAGCCCCATCACATTTGAAGGGAGTCAGACCACAGCTCCCACAGAGGAGGGAACCCTGGAAGGTGGTCAATCAGAAATCTGCCCCAGCTCTACCCAGATGTCCGGCCTTGGGAAAGCTGCCTTCCCTCCATGAGCCCTAGTGACCTCTGTTGAAATGCTCAGAGGGACACTCTTATCCCTACACCAGGCCTGGCTCCCAGGCTCCAGTGTGCCAGGAAATGGGGGTACCAGAGTCTGGCAGCCAAGGAGAGGACCCTCTTCTAGGAACCTGTAGCAACTGCCAAGTATAAACACAGCTACTGGGAAGGTGAGGCAGCCGGAACATCTTGCACACAGAGAATGTGGAAGGGCCGGTTTTCCGGGGGACTCTTGAGAAATCTCAGTCCCCGTGGACTTGCACCCTGCTACCACTCCCCTGCCCTGCCCTGAGGCTGGGGTGCAGCAGAGAACTGCAGCAGGCCCCCTGCCCCCCTGGCCCTGGAGAGACCCGGGCAGAGCTGAAAGCTGATCATAATAAAAATCAGCATGGATGGGATTCAGGATAGAGCCACAAACTGGGTGTCCTGAAATTACTCATTTTTGTGTTGTTGGAGTTTTTTATTTGTTGTTTGTGTTTGTTTGTTTGTTTGTTTGTTTGTTTGTTTTGTTGGAGATGGAGTCTCACCCTGTTGCCCAGGCTGGAGTGCAATGGTACGATCTTGGCTCACTGCAACCTCTGCTTTCCAGATTCAAGCGATTCTCCTGCTTCAGCCTCCCAAGTAGCTGGAATTACAGGTGTGCACCACCTTTATATTTTTAGTAGAGATGGAGTTTCGCCATGTTGGACAGACTGGTCTTGAACTCCTGACCTCAGGTGATCCACTGGCCTTGGCTCCCCAAAGTGTTGGTATTACAGGGGAGCCACCGTGCCCAGGCCATTTTTGTGTTGTTGAACTTAAAGCATGAGCTTGGGCAAGGCCCTTCTTCTTTTGAGCCATAAAGTAAAGGTGAGAGGAGAGTCTTGTAAGCTCAGTGATTAGTTCCTAATGTCTAGGGTGGCCAGTCATGCTTAGAACACTTCTGTGTCATTTATGGACTTGATAAGGAATAAAGGGGCCTCTGGGGACTGTCAGTTGCATAAGCCTCTTGCTGAATTGACAGAACTTTCAGGTTTCAGGGAGAGGTGAAGTCATTTCCAGGGATCTTATTCAAGGGATACAGGCGGACACCTGTTCCTCAAGGAGCACACAGTGCATGCCTGGAAATGGAAAGCCCAGGCCTTGCATCCTGGCTCTGCTCCTGGTTTGGATCTTAGCTTCCTCAACTGGAAAATCAGAGGACTCTACTCAGAGCTGAGGATGGGTCCTCATTTGTCATCCTGTGGCTCTGAGATCAAGATGACCTAGAATATCCATGACCTCCTTCTAAATGACTTGGACTTTGGGATAAAATCTTTATTGGGAGATTTTGGCTTGCACAGTGGTGTGTCAGCTACTAAGGAGAAACACACTCTTCTGATGAAGTCAACTAGAAAAACTGGGCGGGGCCAGGGGCAGTGGCTCACACCTGTAATCCCAGCACTTTGGGAGGCCGAGGTAGGAGGATCACTTGAGGTCAGGAGTTTGAGATCAGCTTGGCCAGTATGGTGAAAGCCCATCTCTACTAAAAATACAAAAGTTGACTGGTTGTGTTGGTGCCCACCTATAATCCCAGCTACTTGGGAGGCTGAGGCAGAAGAGTCATTTAAACCCAGGAGGCAGAGGTTGCTTGTAGTGAGCTGAGATTGTGCCACTGCACTCCAGCTAGGGTGACAGAGTGAGACTCTGTCTCAAAAAAGAAAGAAAATCTGGGCAGAATGTCAAAACACCTGCTCAAGGGCCTGCAGGGTTATTAAGAGAGTGGAGAATTTCCAGCCAGGATTTAGGGGAGGATGGAAGCCCAGAAGGAGAGCCTGGGTTTGGGGTTACTTTTTCCTGGGATTAGGGGGTATGCTGAGAGGCAGACTGATATTTCTATCAGCTTCACAAGGTCAAGGGTACAGAGACTGATGGTCCAGGGCTTGCTGAGGGGAGAAGGCTCAGTAAATTCCCCCTTGGTGTGACTTGGGACAACTTAATGTTGCACTGTAAGAGTAATGACCATGGCTGGGCCTGGTGGCACACATCTGTAATCTCAGCACTTTGGAATACTGAGGCAGGTGGATCACCTGAGTTCAGGAGGTCAAGACCAGCCTGGCCAGCATGGCAAAACCTCGTCTCTACTAAAAATATAAAAATTAGTCAGGCGTGGTAGTGGGTGCCTGTAATCCCAGCTACTCAGGAGGCTGAGATGGGAGAATGGCCTGAACCTGGGAGACAGTGGTTGCAGTAAGCCAAGATCACGCCACTGCACTCCAGCCTGGGTGGCTGAGGGAGACTCCATCTCAAAAAAAAAAAAAAAGAAAAAAAAAGCAATGATCACGAGGAAGCAGACAGGCCCTTACAGCAACTGCAGCTGAATTTTGAAAAATCTCAATCTCTGATACTGGATTAAAGGGATCCTACATTGCTGTTGGCCCCAAATGCCTGGAAGAAGTAAATATAAATCCTCTCTGGAGGAAAATAATATCAGCCCAAGCCTCAAATAATTTTTACATACAAATCTTCAAATACAATGTCTGGCATGCAAGTAAAAATAACCAGACATACAAGGAGACAGGACCACATGAACAAAAATCAGCAGAAAAAAACAGTGCTACAAACAGACCCACGGGGTTTCCATATACTGGAATTGACAGAGACTTTAAAATAACTGCGTTAATTATGTTCAAGGAAATCAAAAGATAATATTGGAATTTTAGAAGGAAATTGGGACAATAAAAGGAAAAGAAAAGGAACCAGTGGATATGGAGAAAATGACAATATCTGAAAAGTAAGAACTCAATGGAAGAAATAAAAATTAGTGAACTGGAAGACAGAACAGAGAAAATTATCCAGAAATAAAGAAAGAAGACACAAAAGGAAAGAAACTACAGACAAAAGGGCCCAAGACACAGAGGATGCAATCAAGTATAATGCACATGTCATTGGAACAGCAGAAGGAGAATCGAGAGCATGAGGCAGGAACAATCTTTGAAGAGATAATGACAGATAACTTTCTAAAACTGATAAAAAAAAAAAAACCCTCAAGATACAGGTGTAAGAATCCTTGAACCTCAAGCAAAATAAATGTCCTTAACAGTGGCAGAGAAATAGCCAATAAGCATATGAAATGGTGTCTAATGATTAGTTATCAGAGAAATATGAATCCAAGCCATCATGAGACTCTGCCTCTCATCCACTAGAGTGGCAAAAATTAAAAAGACTGACAACACTAAATATTTGGGAGGATGTAGAAGAACTGGATGCATCACACATTATTGATGCAAATGTGAAATAGTACAACCACCATGGAAAATAGCTTAGCAGTTTCCTATAAGGCTGAACACATACTTCACCTATGACCCAGCAACTCTGCTCCTAGAGATTTACTCAAGATAAATAAAAACAGATCTCCATACAAGGACTTGTACGAGATGTTCATAAGCTTTACTCATAATAGTAAAAACTGGAAAAAACCCAGATGCCTGTCAACAAGAGAATGGATAAACAAGCCACGGCATTTCATACAATGAAATATGGCTCCACAACAGAAAAGATTAACTATGGAGAGATAAAGCAACATGTATGACTCAAATATATTTTGGCAAGCAACAAAAGCTGGATATTAGAGGTGCATAGGCTATAAGTCCATTTATATAAAGTTCAAGAATAGGCAAAACTATGGTGATAGAAATCAGAACAGAGGTTGCTGCCTCTGGTCAGGGTGTTGACTAGAAAGGGTCATGAAAGGCTAGGCACAGCCAGAAGCGGTGGCTCATGCCTGTAAGCCCAGTACTTTAGGAAGTCAAGTCAGGAAGATCACAAGGTTAGGAGTTTGAGGCCAGCCTGGCCAACTAGTGAACGCCCGTCTCTACTAAAAATATAAAAAATTAGCTAGGCATGGTGGTGCTGAGGCAGGAGAATTGCTTGAATCCTGGTGATGGAGGTTGTGGTGAGCGAGATCACACCACTGCATTCCAGCCTGGGCAACAGAGTGAAGGACTCCATCTAAAAAAAAAAGAAAGGGCCAGGAAATAACTTCTAAGGTGATGACAATGTTCTGTGTTTTGGTTGAGTTGTTGGCATACACAGGTGTTCACATTTGCTAAAATCCATCAAACCGTATATTTAAGATCTGTTCATCTTACTGCATTTGAATTGTAGTTTGATAAAATCAGTTAATTACCAACAAAAATACACAAACAAAAGTTGCCAGAGAAAAAAACAGCAAGAATTAGGTGGACCCAGTGAAAATATCCTTCAAGAATTTAGGGGAAATAAGGGCATTTTAAGACAAACAAAACCAGATTTTCTCATCAACAGACTTTCCTTTTAGAAGGTAAAACTAGAGAAATAATTCCAGGTGAAAGGTAGATGCAGGAAGGAGTGAAAAAGAACAAAAATGTTGCATAGAAGAAAGCTTGATCAAATAATTCTAAAGTTTGGCTGGATGTGGTGGCTCCTGCTTATAATCCCAGCACTTTGGGATGCCAAGGCTGGCTGATCACCTGAGATCAGGAGTTTGAGACCAGCCTGACCAACATGGAGAAACCCCATTTCTACTAAAAAACAAAATTATCCAGGTGTGGTGGTGTATGTCCATAGTCCCAGCTACTCAGTATGCTGAGGCAGGAGAATCGCTTGAACCTGGGAGGCGGAGGTTGCAGTAAGTCAACAACATACCATTGTACTCCAGCCTGGGCAAAAAGAGCGAAACTCCATCTCAAAATAATAATAATAATAATAATTCTAAAGTTTTGGTGGAAAGATCAACAGGAAGTGAAAAGCTGTAAAAGTCTTAGAACACACATGAATCATAACATCCGTCAGCTCAGGCCTCACCTCCAACCAATCCACAGCAGATGTTCTATGCTTCTACCTTTACATTTTTATTGATTTTGGTTATTGGAGGCAGGAGGATGGCTTGAGCCCAAGAGTTCAAGACCAGCCTGGGCAACATGGCAATACCTTGATGCAAAAAAAAAAAAAAAAAAAAAACTAGTTGGGTGTGGTGGTTCCATCTGAGGTGGGAGAATTGCTTGAGCCCGCAGTGAGCTGAGATCATGCCACTGCACTCCAGCCTGGGCAACAGAGTAAGACTAAGACCCGGTCTCAAGAAAAAGAAAAGAAAAGAAAAAAATATCTGAGTTGTTCTCCCCCAGATCCTGGCACATATAGGTGCTCAAGAGACATTTGGTTGGGGCATGAAGTAGGTGCTATAGCTATCTTTGCAGATGTCGATTTTAACCCAGATAGAACACTTTGCTCTGTGACATGTTCCTCATTTATGATGCTGGGTTCAAATGTGATTTCCTTTTGGAACATTAAAATGGCTTCTAGCACCAGGTGACCTTGACTCAGAATTCCTAGAACATGGCACACTCTTAAACTCACCTGGGCGGTTTGTTGCATATTAAATGTTTGTGTTCTCCTCTGACCCCACCAAGTTCATATGTTGAAATCCTAGGCCAGGTGTGGTGGCTCATGCCTGTAATCCCAGTGCTTTGGGAGGTGGAGGGGGTAGGATCATTTGAGCCCAGGAGCTGCAGATCAGCCTGAGCAACAGAGTGAAATCCCACCTGTAAAAAAATATGAAAATTAGTTGGGTGTGCTGGTATGTGCCTATAGTCTCAGCTACTTGGGAGGCTGAGGCAGGAGTATCCCTCAACCCGGGAATTGGAGGCTGCAGTGAGCTATGATCACACCACTGCAC
>JAZHEH010000109.1:0-115056 GCA_036589455.1 Ateles fusciceps
GTGGAGGGAGGGGAGGGTGGGGGAGGGGATAACGTGGGGTGAAATACCAGATATATTATGCACCTAAAGTAAAATAAATAAATTTTAAAAATAAATAAAATTATAAAATTAAAATAAATGAAATGTGTTTCTAGCATGCTGAATTGAAACATAGATTCAGCCTTCTCTAGATGAACGATCACACACCATAGCAGTTTCAAATATATATTCCTTCTGTGTTTTACAGGTAGTCTTACAGCTGTTTCATGTAACATGGGATTTTGTTGGAAATGTCAATTTTGAGATTCTCCACAGAAAGCATTATCACACAGTGCAAACACACATTAGTGTAAATCTTTATGTTGAATTCACACATTAATAAACATTCTCCCAGATAGCTGCCTTTTAATTGTTGAGATATTTCTCATTTCAGCATATGCCCACTTTCCATCTGGAATGTTCAAATCTAGCTTCTGTAAGAAATGTGTTCCTAAGCTGCTGAATTGAAACATAGATTGAACTATGTTAGTTGAACGGACACACACCATAGCAGTTTCCAAGATCCGTTTCTTCTGTGTTTTACAGGCAGTCTTACTTCTATTTTGCTGGAAATGTCAGTTTTGAGATTCTGCACAGAAAGCATTTTCAAACTGCTGCAAACACACATAAGTGTAACTCGGTAAGTTGAATGCACACATTCACAAGTATTCTCCCAGATAGTTTCTTTTAGTTTTCAAGGTGAGATAATTCTCCTGACAGCATATGCCCATTTTCCGTCTGTAATGTCTAAATCTAGCTTCAGTAAGAAATGTGTTTCTAACCTGCTGAATCAAAACATAGATTCAACTCTCTTAGTTGAAAAAACACACACCATAAAGGATTCAAAGGTCCGTTTCTTCTGTGTTTTACAGGAGGCCTTACTGCTATTTTGTATAACGTAGGATTTTGCTGGAAATGTCAGTTTTGAGATTCTCCACAGAAGCCGTTTCCAAATGGCTGCAAACATACGTAGTGTAACTCTGTAAGGTTAATGCACACTTTGACAAGCACTGTCCCAGACGGCTTCCATTTAGTTTTAAGGTGAGATATTTCTCCTTACAGCATATGCAGACTTACCGTCTGGAATGTCCAAATCTAGCTCTGTAGGAAATGTGTTTCTAACCTGCTGAATTGAAACAGAGATTCAACTCTCTTAGTTGAACGAACAAACACCATAGCAGTTACAAAGATACCTTTCTTCTGTGTTTTACAGGCAATCTTACCCCTCTTCGTATAATAAGGGATTTTGCTGGAAATGTTAGTTTTGAGATTCTTCACATAAAGTGTTTTCAAACTGCTGTAAACACATATCAGTGTAACTCTGTAAGTTGAACTCACCCATTGACAAGCATTCTCCCAAATAGCTTTCTTTTAGTTTTTAAGGATAGATATTTCTCATTACAGCATATGCAGACTATTCGTCTGGAATGTCCAAATCTAGCTTCTGTAAGAAATGTGTTTCTAACCTGTTGAATGGAAACATAGATTCAACTCTCTTACTTGAAAGAACACACACCAATGCAGTTTCAAAGATACGTTTCTTCTGTGTTTTACAGGCAGTCTTACTCCTCTTTCGTATAGGACAGGATTTTGCCAGAAATGTCAGTTTTGAGATTCTACACAGAAAGAGTCTTCAAACTGCTGCAAACACACAGAATTATAACTCGGTAAGTTGAATGCACACCTTCACAAGCATTCTCCCAGATAGCTTCCTTTTAGTTTTTAAGATGAGATATTTCTCATTACAGCATATACCCACTTGCCATCTGGAATGTCCAAATCTAGCTTCTTTAAGAAATGTGTTTCTAACCTGCTGAATCAAAACATAGATTCAACTCTCTTAGTTGAACGAACACACACCACAGCAGTTTCAAAGATAGGTTTCTTCTGTGTTTTACAGGCAATATTACTGAAATTTCATATAATACAGAATTTTGCTGGAAATTTCAGTTTTGAGATTATACAAAGAAACCGTTTTCAAACTGCTGCAAGCACACATCAGTGTAACTCTGTAAGTTGAATGCACACATTGACAAGCATTTTCTCAGATGGCTTCATTTGAGTTTTTCAGGTGAGACATTTCTCATTACTGCATACGCCCACTGTCCACCTGGAATGTTCATATCTAGCTTCCCTAAAAAATGTGTTTCTAACCTGCTGAATCAAAACATAGATTCAACTCTCTTAGTTGAATGAAGACACTCCATAGCAGTATCAACAGTACGTTTCTTCTGTGTTTTACACTCAGTCTTACTCTTATTTTCTATAACACGGGATTTTGCTGGAAATGTCAGTTTTGAGATTCTCCACAGAAAGCGTTTTCTAACTGCTACAAACACAAATCACTGTAACTCTGTAAGTTGAATGCACACATTGACAAACATTCTCCCAGATAGCTTAATTTTGGTTTTTAAGGTGAGATATTTCCCACAAGAGCATATGCCCACTTTCCGTCTGTAATGTCCAAATCTAGCTTCTGTAAGAAATGTGTTTCTAACCTGCTGAATCGAAACATAGCTTCAACTCACTTAGTTGAATGAACACACACCACAGCAGGTCCACAGGTGCATTTCTTCTGTGTTTCACAGGCAGTCTTACTGCTATTTCGTATAACATGGGATTTTGCTGGAAATGTCAGTTTTGAGATTTTCCACAGAACGTGTTTTCAAGCTGCTGCAAACAGACATCAGTGTAACTCTGTAGGTTGAATGTATACATTGACAATCATTCTTCCTGATAGCTTCCTTTTGATTTTTAAGGTGAGATATTTCTAATTACAGCTTATGCCCCCTTTCAGTCTGAAATGTCCAAATCTAGCTTCTGTATGAAATGTGTTTCTAAGTTGCTGAATGAAAACATAGATTCAACTCTCTTATTTGAACAAACACACATCAATGCAGTTTCAAAGATATGTTTCTTCTGTGTTTTACGGGCTTATTCCTATTTTGTACAACACGGGATTTTGCTGGAAATGTCAGTTTTGAGATCCTCCACAGTATGCATTTTCAAACTGCTGCAAACACACATCAGAGTAAGTCTCTAAGTTGAATGCACACATTTCCGGCATTCTCCCAGATATGTCCCTTTTGGTTTTTAAGGTGAGATGTTTCTCATTACAGCATATGCCCACTTTCCATCTGGAATGTCCAAATCTAGCTTCTGTAAGAAACAAACGAATGGGAAAAAAATTTTGCAGTCTACGCATCTCACACAGTTCTGATATGCAGAACCTACAAAGAAATAAAACAGATTTACAAGAATAAAACAAGCCCATTCAAAAGTGGGAAAATGATATGAACAGACACTTTACAAAAGAAGACATACATGAGGCCAACAAACATTTGAAAAAATGCTCATCATCACTGGTGATTAGAGACCTTCAAATCAAAACTGCATTGAGATATCATCTCACACCAGTTATAATGGCGGTCATTAAAAAATCTGGAGACAACAGTTGCTGGAGAGGATGTGGAGAAATTAGAAACAGTTTTACACTGTTGGTGGGAGTGTAAATTAGTTCAACCATTGTGGAAGACAGTGTGGAGCTTCCTCAAGGACCTAGAAATAGAAATTTCATTTGACCCAGCAATCCCATCACTGGGTATATATCCAAAGGATATATCCAAAGGATCATTCTACTATAAGGACACATGCACATGAATGTTCATTGCAGCACACTTTACAATAGTAAAGACCTGGAACCAACCAAAATGCCCATTGATGATAGACTGGACAGTGAAAATGTGGCACATATACACCATGTAATATTATGCAGCCATCAAAATCGATGAGATCTTGTCCTTTGTAGGGACATGGATGATCCTGGAAACTATCATTCTCAGCAAACGGAGACAAGAACAGAAAATCAAACACTGCACGTTCTCACTCATATGTGGGTATCAAACAATGAGATCACACGGATACAGGGAAAAAAGCATTGCACACTAGGGTCTTTGGGGGGAAATAGGAGAGAGGCAGTGGGGGGGTGGGCAGTTGGGGAGAGATGGCATGGGGAGAGATGCCAGATATACGTGATAGGGAGGAAGGCAGGAAATCACACGGCCATGTGTGTACCTATGCAACAATCTTGCATGTTCTTCATATGTACCCCAAAACATAAAATGTAATAAAAAATACAATAAAACAGAAAATAAAAAAGTAAATATACACTAAAGTATGAAGAGGGAAAGGGCATGATGTAAGCAACCTATTCTAAAATGGGTTAGAAAAAATAAATCGAAATATCTAGAGGGAGAAAATGATAAAGGAAAGGAAGAAAATGTTAAAAAGTGGTGAATATAAAAAAATGATATTCAGGAGTTCTCAAAAAAAAAAAAGAAAAGAAATGTGTTTCTAACCTGCTGAATCAAATCATAGATTCAACACTCTTAGTTGAACGAACACACATCATAGCATTTTCAAAGACATGATTCTTCTCTGTTTTACAGGCAGTCTTACTGCTATTCTGTATAACACGGGATTTTGCTGGAAATGTCAGTTTTGAGATACTCCACAGAAAGCGTTCTCAAACTGCTGCATATACACATCAGTGTAACTCTCTAAGTTGAATGCACACATTCTCAAGCATTCTCCCAGATAGCTTCCTTTTGGTTTTTAAGGTGTGATATTTCCCATTACAGCATATGCCCACTTTCCTTCTGGAATGTCCAAATCTAGCTTCTGTAGGAAATGTGTTTCGAACCTGCTGAATTGAAACATAGATTCAACTCTCTTAGTTGAACAAACACACACCATAGCGGTTTCACAGATACGTTTCTTCTGTGTTTTATAGGCAGTCTAACTGCTATTTCTTTTAACACGGGATTCTGCTGGTAATGTCAGTTTTGAGATTCTTCACAGAAAGTGTTCTCAAACTGCTACATACACACATCAGTGAAAATCTGTAAGTTGAATACACACATTGTCAAGAATTCTCCCAGATAGGTTACTTTTAGTTTTTAAGGTAAGATATTTCCTATTACAACATATGCCCACATTCCTTCAGGAATGTCCAAATCTAGCTTCTTTTAGAAATGTGTTTCTAACCTGTTGAATCAAAACATAGATTCGACTGTCTTTGTTGAAGGAACACACAGCATAGCAGTTTCGCAGATATGTTTCTTCTGTGTTTTACAGGCGGTCTTACTGCTCTTTCCAATAACACAAGATTTTGCTGGAAACGTCAGATTTGAGATTCTCCACAGAAAGCTTTCTCAAACTGCTGCATACACATGTCAGTGTAACTCTCTAAGTGAATGCACACATTGTCCAGCGTTCTCCCAGATAGCTTCCTTTCAGTTTTTAAGGTGAGATATTTCCCATTACGGCACATGCCCACTTTCCTTCTGAATTGTCGAAATCTAGCTCCTGTACAAAATGTGATTCTAACCTGCTGAATCAAAACAGATTCAACTCTTAGATGAATGAGCACCCACCATAGCAATTTCACAGATATGTTTCTTCTGTGTTTTACAGGCAGTCAGAGTGCTATTTCGTATAACACCAGATTTTGTGGGAAACGTCAGTTTTGAGATTCTCCACAGAAAGTGTTCTCAAACTGCTGTATGCACACATCAGTGTAACTCTCTAAGTTGTATGCATTCATTGTCAAGCCTTTTCCCAGATAGCATCGTTTTAATTTTTAAGGTGAGATATTTCCCATTACAGCATATGCCCACTTTCCTTCTGGAATGTTCAAATCTAGCTTCTGTAAGAAATATGTTTCTCAACTGCCTAATCGAAGCATAGATTCGACTCTCTTGTTGAATGAACACACACCTTAGCAGTTTTACAGATGCATTCCTTTTGTGTTTTACAGGCAGTCATACTATTTCATATAACATGGGATTTTGCTGGATACGTTAGTTTTGAGATTCTACACAGAAAGCATTCTCAAACTGCTACATACACACATCAGTGTAACTCTCTAAGTTGAATGCACACATTGTCAAGCATTATCCCAGGTAGGTTCCTTTTAGTTTTTTAGGTGATATATTTCCCATTACATCATATGCCCACATTCCTTCAGGAATGTCCAAATGTAGCTTCTGTTCCAAATGTGTTTCTAACCTGCTGAATCGAAACATAGATTCAACTCTCTTAGTTGAACGAACAGACACCATAGCAGTTTCACAGATATGTTTCTTCTGTGTTTTACAGGCAGTCTTACAGCTGTTTCGTATAACACGGAATATTGCTAGAAACATCAGTTTTGAGATTCTCCACAGAAAGTGTTCTCAAACTGCTGCATACACACATCAGGGTAACTCTCTAAGTTTAATGCACACATTGTCAATCATTCTCCCAGATAGCTTCCTTCTGGTTTTGAAAGTGTGATATTTCCTATACATCATATGACCACATTTCTTCTGGAATGTCCTATTATAGCTTCCGTAAGAAATGTGTTTCTAACCTGCTGCATCAAAACTTAGATTCAATTCTTTTACCTGAACGAACACACACCATAGCAGTTTCACAGAAACGTTTCCTCTGTGTTTTACAGGCAGTCTTATTGCTCTTTCTTATAACAAGGGTTTTTGCTGGGAATGTCAGATTGGAGATTCTCCACAGAAAGTGTTCTCAAACTGCTGCATACTCACATCAGTGTAACTGTCTAAGTTGAATGCACACATTGTCAAACGTTCTCTGAGATAATTATTTCTAGTTTTTAAGGTGTGATATATCTCACTGCAGAATATGCCCACTTTTCTTCTGGAATGTCCAAATCAAGCTTCTGTAAGAAGTAGGTTCTAACCTGCTAAAATGAAACATAGATTCAACACTCTTAGTTAAACGAACACTCACCATGGCAGAATCACAGATATGTTTCTTCTGTGTTTTACAAGCATTCTTACTTCAATTTCGTATAACACTCTATTTTGCTGGAAACGTCAGTTTTGGGATTGTCCACAGAAAGCGTGCTCAAACTGTTGCATACACACATCAGTGTAAATCCCTAAGTTGAATGCACACATTGTCAATCATTCTCCCACATAGCTTCCTTTTAGTATTTAAGGTGTAATATTTCCCATTACAGCCTATGCACACTTTCCTTCTGGAATGTCCAAACCTAGCTTCTGTAAGGAAAGTGTTTCTAACCTGCTGAATCGAAACATAGATTCAACTCTCTTAGTTAAATGAACACACACCAAAGCAGTTTCACAGATACGTTTCTTCTGTGTTTTACAGGCAATCTTACTGGTATTTCATTTAACAGGCGATTTTGCTGGAAACGTCAGTTTTGAAATTCTCCACAGAAAGAGTTCTCAAAGTGCTGCATACACACATCAGTGTAACTCTCTAACTTAAATGCAGACATTGTCAAGCATTCTCCCAAATAGCTTGTTTTTGGTTTTTCAGGTGTGATATTTCCCATTGCAGCATATGGCAACTTTCCTTTTGGAATGTTCAAATCTAGCTTCTGTAAGAATTATGTTTCTAACCTGCTGAATCGAAACATAGATTCAACTCTCGTAGTTAAAAGAACACAAACCATAGCAGTTTCACAGATACGTTTCTACCTTGTTTTAAAGGCAGTCTTACTGCTATTTCGTTTAACAAGGAATTTTGCTGGAAACATCAGTTTTAGATTCTCCACAGAAAGAGTTCTCAAACTGCTGCATAGACACATCAGTGTAACTCTCTAAGTTGAATGCACACATTGTCAAGAATTCT
The DNA here is from genome assembly GCA_036589455.1 of Ateles fusciceps. Taxonomy (NCBI): domain Eukaryota; kingdom Metazoa; phylum Chordata; class Mammalia; order Primates; family Atelidae; genus Ateles; species Ateles fusciceps. The sequence goes on from JAZHEH010000109.1 coordinate 7,693, forward strand.
CCCAGATAACTTCCTTTTAGTTTGTAAGGTGTGATATTTCCCGTTATAGCATATGCCCACATTCCTTCAGGAATGCCCAAATCTAGCTTCTGTAAGATATGTGTTTGTAACCTGTTCTATCAAAACATAAATTCAACTATTAGATGAACGAAAACACAGCATAGCAGTTTCACAGATACTTTTCTTCTGTGTTTTAGAGGCAGTCTTTCTACTATTTCATATAACATGGGGTTTTGCTAAAAACATCAGTTTTGAGATTCTCCACAAAAAGTGTTCTCAAACTGCTGCATACACACATCAGTGTAACTCTGTAAGTTTAATGCACACATTGCCAAGCATTCTCCCACATAGTTTCCTTTTAGTATTAAGGTGTAAAATTTCCCTTTGTAGCCTATGCACAGTTTCCTTCTGAAATGTCCAAATGTAGCTTCTGTTCCAAATGTGTTTCTAACCTGCTAAATCGAAACACAGCTTCAACTGTCTTAGTTGAATGAACACACACCATGGCAGTTTCACAGATACGTTTCTTCTGTGTTTCTAAGGCAGTCTTACTGCTGTTTCATTTAACATGGGACTTTGTTCAAAATGTCAGTTTCGAGATTCTCCCCCGAAAGCGTTCTCAAACTGCTGCATACACACATCAGTGTAACTCTCTAAGTTGAATGCACACATTGTCAACCATGCTCCCAGATAGATAGCTTCATTTTGGTTTTTAAGGTGTGGTATTTCCCATTACAGCATATGCCCACTTTCCTTCTGAAATGTCCAAATCTAGCTTCTGTAAAAAATGTGTTTCTAACGTGCTGAATCGAAACATAGATTCAACTCTCTTAGTTGAACGAACACACACCATAGCAGTTTCACAGATACATTTCTTCTGTGTTTTACAGGCAGTCTTACTGCTATTTCTTATAACATGGGATTTTGCTGGAAACATTAGTTTTGATATTCTCCACAGAATGCATTCTCAAACTGCTGCATACACATATGACTGTAACACAGGAAGTTGAATGCACACATTGTCAAGCATTCTCCCATATAGCTTCCTTTTAGTTTTTCAGGTGAGATATTTCCCATTACAACATATGCCCACATTCCTTCTGGAATGTCGGAATCTAGCTTCTGTAAGAAATGCGTTTGTAAACTGGTGAATTGAAACATTTATTCAATTCTCTTAGTGGAACGAACACACACAACAGCTGTTTCACAGATATGTTTCTTCTATCTGGGACACTGCTTGACAATGTGCACATCAAACTTAGACACTTATAATGAGGTGTGTTGCAGCAGTTTGAGTACACGTTCTGTATAGAATCTCAAAACTGACATTTAAAGCAAATTCCCCGTATTATATGAAATAGCAGTATGAGTGTCTGTAAAACACAGGAGAAACGAATCTGTGAATCTGCTTTGGGGTGTGTTCATTCAACTAAGAGAGTTGAATCTATGTTTCAATTTGGCAGGTTAGAAACACATTTCTTACAGAAGCTAGATTTGGACATTCCAGAAGGAAAGTGGGCATATGCTGTAATGGGAAATATGTCACATAAAAAACAAATGGAAGTTTAATGGAGAATGCTTGATAATGTGTGCATTCAACTTAGAGAATTACACTGATGTGTGTATGCAGCAGTTGGAGAATGCTTTCTGTGGAGAATCTCAAAACTAACGTTTTCAGCAAAATCCCGTGTTATATGAAATAGCAGTAAGACTACCTGTAAAACACAGAAGAAACGTATCTGTGAAGCTGCTATGGCGTGTGTCAGGTCAACTAAGAGAGTTGAATCTATGTTTCCATTCAGCAGGTTAGAAACACATTTCTTACAGAAGCTGGATTTGGACATTAAAGAAGGAAAGTGGGCATATGCTGTAACGGGAAATAATACACGTTAAAAACTAAAAGGAAACTATGTGGGAGAATGTTTGACAATGTGTGCATTCAACATAGAGAGTTACACTGATGTGTGTATGCAGCACTTTGAGAATGCTTTCTGTGGAGAATCTCAAAACAGATATTTCCAGCAAATTCCCATGTTATACGAAACAGCAGTAAGACTGCCTTTAAAACACAGAAGAAACATATCTGTGAAACTTCTTTCGTGTGTGTTCTTTCAACTAAGAGTGTTGAATCTACGTTTTGATTCACCAGGTTAGAAACACATTCCTTACAGAAGCTAGTTTTGGACATTCCATAATTAAAGTTGGCATATGCTGTAAAGGGAAATATCTGACCTTAAAAACTTAGAGAAGATTTCTGGGAGAATGCTTCACAATGTGTGCATTCAACTTAGAGAGTTACACTGATGTGTGTATGCAGCAGTTTGAGAACACTTTCTGTGGAGAATCTCAAAGCTGACGTTTCCAACCAAATCCTGTGTTATAAGAAATAGCAGTCAGACTGCCTATAAAACACAGAAGAAACGTATCTGTGAAGCTGCTATGGTTGGTGTTCGTTCAACTAAGAGAGTTGAATCTCTGCTTGGATTCAGCAGGTTAGGAACACATTTCTTACAGAAGCTGGATTGGACAATCCAGAAGGAAAGTGGGCATATGCTGTAATGTGAATATCTCACCTTAAAAACTATCTAGGAGAATGCTTGACAATGTCCGCATTCTGCCTAGAGAGTTTCACTGATGTGTGTATGCAGCAGTTTGAGAACACTTTCTGTGGAGAATCTCAAAACTGAGTTTTCCAGCAAAATCACATGTTATGTGAAATAGCAGTAAGACTGCCTGTAAAACACAGAAGAAACGTATTTGTGAAACTGCTATGGTGTGTGTTCGTTCAAAGAATAGAGTTGAAACTATGTTTTGATTCAGCAGATTAGAAACATATTTCTTACAGAAGGAAGATTTATACATTGCAGAAGGAAAGTGGGCACATGATGAAATGGGAACTATCTATCTCACTTTTTTAAAAAAAGGAAGCTATCTGGGAGAATGTTTGACAATGTGTGCATTCAACATACAAAGTTACACTGATGTGTGTATGCAGCAGTTTGAGAACACTTTCTGTAGAGAATCTCTAATCTGACATTTCCAGCAAAATCTGTGTTATACAAAATAGCAATAAGACTGCCTGTAAAACACAGAGGAAACGTTTCTGTGAAACTGCTATGTTGTGTGTTCGTTCAGGTAAGAGAGTTGAATCTAAGTTTCGATGCAGCAGGTAAGAAACACATTTCTTACAGAAGCAAGATTTGTACATTCCAGAAGGAAAGTGTGCATATTCTGTAATTTAAAGTATCTCACCTTAAAAACTAAAAGGAAGCTATATGGGTGAGTGCTTGACAATGTGTGCCATCAACTTAGAGAGTTGCACTGATGTGTGTATGCAGCAGTTTGAGAACGCTTTCTGTGGAGAATCTCAAAACTGACGTTTCTAGCAAAATCCGTATTATACGAAATAGCAGTATGACTGCCTGTAAAACACAGAGGAAACTTATCTGTGAAACTGCTGTAGTGTGTTTTCTCTCAACTAAGAAAGTAGAATCTATGTTTCGATTCATCAGGTTAGAAACACATTACTTACAGAAGCTAGATTTGGACATTCCAGAAGGAAAGTGGGCATATGCTGTAAAGGCAAGCCACCATGCACACCATTGTAAGGCAAGGCAAGATAAGGGAAGGCAAGACAGGGCAATAGTGGCATCAAGATAAGGCAAGGCAAGGGATGGAAAGACAACAAGGGCACCTTGGTAAGACAAGGCTTTGCAAGGCAAGGCAAGGGAGGGCACCATGAGTACCATGGTAAAGCAAAGCCAAGCAAGGTAAGTCAAGGAATCATGGGCACCATGGTTAGGCAAGCCAAGGCAAGGCAAAATGAGCACCATATTAAGGCATGGCAACGCAAGGCATGGGAAAACACCACTGTCACTATAGTAACATAAGGGAATGCATGGCAATGAAAGGCACTATGGGCACAATGACAGGGCAAGAAAAGGCAAAACAAGGCATGATGGGCACCACGGTAAGGCAAGGCAAATTAAGGCAAGGCACCTTGGGTACCATGGTAAGGCAAGGTAAGGTGTGAAATGGCACCATATTAACCACGGTAATGAAAGGCAAGGCAAGACAGACAAAACCACCATGGTCGCTATTGTAAGGCAATGGATGTTAAGACAAGGCAAGTCAGGGCACCATGGCCACCAGGGTATGGCCAGACAAGGAAGGCATGGCACCATGTTCACCATGGTAGTGAAAGGCAAGGCAATGCAAGGCAAGTAAAGGCACCATGGTCACCATTGTAAGGCAAGGGATGTCAAGACAAGGTAAATCAGGTCACCATGGGCACCAGGGTACAGCAAGGAAAGACAAGGCAAGACACCTTGGGCACCATAGTAAGGCAAGGCAAGTCTATGCAAGGCAAGGCAAGACACCATGTACACCATGATAAGGTAAGGCAACGCAAGGGTAAGCAACATGGGCACCATGGTAAGATAAGGCAAGGCAAGCCTGCATGGGCACCATGTTAAGTCAAGGCATGGAAAGGCAAGGAAAGGCACCATGGGAATAACTGTAAAGCAAAGCAGGGCAAGGCAAGTCTAGACACCATGGACACGATGGTAAGTCAATGCAAGGCAAGGAACCATGGGTATTATGGTAAGGCAAGTCAATGCAAGGCAAGGTAAGGCAACATGGGCATAATATAAGGCATGGCAAGGGAAGGTAAGGCACCAGGGGACACCATGGTAAGGCAATGCAAGGCAAGGCAAGGCAAGATAACATGGGCACCATGGTAAGTCAAGGTATTGCACCATGGTAAGGAAAGACAAAGCAAGGCATGACACCATGGGTACAGTGGTATGGAAAGGCAAGAATAGGCAAGACACCATGGGCACCATGATAAAGAAAGGCAAGGCAAGACACCATGGGCATCATAGTATGGTAAGGCAATGCAAGGCAACGATTGGCACCATGGACACCATGGTAATCCAAGGCAAGACAAGGAACCATGAGAAACATAGTAAGGCAAGACAAGGCAAAGCACCATGGGACCCATGGTAAGGCAAAGCAAGGCAAGGAAATGTAAAGCACCAAGGGCACTATATTAAGGCAAGGAAAATGAAGACAATCCAAGGCAAGACACCATGAGCACCATGGTAAGACAAGAAAAGGAAAGGAAAAGCATCATGTGGACCTTATTATGTCAGTGAAAGGCAATACAAAGAAATGCAAGGTACCTTGGGCACTATGGTATATCAGGGCAAGGCAAAGGTCAGGCAGGTTACCATGGGCAAAATGGTAAGGCAAGGCAAGGCACCATGGGCACCATGGTAAGGCAAGACAAGGAAGGCATTGCAAGGCACCATGGGCAACGTGGTTAGGCAAGGAAGGCAATGAAAGACACCATGGGCATTATGGCAAGACAAGGCAAGTTAAAGCAAGGCACAACAATGTAAGGCAGGGCAAGGGAAAGCAAGGCACCATGTGATGCATGATAAGGCAAGCCAAGGAAAGGCAAGGCACCATGGTCACCATGGTAAGGCAAGACAAGGCAAGACACAGAAGGTAGGGTAAGGCAAGGGAAGGCACCATGGGCACCATGGTAAGGCAAGGCAAGGAAAGGCAACATGGGCACTATGGGCAACATAGTAAGGCAAGGCAAGGCAAGGCACCATGGCCACCATGGTAAAACAAATCAAATCAAGGCGTGGCACCATGGACATGGTGGTAAGGCAGCACTAGACACCATGGGCCCCATGATAAGGCAAGGCAGGACAAGGCAAGGCACCATAGGAACGATGGTAAGGCAAGGCAAGGCACCAGTGTCACCATGGTAAGGCAAGGCAATGCAAGGCAAATATCACGGGCAATATGATCATGCAAGGCAAGGCAACGAAAGGCACCAAGGGCAACATGGTAAGGCAAGGCAACGAAAGGCACCAAGGGCAACATAGTAAGGCAAGGCAAGGTAAAGCAAGGCACCACAGTCACTATGGTAAGGCAAGGCAAAGCAAGGCACCATGGGCAGCATAGTATGGCAAGGCAAGGCAAGGAAAGGCAAAATGTTCACCATAATAACGGAAGGCAAGGCATGTCTCCATAGGCCCTATGATAAGGCCAGGCAAGGCAAGGTAAGGCAAAACATCATGGGCACCATGGTAAGGCAAGGCAAGGCAGGGCACGTTGTGCACTATGAAAAGGCAAGTCAAAGCATGGTATGGAAAGGCAACAAGGCATGGTAACACAAGGAATGGCAAGGAGCCAAGGGCATCATGGTAAGGCAAGATAAGGCAAGGCACAATGGGCACCATGGTAAAGCAAAGCAAGGCAAAGCAAGGCCCATTGGAACTATAGTAAGGTAAAGAAGAAGGAAAGGCACCATGGGCACCATGATAAGGCAAGGCAAGGAAAAGCACCAGGGTCAACATGGTAAGGCAAGGCAAGGAAAAGCTAGGTGCCATGGGCACTGTGGCAAAGCAAGGAAAGGTATGGCACCATGGGCCTTATGTCAAGGCAAGGCAACTCAAGGCATCATGGGCACCATGGGTAAAGAAAGAGCAAGGCAAGACACCATGGGCACCATGTTTATGGCAAAGAAAATAAGGCAAGGCAAACACATGGGAACCATGGTAAGACAAGGCAAGGAGGGAGGAAGGCAAGGAAAGGAAAGGCACTATGGGCACCATGGTAAAGCAAAGCAAGGCAAAGCAAGGCCCATTGGAACTATAGTAAGGTAAAGAAAGGAAAGGCACCATGGGCACCATGATAAGGCAAGGCAAGGAAAAGCACCAGGGTCAACATGGTAAGGCAAGGCAAGGAAAAGCTAGGTGCCATGGGCACTGTGGCAAAGCAAGGAAAGGTATGGCACCATGGGCCTTATGTCAAGGCAACTCAAGGCATCATGGGCACCATGGTAAGAGAAAGCAAGGCAAGACACCATGGGCACCATGTTATGGCAAAGAAAATCAAGGCAAGGCACCATGGGAACCATGGTAAGACAAGGCACCATGGGAACCATGGTAAGACAAGGCAAGGAAAGGAAAGGCACTATGGATACCATGGAAAGCAAGGCAAGGCAAGGCATGGCACCATGTGCAACATGTTAGGGCAAGGTACAAAAAGGCAGCACAGGAACTATTGTAAGGCAAGTCAAGGCGAGGCCAGGAAGGCAACTTGGGCATCAATGTAAAACAAGTCAAGGCAAGGGAAGACATTCTAGGCATGAAGGTAATGCAAGGCAAGGAAAGGCAAGGCAGTATTGACACCATAGTAGGGTAAGACAAGGCAAGACAAGGAAAGGAAAGGCACCATGGGTACCATAGTAAAGAAAAGCAAGGCAATGTATCATAGGCAACGTGGTAACACAAGGCTTGGCAAGGCAAGACACCATGGGCATAATTTTAAGGCAAGGCAGGGCAAGGAACCATGGGCACCATATGAAGGCAAGGCAAGCACCATAGGCACCATGGTAAATTTTATCAAGTCACCATGGGCACCATGATAAAGCAAAGTTAACCACCATGGACAGCGGTGAAGCAAGGTTAGGCATGGCAAGGAAAGGCACCATGGGCACCATGTTAAGGCAAGACACCATTGGCACAATGGTATGGCAAGGCAAGGTAAGGCAGTGTACAACGGGCACCATGGTAAGGTAAAGCAATGCACCGTGATCAAAATAGTAAGGCAAGGCAAGCGCCATTGGCAGCATGGTAAGGCAAGGCAAGTAATGGCACAAGGAACACCACGGTAAGGAAGGGCAAGGCAAAGCTAGGCAAAACAAAGCACCATGGACACCATGGTAATGCAAGGCAAGGAATGGCAATCAAGGCAGTATGGACAAAATGCTAAGGCAAGGCAAAGAAAGGAAAGACAACATGGGCATCATGGTAAGGCAAGACAAGGCAAGGAAAGCAAGGAACATGAGGCACATGAGCACCATAGTAAGGCCAGGTAAGGCACTATGGCACCATAGTAAGGCTAGGTAAGGCACTATGGCACCATAGTAAGGCAAGGCAAGGCAACATGGACATGATGGAATGGCAAGTCTAGGCCAGCAAGGCACCATGGTCAACATGGTAAGGCAAGGCAAGGGTAGGCACAACAACGTGAGCATCATATTAAGTCAAGACAAGACAAGGAAAGGCAAGGCACCTGGGGCACCATTGTAAGGCAAAGCAAGGCAAGAGAAGGCACCATGGGCACCATGGTTGGGCAAGGCAAAGCAAATCAAGGCAAGGCATCATTAGCACCGTGGTAAGGCAAAACAAGGAAAGGCAAGGCACCTTGGGTACCATGGTAAGGTAAGTCAAGGTAAGGCAAGGCAAGGCATCATGGGCACCATGGTAAGGCAAGGAAAGGTAATGCAAGGCACCTTGCACACCATTGTTAGCTAAATCAAGGCCCCATGGACAACACGGTATGGCAAGGCAAGGCAAGGAAAGGCAAGGCACTAGGGGTACCATGGTAAGGTAAGATAAGGCAAGGAAAGGCATGGACAGGCATTATGGGCATCATGGTAAGGCAAGGCAACACAAGCACCTTGGGCACCATTGTTGGCCAAGGCAAGGCACCATGGGCAATATGAGAAGGCAAGGCAAGGAAAGGCACTTTGAGCACCATAGTAACGGAGGGCAAGGCAAAGCAGGCACCATGGGCAACATGGGAAGGCAAGGCAAGGCAGGCCTATGCACCATGGACACCAGAATACATAAGGCAAGCCAAGACACCTTGGGCACCATGGTAAGGCAAAGCTTGGCATAGCATCATGAGCACAATGGTAAGGAAAAACAAGGCAAGGCACCATGGGCATCATGGTAATGCAAGACAAGACAAGGCAAGACAAGGTACCATGGCACCATGGTAACACAAGGCACCAGGGGCACCATGGTAACACAAGGCAAAGCTAGGCAAGAATATGCACCATGGGCACAATGATAAGACAAGGCATGGAAAGGCAAGGCAATGCACCATGGGGAACACGTTAAGGCAATGCAAGGCAAGACAAAACACCATAAGCATAAAAGTAAGCCAAAACAAGGAAAGCCAAGGCAATGTGCCATGGACGTCATTGTAGTTCAGGGCAATGCAAGCCTAGGCACTATGGGCACCATGGTAAGGCAAGGCATGTAAAGACGAAGCAATATGGGCACCAAGGAAAAACAAGAGATTGCAAGGCAAGTCACTATGCACATATACTTTGGCAAAGCAAGGCAAGGCACCATGGGCACCATGGAAAGCAAGGCAAGGCAAGACAAGGCATGGCACCATTGGCAACATGGTAAGACAAGGCAAGGCACCATATGCACCATGATGGGGCATGACAAGGCAATTAAGGAAAGACAAGACAGCACGGGCACCCTGGTAAGCAAGGGAAGATGGTGCAACGCACCATGGGCCCCATGGCAATGCAAGGGAAGGCAAGGAATGTCAAGGCATGTCAAGGCAAAGCACCATGGGCAGTACGGTAAGGTAAGGCAAAGCAACGTAAGGTATGGCAAGTCACCATGGGCACTATGGGAAGGCAAGGCAAGGCACCATGGGTGCCATAGTAAGCAAGGCAAGGCAGTGCAAGGCACCATGGGCACCACAGTAATACAAGGGAAGGCAAGTCAAGACAAGACAAGAGACAATGGGCACCATGGCAAGGCAAAGCAAGTCACCATGTGCACCATGGTAAGGGATGGCAAGGGAAGGAAAGGAAACGCAAGACACCATTGACACCCTGGCAAGTAAGGGTTTGCAATGCAAGGCACCACGGACACCATGGTAAGGCAAGGGAAGGCAAGCGATATCAAGGCAAGGCAAGGCAAAGCACCATGGCACTATGGGAAGATAAGGCAAGGCAAGGTAAGTTAAGGCAAGACACCATGCACACCATTGTAAGGCAAGGAATGTCAAGGGAAGGCAAGGCAAAGCACCAAGAGTACTATGGTGAGATAAGGCAAGACACCATGGGCACCATGGTAAGGCAAGGCAAAGAACCATGGGCACCAAGGTAAGCAAGGCAAGGCAGTGCAAGGCAACATGGGCACCAAGGTAACAAGGCAAGGCAGTGCAAGGCAACATGGGCACCATGGTAAAGTAAGGAAAGGCAAGTCAACACAAGGCAAGGCACAATGGGGCACCATGGTAAGGCTAGGCAAGGAAAGGCAAGGGATCCGAGGTATCATAATGAGGCAACACAAGCCAAGGCAAGGGACTATGGGAACCATGGCAAGGAAAAGCAAGGCAAGACACCATCAGCACAATGGTAAGGCAAGGCAAGGCAAGGCACTATGGGCACCATGGTAAGGCAAAGCTAAACATGGAATGCACCATGGTCGTCATGGTAAGGCAAGGCAAGGAAAAGTACAATGGACACCATGGTAAGTCTAGGCAAGGCAAGGCAGAATGGGCAACATGGGAAGGCAAGGTAAGGCAAAGCAAGGAACCAAGTCCACCATAGTAAGGTAAGGCAAGGCAAAGTATCATAGAAACCATGGTAAGCCAAGGGAAGGCAATGCAAGGCATCATCAGCATTGTTAGCCAAGGCAAGGCACAATGGGCAACACTGTAAGGCATGGCAATACAAGGCAATGCAGTATGAGCACCATCGTAACAGAGGACAAGGCAAAGCAGGGACTATGGGCACCATGGGAAGCCAAGGCAAGACAGGCATAGGCACTATGCATACCAGAATAAGACAAGGCAATGAAAGCCACCATGGGCATCATGGTAAGGCAAGGCATGGCATGGCATCATAGGCACATGATAAGGAAAGGAAAGTCACCATGGACACCATGGTACAGCAAGACAAGGCAAAACAAGAAAAGGTACCATGTGCATCGTGGTAAGGCAACCACCATGGGCACCAAGGTAAAACAAGGCAAAGCAAGGCAAGGCAAGGCACCATGGGCACCATGATAAGGCAAGGCATGGAAAGGCAAGTCAAGGCACCATGGCCACCATGGTAAGCATGGCAAGGCAAGGCAAAACACCATAATCAGCATGGTAAGGCAAAGCAAAGGCAAACCAAGGCAAAGCGCCATGGACATCATAGTAAGGCAAGGCAAGGAAATGAATCATGGGCACCATGGTAAGGCAAAAGAAGGCACGGCTAGGCAGCATGGGCACCATTGTAAGGCAAGGCAATGCAAGCCTAGACACTATGGGCATATTGGTAAGGCAAGGCAAATAACAGCAAAGCAACATGGGCACCAAGGTAAAGCAAGGGAATGCAAGGTAAGGCAAGTCACCATGGGCATATGGTTTGGCAAGTGAAGGCAAGGCATCATGGACACCATGGTAAGGCAAAGCAAGGTACCATGGACACCATGATAAGGCAAGGCAATACAAGACACCATTGGTACCACGGTAAGACAAGGCAAGTCACCATGCGCACCATGGTAAGTGAAGGCATGGCAAGGCATGGAACAATGGACACTCAGGTAGGGCAAGGCAAGGCAAGGTAAGGCACCATGGCCACCATAGTAAGGCAAGGCAAAGCAAGGCAAGGCCAGGCAAGGCAAGGCATGGCACTATGGGCACCATGTAAGGCAATGCAAGACCAGGCATGATGGGCACCATGGTAAGGCAAGGAAAGGTAATGCAAAAAAGACACCTTGGGCACCATGGTAATGGAAGGCAAGGAAAGTAACCATGGGCACTATGGTAATGCAAGGCAAAGCAAGGGAACATAAAGCACCATGGACACCATAGTAAGGCAAAGCAAGGCACCATGAACATAATGGTAGAGAAAGGCAAGCCATGGCAAGGCACCATGGGCACCATGATAAGGCAAGGCAATGTAAGGTAAGGCACCATGGGCACCGTGGTAAGGCAAGAAAAGCAAGGCACCATGGGCACATTGGATAAGTCAAGACAAGTCACTATGTGCACCATGGTAAAGGAAGACAAGGCAATGCACCATGGTCACCATGCTAATGCATGGCAAGGCAAAGTAAGTAAAGGCAAGACACCATGGGCACCATGATAAGGCAAGGGAAGGCAAAGCACCATGGCACTATGGTAAGGGAAGGCAAGGCAAAGTAAGGCAAGGAAAGACACCATGGGCACCAGGGAAAGGCAAGAGAAGGCACCATGAGCACCATGGTAAGCAAGGCACGGCAGTGCAAGACACCATGGGAACCATGTTAAGGCAACAGAAGGCATGTAAAGGCAAGACAAGGCACCATGGCCACCAGAGTAAGGCAAGGCAAGTCACCATGTGCACCATGGTAAGGCATGGCAAGGTAAGGTAAGGAATGGCAAGACATTCTGGGCACACTGGTAAACAAGGGAAGGTGTTATAAGGCAACATGGACACCATGGGCCCCATAGTAAGTCAAGGGAGGGCAAGAAATGTCAAGGCAAGGCAAGGCAAAGCACCATGGGCACTATGGTAAGGTAAGGCAGGGCAATGTAAGGCAAGGCAAGACACCATGGTCACCATGGTGAGGCAAGGAAAGGCAAGGCACTGTGGGCATCCTGGTAAGCAAAGCACGGCACTGCAAGACACCATGGGCACCATGGTCCCTTAAAGCAAGGGAAGGCAAGTCAAAGCAAGGCAAGGCACCATGGGCACCTTGGTAAGGCTAAGCAAGGAAAGACAAGGAATCTGAGGCAGCATGGTAAGGCAAGGCAAGGGACCATGGGCACCATGGTAAGGCAAGGATAAACACGGAATGGCACCATGGGCACCATAGTAAGGCAAGGCAAGGAAAGGCAAAATGGACAACATGTTAAGGCAAGTCAAGGCAAGGCAGGACGCAATGGGCAACATGGAAAGACAAGGTAAGGCAAGGCAAGGAACTGTGGGCACCATAGTAAGGCAAAACAAGGCAAGGCAAGGCAAGGAATCATGGGAACCATGTTTAGATAAGGCAAAGCAAGGTACTATGAGCACCATGGTAAGCGAAGGCAAGACAAGGCCCCACGGCCAAAATTGTAAGGCAAGGCAAGGCTAGGCACGATGGGTACCATGGTAAGGCAATGCAAGGCAAGGCAGCAAGGGCACCATGCTAAGGCAAGGCAAGGCAAGGCAAGAAGGGCACCATGGGACCTTAAACACAGAAGGCAAGGCAAAGGGCAAAAGGCAAGAAAGGCACCATGGGTACCACTGTAAACCACAGCAAGGCAAGTCAAGATACTATGGGCAACATAATAAGGGTAGGCCAGGCAAGGCACAATGGGCACAATGGTAAGGCAAGCCAGCATGGTCTAAATGGTAAGGCAATGCACCAAGGGGACCATAGTTATTCAAGTGAAGGCAAGACACAATGGGCACCATGGTAATGCAAGGCAAGGCAAGTCAAGCAAGGCACCATGGGCACAACGGTAAGGAAAAAACCATGGGCACAACGGTAAGGAAAGGTAAGGCATCATAGGCAACATGGTAAGACAAGGCAAGTCACCATAGGCACCAAGGTAAGGCAAGGCAAGTCACAAAGGGCACCATGGTAAAGCAAAGCAAAGCACCTTGGGCACCATGGTAAGGAAAGGCAAGGCAAAGCACCATGGGCACAATGGTAAGGCAAGGCAAGGCAAGCCAAGCCAAGGCAAGGCACCATGGGCACCATGATAAGGCAAGGAAAGGCAAAGCACCAATGGCACAATGGTAAGGCAAGGCTAGGCTATGCACCATCAACACAATGGCAAGGCAAGGCATGGAAAGTCGAGGCAATATAGGCAACATGTTAAAGGCAAGGCAAGGCACCACGGGCACAATGGTAAGGCAAAGCATGCCATGGCAAGGTACCATGTTAAAGCAAGACATTGCTAGGGACCATGGGCATAATGGTAAGGAAATGCAAGGCAAGTCAAGGCACCATTGGCAACATGATCATGCAAGGCACAGCAAGGCAAGGCACCAGGGGCACCATTTTAATGCAAGGCAAAGAAAAGCAAGGCAAGGTACTATGGCCAGCTTTCACTCAATGGTAAGACAAGGCAGAGCAAGGCAAAGCAAGGCAAGGCAGCAGGGGCACGATGGTAAGGCAAGGCAAGGGAAGGAGAGGCTTGACAAGGCATCATGGCCACCATGGTTCCTCCAGGAAAGGCAAGGCAAGACAAGGCACAATGGGCACCATGATAAGGCAAGACAAGGCAAGGCACCATGTCCACCACCGTTAGTTAAGGCAAGGCATGGCAAGGGAAGACTCCATGTGCACCATGGTAAGGCAAGGCAAAGCAAGGCATCGCAAAGCACCATGGGCATGATAGTAAGGCAAGACAAGTCAAGTCAAGGCACCATGGGCATCATAATATGGCATGGCAAGGCAAGCCTAGGCACCATAATCACCATGGTAAGGCAAGGCAAAATAAGGCAAAGCAAAGCACCATGGTCACCATGGTAAAACAAGGCAAGGAAAGATAATGCTCCATGGAAGAGCAAGACAAGGCAAAGGAACAAAAGGCAAGGCACCGTGATCACCATGACAAGGTAAGGAAAGAGAAGGCACCATGAACACCATGGTATGGCAAGGCAAGTGATGGCAACATGGGTATCATGGTAATACTAGGCAAGGCAAAGCAAGGCATCATGGACACCAGGATAAGGCAAGGCAAGGCAAGGAACTTTGGGCACCATGGCAAGGCAAGGCAAGGCACCATGGGCACTATGGTAAGGGAAGGCAAAGCAATACCTGACACCATGGGCACCATGCTAAGTCAAGGAATGGCAAGGCAAGGCACTGTGAGCAACATGATCAGACAAGGCAAGGTAAGGCCCCTTGTGCACAATGGTAAGGTAAAGCAAGACAAGGGAAGGCTACATGGGCACCATGGTTAGGCAAGGAAAGGCAACGGAAGGCAAGGAATCATGAACACCAAAGTAAAGTAAGGGAAGGCACTATGGGCACCATGGTAAAGCAAGCTAAGGCAGTCAACACAAGGCACCATGGGCACCATGGTAAGGCAACACACGGCCAGGCAAGGCACTATGAGCACCATGGTTAGACAAGGCAAGGAAGGCAAGGCAAGGCACTATAGTCACCATGACAAGTCAAGGCAATGCAAGACACCATGTGCGCCATGATTATACAAGGCAAGGCAGGTCAGGACATCATGGGAAACATGGTAATGCAAGGCAAGGTAAGGCAAGCAACCTTGGGCACCATAGCTGAGCAAGTCAAGGCAAAGCAAGACAAAGCACCATGGATAAAATGATAAGGCAAGGCAAAGCAGGGCAATGCATCATGGGCGCTATGGTACAGCAAGGCAAGGCAAGGCAAGACAGGGCACCATGGTCACCATGAGAAGGTAAGGCAAGCAATGAAAGGAACCATGGGCATGATTGTAAGGCAAGGCAGGGCACTATGGGCACCATGGTATGGCAAGGCAAATAAGGAAAGGCAAGGCACCATGGGCACCCCGTTAGGCAGGGTAAGTCAAGGAAAGGCTGGGTATCATGGCCATTATGTAAAGTAAGGCAAGGAAAGACAAGACATCACTGGTACCATAGTAATACAAGGCAAGGTAAAGCAAAACACCATGGGCACCACGATAAGGGAAGGATAGGAATGACACACTGGGCACCATGATAATGCAAGGAAAGGCAAGGGAGGACAAGGCACCATGAGCACCATTCTTAGGCAAGGCAAGGCAAGACAAGTCACCATGGGCACCATGGTAAGGCAAGGCAAGGCTCTATGGGCACCATAGTAAGGCAAAGTAAAGCACAATGGGCACAATGGTAAGGAAAGGGCAAAGAATGCATTGCAACAATGGGCACCATAGTAAGGCAAGGCAAAAATAAGGCAAGGAAGGAAAGTCACCATGGGCACAATGGTAAGGCAAGGCATGGTAAGGCAAGGCACCATGTGCAGCATGGTATGGTAAGGATAACTAGGCAAGGCAAGTTACCATGGGCACCATGGTAAGAAAAGGAAAGACTAGGACGACGGGCACCACGGTAAGGCAGGGAAAGGCAAGGAAAGAAAAGCACCATCAGCACCATGGTAAGGCAAGGCAAGTTAACATGGAAACCAAAGTAAGTCAAGGTAAGTCATGGCATTGCAAGGCACCATGGGCACCATGGTAAGGCAAGCAAAGTACCATTGGCACCTTGATAATCCAAGCAAGGCAAAGTAAGACAACAAACCATGGAAACCAAGGTAATGTAAAGCAAGCAAGACAAGGCTAGTCACCATGGGCACCATCATAACACAAGGCAAGGCAAGACAAGGAAAGGCAAGGCAACATGGGCACCAAAGTATAGCATGGCAAGGCAAGGCAAGGCACCATAAGCACCATGGTAAAAACAGGAAAGGTAAGACAAGGCACCATGAGCACCATGGTAAGGCAAGGCAAGGCAAAGCAAGGCACCATGGGCACAATGGTAAGGCAAGGCAAGGCATCATGGGCAAACGGTAAGTCAAGGGAAAAAAATAGGAAGACGATGCAAGGCAACATGGGCACCATGGTGAGAAAGGCAAAGCAAGTCAATGGAAAGCATGGCACCATGGGTACCATAATAAAGTATGGCAAGTCTAGGAAAGGCAGCATGGGCACAATGGGAAAACAAGGAAAGGCAAGAGTAGACACCATGGGCATCATGGGAATGCAAGGCAAGGCAAAGCATCATGGGCACCATGGCAAGACAAGACAAGGCAGTGAATAATGAGAACTATAGTAAGGCAAGGTAGGGAAAGGCCCAATGGACACCATGGTAAAGCAAGGCAAGGCAAAGGAAGGCACCATAGGCACCATGGTAGGACAGGCAAGGCTAAGCAAGAAAAGGTACCATGGGTACCATGATATGGCTAGGCATGGCCAGGCACCATGTGCATTATGATAAGGTAAGGCAAGGCAAATCAAGGCACCAGGGGCACCATGGTAATCCAAGGCAGGGCAAAGTAAGGGACCCTGGGCACCATCAAAAGGGTACACAAGGAAAGGCATCATGGTCACCATGGTAAGGCAAGGCAATGCAAGGCAAAGCAAGGCACCATGGACACCATGGCAAGGCAAACCAAGGCTGGTCAAGAGAAAGACATTAAGTCCAGGCACCATGGGCACAATGACAAGGCAAGGTGAAATACGATGGGCACCATGGTAAGGCAAAGTGAGGCAAGGCAAGAAGACACCATGGGCACCTTGGTAAGGCAAGGAAAGGAAAGGCAAGGTACCAAGGTCACCGTGGTAAGGGAAGGCAAGGCAAGGCGAGGCACCATGGTAAGGAATGCAAGGCACCATGGGCACCATGTTAAGGCAAGGAAAGGAAAGACATCAAGGAAACCATGGAAAGGCAAGGCAAGGCAAGGCATCGTGGTCACCATGGAAAGGCAAGGCAAGGCAAGGGAAGGCACAAAGTGCATCATTGTAATACAAGGTACAGCAAGGCAAAACACTATGGGCACCATGGTAAGGCAAGGGAAGACACCATGGACTCCATGGTAAGGCAAGACAAGGCATCATGGACACCATGGTAAGGCAAGGCACCATGGGCACCATTGTAGGGCATAGCAAGGCAAAGCAAGGCATCATCGACACCACGGTAAGGCAAGGCAAGGCACAATGGGCACCATGGCAAGGCAAGGCAAGGCTAGGCCAGACGTAGCAATGAAAGTCAAGGCACCAGGGGCATCATGGGAAGGCAAGGCCAGGCAAGGCAAGATGGGCACCATGGCAAGGAAAGTGAATGCAAGACAAAAAAGACACCACAATCACCATTGTATGGGAAGGCAAGGCAAGACATGTCTAGTTACCATGGGCACCATGGTAAGGCAAGGCAAGGAACCATGGGCAGCCTGGAAAGGTAAGTGAAGGCAAGTCATCAAGGACACCATTGTAAGGCAATGCAAGGCATTATGGGCACCACGGTAAGGCAAGACAAGGCAAATCAATACACCATGAGCACCATGGTAAGGCAAGGCAAGTCACAAGGGCATAGTGGTAATGCAAGGCATGGCAAGACAAAGCACTATGGCTACCATGGTAAGGCAAGGCAAGGTACCATTGGCACCATGGTAAGGCATGGCAAGGCAAGGCAAGGCAAGGCAAGGCAGGGCACCATAGACATCATAATAAGGCAAGGCAAGGTAAGGCAAGGGAAAGCCCCATGGACACTATATTAAGGCAAGGCAAGGCAAGTCAGCATGGGAACCATGGTAAGGCAAGGCAAGAAATGGCAAGGCAAGCAAAATGGGAATCATGGTAAGAGTAGGCAATGCAAAACACGGAATCATTGGATCCATGGTAAGCAAGGTAAGGCAGTGTAAATTACCATGGGCACAATGGTAAGATAAGCCAAGGAAAGGCAAGGAAAGGCTAGAAAGGCAAGGATAAGGCATTGTGGGTACCATGATAAGGCAAGACAATAAAAGGTAAGGCAAGTCAAGGAATCATGGGCATCATGGTAAAGCAAGAAAAGACAAGCAAGATACCTTGGGCACCATAGGAAGGCAAGGCAAGGCACCATGGACCCCATGATAAAGCAAGACAAGTAAAGGCACCGTGGTCAGAATGGTAAGGCAAGGCAAGGCATCATGAGCACCATGCTAAGGCATGATAAGGTAAGGCACCATGGGCACCAAAGCAAGGCAAGGCAATGCTCCATGGACACCATGGCAAGGCAAAGCAAGTCTAGGCTAGACAAAGCAATTAAAGTCAAGGTACGATGGGCATCATGGCAAGGCAAGGCAAGTCACAATGGGCACCATGATAAGGCAAGGCAAAGCATGGCAAAAGACACCATTGTCACCTTGGACAGGCAAGGCAAGGCAAGCCTAGTTACCCCTACACCATGGTGAGGCAAGAGAAGGCAAGACAAAAAATGACACCAAGAGCACCATGGTAAGGCAAAGCAAGGCAAGGCAAAGCACCAAGAGCATTGTGGAAACGCAAGGCAAGGCAAGGAAAGGAAAGGCACCATGGGCAGTACGGTAAGGAAAGGCAAGGTAAGGCACCAAGGGCAACATGGTAATACAAGGCAAGGTAAGGCAAGGCACCATTGGCACCAAGGTAAGGCAAGGCAAGGCAAGGTAAGACACTATGGGCACAATGGTAAGGCAAGGCAAGGCAAGACACCATAGGCACCATTGTTAGGCTTGGCAATGTAAGGCAAGGCAAGGCACAATAGGTACCACAGTAAGGCATGGCAAGTCACCATGGGTACCATGGCAAGGCAAGGCACGGCAATGCAAAGCACCATGGGCACCATGGTAAGGCAAGACAAGACACCACGGGCATATGGTAAGCAAGGCAAGTCCGTGTAAAGCACCATGAACACCATCGTAAGACAAGGCAGGTAAAGGCATGGCATGGCAAGACAGAGCACCATGGGCACCATGGTAAAGGCAAAGCACGGCAAGTTAAGTCAAGGTAAGACACCATGGGCACCATGGTAAGTCAATTCAAGGCAAGGAAAGACAAGGCACCATGGGCACAATGGTAAGGCAAGGCAAGGCACCATGGGCATCATGGTAATGCAAAGCAAGGCAAATCTAGGCACTATGAGCACCATGGTAACACAAGTCAAGTAAAGACAAAGTATCATGGGCACCATTGTAAAGCCTGGGAATGCCAGGCAAGGCAAGTCACCATGGGTAACATTGTTAGGCAACTCAAGGCAATTCATGGTAACATGGGATCCATGCTAATGCCTGTGAAAACAAGGCAATACACTATGGGCACCATGGTAAGACAAGGCAAGGCATGGCACAATGGACACAATGTTAAGGCTAGGCAAGGCAAAGCACCATAGGTACCATGGTGAGGCAAGGTAAGGCAAGTTATGAAGCACACCATGTTAAGGCAAAGCAAACCAGGCAAGGCACCATGGACACCATTATAAGGCAAGGCAAGGCAAGGCAAGGCAAGACAATGGAAGGCACCAAGGGAACCATGGTAAGGCAAGGAAAGGCAAGCAAAGGCACCATGGGCAACATTATAAGGCCAGGGAAGGCATCATGGGCAGCATGGTATGTCAAGGCAAGGCAAGCTATGTAACAGCACGATGGACACCATGGTATGGCAAGAAAATTGAAGGCAAGTCAAGCCACCAGGGAATCATGGTAAGGCCAGTCAAGGCACAGCAAAGCACCATGGGCCCCATCATAAAGCACTGTAAGACAACACATGCAGCATGGTAATGCAAGGCAAATCAAGGCTTCATAGGCACCATGGTAAGCCAAGGCAAGGCAAGGTGAGATAAAAACCACAATCACCATTGTATGGCAAGGCAAGGCAAGGCAACACACCATGAACAACACTGGCACCATGGTAAGGCAAGTTAAAGAAAGGCAAGGCAAGGAACCATGAGTACCCTGGTAAGGCAAGGCAAGGTATCCAAGGCACAATGTGCACTATGGAACAGCAAGGCTAGGCAAGACATGAAACCTTGGACACCATGGTAAGGCAAGGAAAGGCACCATGGGCACCATGTTAAGGCAAGACAACACAAGGCAGGGCAGCATAGGCACCACGGTAAGGCAAGGCAAGGCAAGGCAAGACACCAGAGGCACCATCATAAGGCAAGGTAAGAGAAGCCAAGGCAAGACAAGGCAAGGCAAGGAATCATGAGCACAATTATCAGGCTAGGTAACGCAAGGCAATGCAAGTCAAGGCACCATGTGCACCATGGTAAGCAAGGGAAGGCAAGGCAAGCCACCATGAGCAACATGGAAATGCAAAGCAAGGCAAGGAACAGCACCATGGGCTCCATGGGAAGGTAAGGCAAGGCAAGGCAACGAAAAGCACGATAGGCAGGCACCATGGTAAGGCAAGGCAAGGCACCATGTGCACCATGGTAGTGCAAGGCAAGGTAAGGAAAGGCACCGTGGACACCATGGGAATGTAAGGTAAGACAAGGCAAGACAAGGCACCATGGGTACCATGGTAATGTAAGGCAAGACAGGGTAATGTAAGGCAAGACAGGGTAATGCAAGGCACGTTGGGAACCATGGTAAGGCAAGACATGGGAAGGTAATTCAAGGCACCTTTATAAAGCAAGGCAAGTCACAGCAGGGCATCATGGGCTTCATGGTAAAGCATGGTAAGACAGCATAGGCACCAAAGGAAGGAAAGGAAAGGCATGTCCCTAAGGGCACCATGGAGAAACAAGGCAAGTTAAGACACTATGGGTACCATGGTAAGGCAAGGCAATGCAAGGCAAGGAAGCATGGGCACCATGATAAGGCAAGGCAAGGAACCATGGCACCAAGGGAAGAAAAGGCAAGGCACCAAGGGCACCATCATAAGGTAAGGCAAGACAAGGCACCAAGGGCATTATAGTAATGCAAGACAAGGTAAGGCAAGGCATTATGGGCACCATGGTAAGACAAGGCAAGTCAAAGCACCATAAGCAACATGATAAGGAGTGGCAAGGCAAGGGATGGGTAGGCTATGCAGCAAGGGAAACATGGTCAGGTAAGACAAGGTAAGGCAAGGCAAACACCATGGGCACCAATGAAAGGCAAGGCAAATTACCATGGAAACCATGGTAAGTCAAGGAAAGACACAACAATGCAAGGCTCAATGGGCACCATGGTAAGGCAATGCAAGACATGACAAGGCACCACGGGCACCATGGTGAATAAGGCAAGGCAGTGTAAAAGACCATTGGCACCATGGTAAGGCAAGGCAAGGCAAGGTAAGGCAAAACAATGCACCATGGCCCCATGGAAAGGAAAGGAAAGGAAAGGAAAAGGGAAGGGAAGGGAAGGGAAGAAGGGAAGGGAAGGGAAGAAGGGAAGGGAAGGGAAGGGAAGGGAAGGGAAGGGAAGAGAAGTGGAGGGGAGGGAAGGGGAGGGGAGGGGAGGGGAGGGAAGGGGAGGGGAGGGGAGGGGAGGGAAGGGCACCACGGGCACCATGGTAAGCAAGGCAAGCATGGTAAGGCACCACAGTCACCATGGTAAGGCAAGGCAAGGCAAGGCAAAGCCTTGAACAATGAGAACAATTGTAAGGAAAGGAAAGGAAAGGCACCATTGAAAAATGGTAAGACATGTCAAGGCAAGGGAAAGCACCATGGGCAGCATAGGCACTATGGTAACACAAGGCAAAGCAAGGCAAGGCAATGCTCCATGGGCACCATGGTAAGGCAAAACAAGGCACTATGGGCACTCTGGAACAGCATGGCAAGGCAATGCAAAACACCGCACCATGGTCACCATGGTAAGGCAAAGCAATGAACCATGGGCATCATGGTAATCCTAAGCAAGGCAAGTCAAGACATCATAGGAAACATGGTAAGTCAAGGCAAAACAAAGCAAGTCAAGTCACCATGAGCATTATATTAATGGAAGGCAAGGAATGGTGAGGCACCATGAGCACAATGGGAATGCAGGACATGGCAAGCTTATGCAATATGGATACAATGGTAAGGAAAGACAAGACAAGGCACCATAGGCACCGTGGTAGGACAATGCAAGGCAAGTCATGGCAAGGCACCATAGGTAACATGGTTAGGCAAAGCAAGTCACCATGATAAGGCAGGGGTAGGCAAGGGACCATTGTTAACATGGTAAGGCAAGGCAAGATAAGGCACCATTAGAACCATGGTAAAGCAAGGGAAGACAATGAATCATTAGCATTATGTTAACAAAATGCAAAGCAGGGAAGGCAAGGCACAATAAGCACTATGGTAAGGCAAGTCATGGCACCATGTGCACTATGCTAAGGCAAGGAACGGCAAGGCATGGCACCATGGCCACCATGGTACAGCAAGACGAGGCAAGGCAAGACAAGGCACCATGGGCACCATGGTAACACAATTCAAAGCAAGTCAAGGCAAGGCACGATGGGCACCATAAGGCAAGGCATGGAAAAGCAAGGAAAGGCACCATGAGCACCATGATATGGCATGGGAAGGAAAAGCAAGGTAAGCAAGGCACAATTGACACCATCTTAATGCAAGCAAGTCAAAGTAAGACAAGGCACAATGGGCACCATGGTAAGGCAAGGCATGGCAAGAAAAGACAAGGCAAGGCACAATGGGCACTATGGTAAAGCAAGGAAAAGCAAGGCAAAAAGGGCACCATGGAGACCATGGTAAGGCAAGTCAAGTCAAGGCACTATGGGCACCATGGTAATGTAAGGTAAGGCAAGGCACCAAGGACATTATGGTAATGCAAGGAAATGTAAGGCAAGGCACTATGTACACCATGGTAAGGCAAGGCAAGCCAACATGCACAACATGATAAAGAAAGGAAAGACAAGGGAAGGGTTGGCAATGCACCATGGTAACCATGGTTAGACAAGGCAAAATAAGGCAAGACAAGGCAACATAAGCATCACGGAAAGTCTAGGCAATTTACCATGGAAACCATGTAAGGCAAGGCAAGGCATGGTAATGCAAGGAAAGGTAAGACAAGGCACAATGGGCACAATGTTAAGGCAAGGCACCATGTGCAACATGATAAGGAAAGGGAAGGGAAGGTTAGGCAAAGAATCATGGGAACCATGGTGATGCAAGGCAAGGTAATGCAAGGCAAGGCACTACGGAAAGTCTAGGCAAGTCACCATGGAAACCATATAAGGCAAGGCATGGCAAGGCAAGGCAAGGCACGGCACTATGGGCACCATGGTAAGGCAAGGCAAAGCAAGACAACATGCGCAACATGATAAAGAAAGGAAAGGGAAAGAAAGGGTTGGCAACACACCATGGGAACCATGGTTAGGCAAGGCAAGGTAAGATAAGGAAAGGCACCATGGGCACCACGGAAAGGCTAGGCAAGTGACCATGGAAACCATGGTAAGGCAAGACAAGGCAAGACAATACACCACAGTCATCATTGTAAGTAAGGCAAGACACCATTGGGAAAAACAAGGAAAGAAAAGGCACCATGGGCACCTTGGTAAGGCAAGGCAAGGTAAGGCAAAACAAGGAACATGGGCACCACGATAAGGTAAGGAAAGGCAAGGAAAGACACCATAGGCACCATGGTAAGGCAAGGCAAGGGAAGTCACCATAGGCACAATGATAAGACAAGGCAAGGCAAAGCCATGAACAATGAGCATAAATGAAAGGAAAGGAAAGGCACCATGGGCAAAATGGTAAGACAAGTCAAGGCAATGCAAAACACCATGGGTAGCTTGGGCACAATGGTAAGGCAAGACCAAGCAAGGCAAGACAATGCAAGGCCCTATGGGCACCAAGGTAAGGCAAGGCAAGGATCCATGGGCACTATGGAATAGCAAGACAAGGAAAGGCAAAACACATAACCAGGGATGCCATGTTAAGGCCAGGCAAGGCACCATGGGCACCATGGTTAGCCAAGGTAAGGCAAGATAAGGCAATAAGGGGCAACATGGTAAGTCAAGGCAAGGCAAAGAAAGGCAAAGCACCATGAGGATTATAGTAATGGAAGGAAAGGAAAGGCCAGGCACCATGGGCACGATGGGAGAACAAGGTGTCACAAGCCTAGACACTATAGACACAAGGTAAGGAAAGGCAAGACAAGGCACTATGGGCACCATGGTAGGTCATAGGAAGATAAGGCACGGTAAGGCATCATAGGCACAATGGTGAGGCAAAGCTAGGCAAGGCACCATGGGCACCATGGTAAGGCAAGGCAAAGCACCATGGGCACCATGGTAAGGCAAAGCAAGGCACCATGAACACCAAGGTAAGGCAAAAGGCAAGGCAAGATACTGTGGTCACCATGATAAGGCAAGGAAATGCTAAGCACCATGGGCACCATAGTAAGGCAAGGCAAGGCTCCATGGGCATCACGGTACAAGCAAGGCAAGGCAAGAAAGGGAACCATGTAAGACAAGGCAAGGCAAGAGAAGATATTATGGGAACCATGGTAAGGCAAGACAAGGCACCATTGGAATCATGGTAAC
This sequence comes from Ateles fusciceps, assembly GCA_036589455.1. Lineage (NCBI taxonomy): Eukaryota > Metazoa > Chordata > Mammalia > Primates > Atelidae > Ateles > Ateles fusciceps. Next base: position 32,401 of record JAZHEH010000109.1, read on the forward strand.
AAAATGCAATTTATGGCACCATGGGCACCATGATAAGGCAAGGCATGGAATGTCAAGGCAAGGCAAGGCAACATGGGCACCATCATAAGACAAAGCAAGGCAAGGCACAATGGACAACATTGTATGGAAAGATGGGGCAAAGTGAAACACCATGGGCATCCTTGGGCAGAAAATGCAAGGCAAGGCAAGACACCATAGGCACCTTCTAAGGCAAGTCAAGGCAAGAAAAGACACCACGGGCCCAATGGTAAGGCAATGCTAGGCAAGGCACAGCATCCTGGGCACCATGGTGAGGCAAGGCAAGGAAAAGCAAGAGAAGGCAAGAAACCATAGGACCATTATTAGGCAATGATATGCAAGGCAAGGCAAGTCATGTCACTAGAGGACCATGACAAGGCAAGGCAAGGCAAGGCAAGATAAGGCTAGGCACCATGGACACCATTGCTATTGCAAGGCAAGGAAAGGCAAGGCACCAAGTGCAACATGGGAAGACAAGGCAAGGCATGGCAAGGCACCATGGGCACCATGGTAAGGCAAGTCAGGGAAAAGCACCATGGAACCAAGGCAAGAAAAAGGCAAGGCACCATGGGACACATCATAAGGTAAGGCAAGGCACCATGGGCCCCATAGCAAGGCAAGAAATAATGTCTTCAGGCTACATTAAGTACGCAAGGCAAGGCAAGGCAAGGTACCATGGGCACCAATGTAAGGCAAGCCCAGGAAAGGGAACATGGATACCATGGAAAGGCAAGGCAAGGCATGGAAGGTACCGTGGGCACCATGGCAAGGCAAGGAAAGCAAGGCACCATCGAAACCATGATAATGCAAGCGAAGGGAGGGAAGGATAATAAAGGACACCAAGGGCACCATGGTAAGGCAAGAAGAAAGCCAAGGCCCCATTTGGCAAGCAAGGCAAAGTAAGGCAAGGCTAAGTAATTGCAAGGAAAGTCAAGGAACCATGGGCACCATGGTAGGACAAGGGAAGGCAAGGCAAGGAATTCATGGGCACCATGGTAAGGCAAGACAACAATGGCACCAAGGGAACCATAGAAGGCAAGGCAAGGCATGTCCTTGGGCACCATGGTAAGGCAATGCAAAGACAAGGCAGGTACCGGCACCATAGATAAAGCAAGGCACAACAAGAAAGGTCCCAAGGACAACTCATCTATGCAACACATAGCAAGGACACCAGGGGCACCATGATAAAAACAAGACAAGTCACCATTAGACGCATGGTAAGGCAAGGCAAAACAAGGCAAGGCAAGACACCATAGACACCATGTTAAGGCAAGGCCAGGCAAGGCAGGGCAGAGCCCGATGGGCACCATAATAATAAAACTAGGCAATACATGACACCATAGGCACCATGGTAAGGCAAGGCAAGGCAAAGAAAGGCAAGGGGCAAGGTATGGCACATGGGCATTATGGTAAGGCAAGGCAAGGTTCCCTGGGCATCTTGGTAAAACAAGGCAAGACCAGGCAAGGCTAGGCAATACACCATGTGCTTTATGCTAAAGCAAGTAAAACAAGGCAAGAGCCTATGGGCACCATGGTAAAGCAAGGTAAGTCACCATGGGCGTCATGCTAAGGCAAAGCAAGGCAAGGCAAGGAAATATGGACACCCATCGTATGGCAAGGCTAGCTACAAAACCCGATCAGCACCATGATAAAAGGCAATCGAAGGCAAGGCAAGAAAAGGCACTATGGGCACCATGTTAAGGCAAGGCAAGACAACGCCAAGCACCGTGGGTGCCATTGTAAAGCAAGGCAAGGCACCTTGGGCACCATGGTAAGGCAAGGCAAGGCCAAGGAAGGCAATGCATGACACCATGGTAGGGCAAGGCAAAGCAAGGCAAGACACCATGGCCACCATGGTATGGCAAGGCAATGGAAGGCACCATGGTAAGTAAAGGCAAGGCAAGGCGAGGAACCTTGGGCAACATGGAAAGGCAAGGCAAGGCTAGGGAAGGCAAGGCGAGGAATCTTGGCTAACATGGAAAGGCAAGGCAAGGCTAGGGAAGGCTAAGCAAGACAGCATGGGACCCATGATAAGGCGCGGCAAAGCAAGGCAAGACACCATGGGCACCATGGTAAGGCAAGGCAATGCTAGACAAAGGGCCATGGGTACCATGGTAAGGCAAGGCAAGGAACCATGGGCATCATGGTAAAGCAAGGCAAGGCAAGGCAATGTACCTTGGGTGCCATGGTTAAACAATGAAAGGCAAGGCAAGGCACCAGAGCAACCATGCTAAAGCAAGGCATGGCAAGGCACCATGGACAAAATGGTAAGGCAAGACAATGTGATGCACGACACCATGGACACCATGGTAATGCAAGCCGAGGCAAGGTTAGGCACCATGGCACCATGGTAAGTCAAGGCATGGTAAAGAAAGGTACCATAGACACCATGGCAAGAAAGTGAAAGGCAAATAAAAACAAGTCAACCACCATGGACTTCATGGTAAGACAAGGCAAGGAAAGGCACCATGGACACCATTGTAATGGAAAGCAAGGCACCATGGGCACCATGGTAAGTCAAGGCAAGGCACAATGGGCAGCATAATATGACAAGGCCATGAAAGGCAATACTAAATACCTTTGACACCATGGTAAGGCAAGGCATGGTCACGCAATGCAAGGGAAGACACCATGGGCACCATGGTAACGCAAGGCAAGGTACCATGAACACCACGGTAAGGCAAAGCAAGTCAAGCAATATAACATGGGAACCATGGTAAGGGAAGATAAGGCAAAGCAAGGCAAGGTAAGGCACCATGGGCAGCATGGTGAGTCAAGGCAAGACACCATGGACACCCTGGTAACATAAGGTCATGCAAGGCAAAGCACAATGAGCACCTTAATAAGGCAAGACAGGGCATGGTAAGGCACCATGGGCACCTTGGTAAACCAAGACAAGGCAAGGCAATGCAAGACAAGGCGCCATGGGCACCATTGTAAGGCAAGGCAAGCCACAGAAAGGCACCATGTACACCCTGGTAAGTCAAGAAAGCAAGGGACCATGGGCACCCAGGTAAGGCAAGGCATGGTTAGTCAAGACACCATTAGCAACATGTAAAGGGAAGACAAGGTAAGGCAAGGCAAAGCACGTCACCATTAGCACAATGTTAAAGCATGGGAATGCAAGGCAAGGCAATGCAAGGCACCATGGGCATCATGGTAAATCAAGGCAAGGCAAGCCAAAGCACCATAGGCACCATGGTATGGCAAAGCAAGGCAAGGCACAACAGGCACCATGATAAGGCAAGGGAAGTCAAGGCACCATGGGTACAATGGTAACACAAGTCAAGGCAAGATAAAGCATGGTATGGCAAGGCATGGCAAGGCAAGGCACCATGGCATCATGGTAAGGCAAGTGAAGGCAAGGCACCATGTGCACCATAGTAATGTAAGGCAGGGGCAGACATGGCACGAAAGACAAGGCAAGGCAAGGTGAGATCTGGCAAGGTAAGGAACCATGGACATCAAGGTAAAGCAAGGAATGGCAAAGAACCATGGGAACCATGGTAAGGCAAGGCAAGATAAGGCAAGGCACTATGTGCACCATGTTCAGCCAAAAGTAGGCAGCATGGTCACCATCATAAGGCAAGCCAAGGAAAGGCAGGGAAATTCACACTGAGCACAATTTAAGACAAATTAAGAAACCCAAGGCACCTTGGGCACCATGGTAAGGTGAGGCAAGGAACCATGGGCATAAGGGTAAGTCAAGGCAGAGCACCATGGGTCCCATGTTAAGGAAAGGCAAGGCAAGGCAAGAAAAGGCACTATGAGCACCATGGTAAGGCAAGGCAAGGCAAGGCTAGGCAAGGAAAAGCACCGTGGGTACCATGGTGAGGCAAGGTAAGGCAAGGCAATTTATGATGGGCACCATTGTGAAGCAACGCAAAACAAGGCAATTCACCATGGGCACAATGGTAAGGCAACCGATGCAAGGCAAGTCACCATGGGGACCACAATAAGGCAAGTGAAGGCAAAACAAGGCACCATGTGAACCATGGTAAGGCAAGGCAAGGAAACGCAACACACCCCGAGAAACCATGGTAAGGAAGGGGAAAGTAAGACAAGGCAAGCAAGGCACAATGGGCACCATGGTAAGGCAAAACACGGCAAGGCAAGGCACCATAGGCACCGTGGTAATGCAAGGCAAAACCAGACAAGGAAAGCACAATGTGCACTATGGTAATTCAAGAATTGGCAAGGTACTATGGGCACCATGATAAGGCAGGGAAAGGCACCATGGCACTATAGTAACTGAAGACCAAACAAGGTACAACAATGCAAGGAATGGCACTATGGGCATCAGGGTAAGGAACTGCAAAGCAAGGCAAGCACAATGGGCACCATAATATGGCAAGGAAAGGCAAGGGAAAAAAAACATTGTGGACACCATGGTAAGGCAAGGCTAGTTAAGGCAAGGCACCACTGGCATCATGGTAAGGCAAGGGAAGGCAAGGCACCATGGGCACCATGGCAAGGCAAGGCAAGGCACCATAGGCACCATGGTAATGCAAGAGAAGGTGAGGCAAACCACCATGGACACCATGGTATGACAAAGCTAAGTAAGGCATATCACTATGGGTACCATGGTAAGGAAAGACAAGGAAAGGCAAGGCACCCGCAGCATCATGGTAAGGCAAGGACGCCAATGAAGAAGGCAAGGCAAGGCACCATGGGCACCATGGTAAGGGAATATAAGGAAAGGAAAGGCACCTTGGGCACCATGGTAAGGCAAGAGAAGGCAATGCATGGAAAGGCACTATGAGCACCATGGTAAAAAAAAACGGTTAGGCAAGGTAAGGCAACGCACCATGGGTATCATGGTAAAGCAAGGAATACCAAGGCAAGGCAAAGCACCATGATCTTCATGGTGGGGCAAGGAAATGCAAGGCAACATAGGCACCATGGTAAGGCTGGGAATGTCAAGGCAAAGCGAGTAACAGAAAGGCACCTGGGCCCCATAGTAAGACAAGGCAAGGCACCATGAGCACCATGGTAAGGCAATGCAAGACACAATAAGGCACTGTGGGCACCATAATAAGCCAAGACAAGGCAAGAAACCTTGGGCACCATGTAAAGCAAGGCAAGGCAAGGCACCCTGGGCACCATGGTAAGGCATGGCAAAGCAAGACAAGGAAGGCACCATTGACACCAAGGGAAGGCAAGGGAAGGCAAGGCACCATGGGCACCATGATAAGGCAAGTCTAGGCAAGGCAAGGCACCATGGGCACCATGGTAAGGCAAAGCAAGGCAAGAGAATTTAAATTACCATGGGCACCATAGTAAGGCAAGGCAAGGCACCATGGACACCATGGTAAGGCAAGGCAAGGCAAGGCAAGGCACATGGGCACCATGATAAGGCAAGCAAGGCAAGGCATGCACCATGGCACCATGCTAAGGCAAGGCAGGCAATACGGCACCATGGTAAGGTAAAGCAAATAAAGTCAAGGCTAGGCACCATTGGCACCATGGTAAAGCATTGTAAGGAAAGGCAAGGCAATCAAGTCATAATGAGCACCATGGTATGGTAAGAGAAGGTAAGGCACAATGGGCACAATGGTAAGGAAAGGCAAGGCAAAGCAAGGCACCATTGGTGCCAAGGTAAAGCAAGGCAAGGCAGGGTACCATTGGCACCATGGTAAGGCAAGGTAAGTCATGGCAACATGAGCAACATCTTAAGGCAATGTAAGGTAAGGTAAGACAAAGCACCATGGGTGCCATGGCATGCAAAGGCAAGGAAAGACACAATAGGCAACATAGTAAGGCAAGGCAAGCCACCATGGGCACCATGGTAATGCAAGGCATGTCAAGGCAAGGCAAAACAAGGCACCGTGGGCACCATGGTAGGGCAAAGCAAGGCAAGTCACCATAGGCAAAATGATAAGGCAAGGCAAGATTTGGCAAGGCACCATGGGCACTATCATTAGGGATGGCACACAAAGGCAAGGCAAAGCCATGGACCATGGGCACCATGATAACAACAGGCAAGGCAATGCAGGGCAAGTCATCAAGGGCATCATGGTAAGGCAAAACGAAGGCAATTCAAAACAAGGCAAGGCACCATGGTAAGGCAAGGGAAGCCAAGGCAAGGCAGCATAAGTACCATGGTAAGGCTAGGCAAGGCAAGGCTAGGCACGATGGGCACAAAGGTATAGCAAGGCAAGGCAAGGCAAGGCACCATGAGCATCCTGCTATTGCAAGGCAAGGCACGCAAGTCCGGGCAACATGATCACAATGGTAAGCCAAGACTAGGAAAAGCAAGGCAAGGCAAGGCACCATGGGCACCTTGGTAATGCAAGCAAGGCCAGGCAGCATGGGCACCATGGTAAGACAAGGCAAGGCAATGCTCCATAGGCACCATGGTAAGGCAAGGCAAGGCACCATGGACACCATGGTAAGACAAGGTAAGGCAAGGCATGGTAAGGCAGGGCATGGCAAGGAAAGGCACAATGGTACCATGGCAATGCAAGGCAAGACAACTTAAGGAACCATTGGCACCATGGTAAGGAAAGGTAAGGCAGACATGGCAAAGCAAGGCAAGGCAAAGCACCTTGGGCACCATGTTAAGGCACTGCAAGGCAAGGTAAGGCACCATAGTCATCACGGTAAATCAAGGCAAGGCAAAGCAAGGCATCGTGGTCTCCATGGTAATTCATGGCAAGGGACCATGGGCACCATGGTTAGGCTAGGCAAGGCAAGAAAATGCACCATGATATGGCACGACAAGGCAAAGGAAGGCACCATGGGCACCATGATAAAACAAGGCAATCTAAGGCAAGGCACCATGTGCACCATGGTAACGGAAGGCAAGACAGCACCATGGGTACCACAGTAAGGCAAGGCAAGGCTAGGCAAGGCACCATGGGAACCATGGCAAGGCAAGGCAAGGGAAGGGATGGCAAGGCAACATGGACACCCTGGTAAGGCAAAGTAAGGCAAGAAAAGGCACCATGGACACCATTGTAAGGCAAGCCAAGGCAAGGCAAAGCAAGGCACCATATACACTATAGTAACTCAAGGCAAGGCAAGTCAAGGCACCATGAGCACCATGATAAGGCAAGGCAAGGCAAGGAACCATGTGTACCATGGTAAATCAGGCAAAGCAAGGCAAGTCACCATGGGCACCAGGGTAATGCACGGTAAGGCATGGTGCTCCTGGTGCCTTGACTTGCCTTACCGTCATGACCATGTTGACTTGCCTTGCCTTGCCTTGCCTTACATTCCTCTACCACGATTTCCATGGTGCCTTGCCTTGCCTTTGTAGGGGACGGCACGTCTGCCGGGGAGCTCTCGGCCAGCGAGAGGGTCCCAGTACCTGGAAGAGACAGTGCGCAGAAAATGAAGACGACAGAAAAGTAGGGTCTGGAGGTCTGAATAAGCAATGCCCATACAGCAATGCCTAAACAGCAATTTTATTTGTGCGGTGGGGTCCCAATATATACTGTCAGCCTTTAGACATTGACGTCAGCCCACATTATTTCAGCTTTAAACATTAAAGGGATCAAAAAGTTACAAAGTAGTCACAAAGTCTGGCAAAGTAGATAAAATACAAGTTAAAAGGGTTTAACACTAAAGTTATAAAATAACCACAAGATGATGGAAAACAAGCAGGTGTTCTTTTCTATTATCTATTGTGAAAGAGGTGTATGTTTAACAAAGTAATATTCTTAAAAAGTCAAGCCCACCGTAAATTCCAAGAGCAGTAATCTTAAAGAATCATCTGAGTAATCACAGGGTGCAAGCCGTACTTGGTAAACAAAGTCACAAAACTAGCCCAAAGCAGAAACTCAAACACAGTGTCCTAATTAAACCACACAGTCATCACCAGGCCATTGTGTAAATGCCTGAGAGATCAAAATAGCCCTTTACACAATCCCCCATCCTTAGTTCCTACTTTCCCATAGCTCGACTGCCTCCAGGAGGGGGGATAGGCTTCTGGGCTCAAGCTCATATTATGGCGGAGACACTCTTGGGGGTGTCTACGCTGTGGCGAACCCACAGCCTTGACTTGACTTGGCTTACCATGGTTACCATTGTGCCTTGCCTTCCCTTTCCTTGCCTTACCATGGTGCCCATGGTGCATTTCCTTGCCTTGCCTTACCATTGTACCTATTGTGCCTCACATTACCTTCCCTTACAATGTTGTCCATGGTGTCTTGCATTGTTTTGGTTTGCCTTACTTTGTTTCCCATCGTACCCTCCATTCCCTTGCCTATACTTCCTCATTGTAATACTTATGGTGCTCTGTCTTGCCTTGCCTTGTCTTGGCTAAACTTGCCTTGACTTATGATCCTGTCCATGGTGATTTACCTTGCTTTGCCTTGGCTAAACTTGCCTTGATTTAGGATCCTGTCCATGGTAACTTGCCTTGCCTTGCCTTACCATGGTGCCCATAGTAAATTGCCTTGTGTTACCGTGGTGCCCATGGTGACTTGTCCTGCCATGCCTTACTTTACCATGGTGCCCCCTGGTGCCTGGCCTTGCATTCCCTTAACTTGCCTTGCCTTATCATGGATCCCATGGTGGCTTGCTGTGACTTACTATGGTGCCCAGTGTTCCTTGCTGTGCCTTGACTTGCCTTACCATGGTCCTCTGGTGCCTTGCCTTGCCTTATATTACCATGGTGATGATGGTACCTTTCCCTGCCTTACCATGTTGTCCATGGTGTCTTGCTGTGCCTTGCCTTGTCTTGCCGTACCTTGGTGCCCATGGTGCCTTTACCTGACTTGCCTTGATCTACCGTGGTGCTCATGGTGCCTTTCTTTGACTTACCATAGTGCTCATGGTGCCTGGCATTGCCTTGACTTGCTTTGGCTTACCATGGTGCCAATGTTGCCTTTTCTAGCCTAGCCTTGCCCTGCATTATGGTGGTGCCCATGGTGCCTTGCCTTGTTTTTCCTTTCCTTACCTTGGTGCCCATAGTGCCTTGCCTTGCTGTGCCTTGTATGGCATTACTATGGTGTCAATGGTGCTTTGACTTGCCTTTCCTTACTATGGTGCCCACGTGACTTGTCTCTTCTTCCCTTTCTTGCCTTACCGTGGTGACCTTGGTGCCTTGCCTTGTCATGGTGACAATGGTGCCTTTCCTTGCCTTGCCATGCACTGCCATGGAGTTCATGGTGCCTTGCCTTGCCTTACCATGTTGCCCATGTGGCCTTGCCTTGCCTTGCCTTGAATTATCATGGTGCCCATGGTGATTTGCCTTGCCTTACCATGGTGCCCATGGTGCCTTTCCTTGCCTTGCTGTGTCTTAACATGGTGCCCATGGTGCCTTGCCTTTCCTTGCCTTATGTAACCATGTTTCCAAGGTGTCATTCCTTACCTTGCCCTACCTTACCATGTTGCCCATCGTGCCTTGCCTTGCCTTCCCTTAAAATGGTGCCCATAGTGCCTTGCCGTGCCTTACCATGATGACAATCGTGCCTTGCCGTATCTTGCCTTGCCTTACCATGATCCCCTGGTATGTTTAATTCCCTTGCCTTGCCCTGTTTTTCATGGCCTTGCCTTACCATGGTACCCAGGGTACCTTGCCTTGCCTTATCTTACATTACCATGATGCTCATGGTACCTTGTCATCTCTTAACATGGTTCCCAGTTCCTTGCCATGCCTCACCTTGCCTTACCACGTTGCCCACGGTACCTTTCCTTGCCTTGCCTTGTAGCACCATGGTTTCATGGTGCCTTGCTTTGCCTTACCATGTTGCCCATTGTGCCTTGCCTTGCCTTAAAATGGTGCCCATAGTGCACTGACGTGCCTTACCTTGGTGTCCATGGTGCCTTAACATGAATTGCCATGCCTTACCATGGTCCCTGGTGCCTTGCCATGTCTTGTTTTGCATTGCCTTACCATGGTGCCCATGGTGCCTTTTGTGCCTGCCTTGCACTACAATGGTGCTCATGGTGTCTTGCCTTGCCTTAACATGATGCCTGTGTTGTCTTACCATGCCTTACCTTGGCTTGAATTACCATTGTGCCAATGGTTACTTGCCTTGCCTTGCCTTACCACGGTGTCCATTGTGCCTTGCCTTTCCTTGCCCTACCATGTTGGTCATTGTGCCTTGCCTGTCTTTCCTTTCCTTGTCTTACCATGGTGCCCATTGTGCGTTCCCTTGCCTTGCCATACCTTCTTATGTTGCCCATGGTGATTTTCTTTGCCTTGCTTGGTCTTACTATCGTTCCCATGGTGCATTGCTTTGCCTTACCTTGCCTAATCATGGTGTGCATCATGCCTTGCCTTCCCTTGCCTTACTTTGCCTCTTCCTACTATGGTGCACATGCTGCCCACGGTGCCTAGTGTTGACTTTCTTCTTCCTTTCCTTATCTTTAATTACCATTGTGCCCATGATGAGTTGCCTTGCCTTACCTTTATGCCTATGAAGCCTTGCTTTGCCTTGCCTTGCTTTACCATGGTGCACATGGAGGCTTTCCTTTCCTTATCATGGTGCCCTTGGTGCCTTGTATTTCATTTCCTTGTTGTGCCTTGGGGCCCCTGGTGCCTTGCCTTGCCTTGTCTTACCTTTCATCGCTTTTCCTTACCATGGTACCCATGGTGCCCTGCCTTGGATTGCTTTTCCTTGCCTTGCCTTGCCTTATCATTGTGCCCATGGTGCCTTATACTACCTTGCCTTGCTTAAGCCATTGGTGCCTTCCCTTGCCTTGCCATGGATTGCCTTATCATGGTTTACTTGGTTCCTTGTCTTGCCTTACTGTGGTGTCCATGGTGCTTTTGCCTTGCCTTGCCTTGCCTTACCATTGTGCCCATGGTGCCTTGCCTTGCCTTGACATACATTGCCATCGTGCCCATGGTCCCTTACCTTGCCTTGCTGTGCCTTACCATAGTGTCAATGATGCCTTGAGTTGCCTTGATTTGCCTTGCCTAACCATAGTGCCCATGGTGCCTTTTTTGCCTTGCCTTGCCTTACCATGGTTCCCAAATTGCCTTGCCTTGTCTTTGCATTTTCTTGCCTTTCCCTGCCTTACTATGGGTGTCCATGATGCCTTGCCTTCCTTTGCCTTACCATGGTGCCCATCGCACCTTGCATTGCATTGCCTTGCCTTACAGTGGTGCCCTGGGTGCTTTGCCTTTCATTGCCTTGCCTTACCACAGTGCCCATTGTGCATTGCCCTGCCTTGTTTTGCCTTGCCTTACCATGGTGTCGTGGTGCAATGCCTTGACATACCTTCCCTTGCCTAGTTTTACCATGGTGCTCATAGTGCCTTGCCTTGCCTTGTCTTTCCATATCGTGGTGCCCATGTTCTCTTGCCTTTACTTGCTTTACCTTACAATGTTGCCCATCATGCCGTGCTTGCGTTGCCTTGCCTAGCCTTACCATGATGCCCATGGTGCCTTGCATTGCCTTGCCTTTCCTTGCCTTACCATGTTGCCCATGGTGCTTTTCTTTGCCTTGCCTTGCCTTGCATTGCCTTGCCTTGCCTTACCATGGTGCCCATGGTGCCTTGCCTTGCCTAACAATGGTGCCCGTGGTGGGTGCCTTGCCTTGCCTGACCATTTTCCCAATGGCGCCTTGCCTTGCCTTACCATGTGCCCACGTTGCATTACCTTGCCTTGCCTTACCATGTTACCCATGGTACATTGCTTTGCCTTGCCTTACCATGGTGCCCATGGTGCCTTGCCTTGCTTTGCCTTGACTTTCCTTGTCTTCCCTTGCCTTTCCTTGGTGCCCATGGTGCCTTGCACTGTTTTGACTTGCTTACGAGTGTGCCCATGTTGTCTTGCCTTGCATTACCTTGCCTTGCCTAACCATGGTAGCCCATGATGACGTGCTTTGCCTCCCCATACGATGGCATCATGGTGTCTTTTTATGCATTGCAATGTCTTGCCTTACCGTTGTGCCCATCATGCTTTGTCTTGCATTGCCTTACCATGGTGACCATGGCACTGTGCCTTGCCTTGCCTTGCTTTGCCTTAACTTACCATGGTGCCCATATTTTTGCCTTGCCTTGCCTTGCCTTGATCTTCCATGGATCCCATGGTTCCATGCCTTGCCTTGCCTTGACTTACCATTGTGCACATGGTGCCTTGCCTTGTCTTACCATGGTGATCATGATGTACTTTGCATTGCCTTGTCTTGCCTTAGGTGCTACCCATGGTGCCTTGCCTTGCCTTGCTTTGACATAACTTACCATGGTGCCCATGATTTCTTCCCTTTCCTTGCCTTCTCTTACCATGGTGTTCATAGTGCCTTCCTTGCCTTGACTTGCCTAGATCTACCATGGTGCCCATGATTCCATGTCTTGCCTTGCCTGGCCATACCATTGTTCCCGTGGTATCTTGCCTTGCTTTGCCTTACCTTGCCTTACCATTGTGCACATGGTGCCTTGCCTTCTCATGCCTTTCATTACCATGGTGCCCATATTGACTTGCCTTGCCTTGCCTGTCCTTGCCTTTCCTTACCATGATGCCCATGGTGCCTTGCCTTGTCTTGCCTTACAATTGTGTCCATTGGGCCTTTCCTTCTTCCTTTCCTTTCCTTTCCTTTCCTTTCCTTTCCTTTCCCTCTCCTCTCCTTTCCTCTCCTCTCCTCTCCTCTCCTCTCCTCTCCTCTCCTCTCTTTTCCTTTCCTTTCTTTTCCATCATATTTCCCATGATGCCTTACCTTGCCTTGCCTTATCATAGTGCCCATGGTGCCTTGCCTTGCATTACCTTGCCTTATCATGGTGCCCATTGTGCCTTGCCTTGCCATGCCTTACCATGGTGCCCGTGCTTTGCCTTTCCTCGCCTTGCCTTTCCTTACCTTGGTGCCCATGGTGCCTTGCCTTCTTTCCCTTTCCCTGTCTTACAATGATGCCCAGGGTGCCTTACCTGTCATTGCCTTACCATTGTGTCCATTGGGCCTTGCCTTGAGTAGTTTTGCCTTGCAATACCATGGGGCCAATGATACCTTTCCTTGCATTGCCTTAGCATAGCTCCAATGGTGCCTTGTCTTGCCTTTCCTTGCTTTGCTGTGCCATATTGCCCATGATGCCTTCCATAGCCTTGACTTGCCTTACCATTGTGTCCATAGTGCCTTGTCTTGCTTTCCCTTGCTTTGCCTTACCAAGTTTCTCATGGTGCCTTGCCTTGCCTTGCCTTACCATGGTGCTCCTGGTGACTTGCGTTGCCTTGCCTTGCTTTACCATTGTGCCCATCCATGGTGCTTTGACTTGCCTTAACATAGTGTCCATAGTGCCTTGCCGTGCTTTACCCTGTTTGTACCCTGGTGCCCATTGTACTTTGTCTTGCATTGCCTTGACTTACCTTACCATGGTGCCCATGGTTCCATTCCTTTCCTTGCCTTGGCTTATCATTGTGCCCATGGTGCCTTGGCTTGCCTTTCCTTAACTTGCCTTACCATTCTGCCCATGTTGCATTGCCTTGTGTTAATTTGTCTTGCTTTGCCTTATCATGGTGCACATGATGCCTTGCCTTGCCTTGTCTTGCCTTGCCTTTCCTTGCCTTGCAGTGCCTTACCATTATACCCATGGTGCCTTGCACTGCTTTGCCTTGCTTACCATGGCTCCTTGCCATGCCTTGCTTTGCCTTACCATGATGCCCATGGTGCCTTGTATTGCCGTGCATTTCCTTCTCTTACCAGGATTCCCATGGTGCCTTGCTGTATTGCCTAACAATGGTGCCCATGGTGCCTTGCATTGCCTTGCCTTACAGTGGTGTCCACGGTGCTTTTCCTTGCCATGTCTTACCATGAATCCCATAGTGCCTTGCCTTGGCATGCATTACCATGTTGTCCTTGGTGTTTTGCCTTGCCTCGCCTTACCATGCTGTCCATGGTTCCTTGCCTTGCCTTCCCTTGCATTACCATGGTGCCCAACGTGCTTTGTCTTGCCTCTCCTTGCCATGGTGCCCATGTTGCCGTGTCTTCCCTTGACTTGCCTTTCTGTGCTTTCCCTTACCATGGTGTCCATGGTGCCTTGCCTTGCCTTACCTTGCCTTGCCTTACCATGGTGCTTTTGGTGCCTTGTCTTGCCTTGCATTCCCATGGTGATCATGGTGACTTCTCACACCTTGCCTTGCTTGTGTTACCACGGTGCCCATCATGCTATGCCTTGCATTCCTTGCCTTGCCTTGCCTAATCATGGTGCCCATAGTACCTTGCATTTCTTGCTTTGCCATGGTTTCCCCTGCCTTACCATGGGGCCAGGAGACCTTGCCTCTTCATGCATAACAATGATGTCCATTGTGTCTTGCCTTGCCTTGTTTTGCCTTGCATTACCATGGTGCACATTGTGACTTGCCTTGCCTTATCTAGTTTTACCATGATTCCCAGGTGCCTTGCCTTAACTTGCCTTATCATTCCTTACGATGGTGCCATGCCATGCATTACCTTCCCTTGCTTTATCATGGCGCCCATGGTGCCTAGCTTGCCTTGCCTTACCTTAGTGCCCATGGGGCCTTGCCATTCCTTGACTTTCCTTGCCTTTACCTGCCTTACGATGGTACCCATGGTTCATTGCCTTTCCTTTTGCCTTACCTTGGTGCCCATGGTGCCATGCCTTGTCTTGTTTTGACTTGCATACCATGGTGCCCATGGTATCTTGCCTTGCATTACCTTACTATTTTTGCACATGGTGACTTTCCTTGCCTTACCATGGTGCCCATGGTACATTGCCTTTCCCTACTATGGTGCCCGTGCTGCCTTGCCTTCCCTTGACTTACCATGGTGCCTTGCCTTGCCTTGCCTTACAATTAAGATAATGCTGACTTGCCTTGCCTTACTGTGGTGTCCATGGTTCCTTTCCTTGCCTTTTCCTGACTTTTTGTACCTTACCTTGCCTTACCATGTGGCCTCTGGTGCCTTGCACTGTCTTGCCTTACTTACCATGTTGCCCATGGTGCCTGGTTTTGCCTTGCCAGGTTTTGCCACTGTGCCCATTGTGCCTTGCATGGTTGTGCCTTGCCTTGCTGTGGTTCCCATGGTGTCTTACCTTGCCTTATCATCATGCCCATAGTCCCTTGCCTTGCCTTTTTCTTGCCTTAATATGGTTCCCAGGGTGTCTTGTCTTTCATTGCCTTTCATTACCACTGTGCCCATGTGGCCATGCTTGCCTTGCTTTGCATTACCATGATGCCTACAGTGCCTTGCTTTGCCTTGCATTTTCTTAACATTGTCCCATGGTGCCATGTCTTGCCTTGTCTTGTCTTGCAGTACCATATTGCCCATGGTGCCTTTCCTTAAATTATCTTGTCTTACCATTGTACCCATGGTGCTTTCTCTTTCTTTCCTTTGTTTTGCCTTGCCTTATTATGGTGCCCATGCTGCCCATAATGCTTTGACTTGCCTTGCCTCGCCTTGCTTTGCATTACCATGGTGCCTTGCCTTGACTAGCCTTGTTTTACCATGATGCCCATAGTGAATTGTATTGCCTTGCCTTGGCTTATCATTGTGCCCATGGTGCATTGCCTTGCCTTAACATGGTGCCTGTAGGGCCGTGCCATTCCTTGCTTTTCCAGGCCTTACAAGGTGCCCATTGTGCCATGTCTTCCCTTGACTTGCTTTGCCTTGACTTACGATGGTGCTCATGATGCCTTGCCTTGCTTTGCCTTACCATTGTGCCCATTGTGCCTTGACATGCATTGCCTTGACTTGCCTTTCTATGCTGCCCATGTTGCCTCGGCCTTGAGTTGAGGTGTCTTGATTTACCTTAACATGGTTCACATAGTACCTCACCTTGCCTTGCCTTACCAATATGCCCATGGTGCCTTGCAGTGCCTTTCCTTGCTTATTATGGTTCCCATGGTGCCTTGCCTTGCCTTGCTTTGCCTTACCATGGTGCCCATGCTGACTTGTATTGCCATGCCTTGCCTTTCCTTACCAGGGTTCCCATGGTGCCTTGCCGTGCCTTACCATAGTGTCCATGATGTCTCGCCTTGCCTTACATTGCCATACCTAAGAATGTTGCCCATGGAGCCTTGCCTCGCCTTGCCTTACCTTACAATGGTGCCCATGGTGCTTTCGCTTGCCTGGCCTTACCATGGTTTCCATAGTCCTTTGCGTTGCCTTCCCTTGCATTGCCATGTTGCCCTTGGTACATTGCCTTACCTTGCCTTGCTTTGCCTCACCATGCTACCCATGGTGCCATACTTTGTCTTACCTTGGTGCCCTTGGTACCTTGCCTTACCGTGCCTTACCATGGTTTCCATGGTGTCTTATTTTGCCTTACCTTCTCTTAACTTACCATGGTGCCCATGATGCTTTGTCTTGCCGTTGCCTTGCCATGGTGCCCATGGTGACGTGACTTGCCTTGCCTTGCCTTTCTGTGCCTTCCCTTACCATGGTGCCTCCTTGCCTTTCCTTGGCTTACCTTCCCTTGCCTTGCATTGCATGGTGCCCATGGTGCTTTCTCTTACCTTGCCTTGCTTGCATTCCCATGTTGCCCATTATTCCATGCCTTGCATTTTCTTGCCTTGTCTTGCCTTATCATGGTGCCTTGCCTTTTCTTGCTTTCCCATGTTTATTACTGCCTAACCATGGGGCAATAGTGCCTTGCCTTCCCTTACATTTCCATTGTGCCTGTGGTGCCTTGCCTTGCTTTGTTTTGCCTTGCTTACTTTGGTGCCCATAATGCATTGCCTTGCCATATCTGTGCCTTGCCTTGTTTTACCATGATGCTGATGGTGTCTTGCCATGCCTTTCCTTGTCTTGCCTTACCATGGTTCCCATGTTGCCATGCCTTGCTTTGCCTTGACTTACAATGGTGCCCATCGGGCCTTGCTTTCCTTGCTTTGCCTTGCCATGCCTTGCCATGCCTCCCATGCTGCCCATGGTGTCTTGCCTTCCCTTGCCTTGACTTACCATGGTGCCTTGCCTTCCCTTGCCTTGTCTTGCCTTACCATGGTGCCCATTGTGAATTGCCTTGCCTTGCCTTTCCCTGGCATGGTGCCCATGTTGCCTTGCCTTCCCTTACCTTATCCTAGTGAGGGCTTTTGTACCATTTGCCCATGGTGCCTTGCTTTGCCTTACCATGGTTCCCATGGTTACTTGCTTTGCCTTTCCTTGCCTTTCCATGCCTTTCCTTGCCTTACCATGTGGCCCATGGTGTGTTGCACTGCCTTAGCTTGCTTACCTTGCCTTTCCTTACCATTGAGCCCATTGTGACTTTCTTGCCTTACCTTACAATGTCGCCCATGGTGTCTTCCCTTGCCTTGTCTTGCCTTACCATTTTCTCCATGGTGACTTCCCTTGCCTTAACACGGTGCCCATGGTGTATTGACTTTCCTTGCCTTACAGTGGTGCCCATGCTGCCTTGCCTTCCCTTGCCTTATCATTGTGGTCATGGTGCCTTGCCTTGCCTTAACTATTAGCCCATGGTGCCTTGCCTTACCTTATCATGATGCCCATGGTTCCTTGCCTTGCCTATCCTTGACTTTCCTTGCTTTGCCTTACCATGGTGCCCATGCTGCCCATGCTGCCCATGGTGCCTATGCTCCCCATGGTGCATTGACTTGCCTTGCCTTGCCACACAAGGGTGCCCATAGTGCCTTGCCTTCTTTCCTTACCTTTCCATGATACCCACGGTGCCTAGCATTGCCTTGCCTTGTTTTACCATGTTCCTCTTGGTGCTTTGTCATTGCCTTGCCTAAACCATGGTGCCCATGGTTGCCTTGCCTTGCCTTGCCTTCCCCTATTTTTTTGCCTAGCCTTGCCTTACCATAACAAGGTGCTCATGTTGCCTTGACTTGTCTTGCCTTACCATGGTGTCCATGGTGCCATGTCTTCTCTGGTCTTGCCTTGCCTTATATGGTGCCCATGGTGACTTGCCTTTCCTTTCCTTGCCTTGCCTTACCATGGTACCCATGGTGCCTTGCCTTCCCTTGCCTTGCATTGCCTTACCATGGTGCCTATGGTGCATTGCCTTGCCCTGTTTTGCCTTACCATACCATGGTGACTCTGGTGCATTGCTTTGCCTTGCCTTGTTTTACCATGCTGCCCATAGTGCCTTGCCTTGCCTTGCCTTGTCTTTCCTTACCATTGTGCCCACATGTCATGCGTTTCCTTGCCTTCCCTTACCATGGTGCCCAGGGCACATTGCCTTACCTTGCCTTATTGTGGTTCCCAGGGTGCCTTACCTTGCCATGCCTTGCCTTACCATGTTGCCCATGGTTCCTTGTCTTGCCTTGCCTTACCATGGTTTCCATGGTATCTTTCTCTGCCTTGCCTTGCTTTGCCTGCTCTTATCATGGTGCCTATGCTGTACATGGTGCTTTGCCATGCCAGTGCCTTTCCTTACCATGGTTCCCATGGTGCCTTGCCTTGCTTCCCTTGCCTTGCCTTGCATAACCATGGTGCCAATAGTGACTTGCCTTGCATTGCCTTGTCTTATGATAGCCACCATGTTGCATTGGCTTGCCTTGCCTTGCTTTGCCTTGCCTTACAGTGGTTCCCATGCCGTCCAGTGTGCCTTGTCTTGCCTTGACATGCCTTACTATGGGGACCATTTTGGATTACTTTGCCTTGCCTTATCATGATGCACATGAGGTCTTGTCTTGTCTTTCCTTACCATGGTGCCCCATCATGCTTTCTTTGCCTTGTATTACCTTACCATGGTATCCACAGTACCTTGACTTGCCTTTCCTTGCCTTACCATAGTGCCCATGCTGTCTTGCCTTGCCCTGCCTTGCCTTACCTGGAGTCAGTGGTGCCTTGCCTTGCCTTGCCTTGCATTACCATTGTGTCCATGGTGTGTTTCTTTGCCTTACCTGGCCTTGCCTTCCTTTACAATGGTGCCCATGGTTCCTTGCCTTGCCTTTTCTTGATTTTCCTTGCATCGCTTTGCCTTACCATGGTGCCCATGATTCTTTGCACTACCTTGCCTTGCTTATCATGGTGCCCATGTTGCTTACCTTACCATGTAGCCCATTTTGCCTTTAATTGCCGTGATTTGCCTTGCTGTACCATGGTTTCCATGGGACCTTGCCTAGCCATACCATGATGACCATGGTGCATTACTTTGACTTGCCTTGTCTTCTTCTACCATGATGACCATGGTGCCTTTCCTTGTTTTGCATTGTCTTGACTTATGATGGAGCCCATGTTGCCATGCCTTGCCATACCATAGTGCCCATGGTGCCTTGCTTGCTTGCCTTGCCATGACTTACCATGGTGCCCAGGGTGCCATTCTTTGCCTTGCCTTGCTTTACCATGTTGCTGATGGTGTCTTCACTTTCCTTGCCTTGCCTTACCGTGGTTCACCTGGTGCCTTGCCTTTCCTTGCCTTTACCTGCATTACCATGTTGTCCATGGTACCTTACCCTTCCTTGCCTTACCTTGGTGCCCATGGAGCCCTGTCTTGCCTTGTTTTGTGTTGCTATACCATGGTATGCTTGGTGCATTGCCTGGCCTCGCCTTGCCTTGTTTTACCATGGTTACCATAGTGCCTTGACTCGCCTTGTCTTTTCTTTCCTCACCGTGTGGCCCACGGTGTCATGCCTCTCCTTGCCTTGCCTTACTATGGTGCCCAAGGTGCCTGGACTTGCCTTGCCTTGCTTTGCCTTATCATGTTGACCAGGGTGTCTTGCTGTGCCTCACTTTACCATGATGCTCATAGGCCTTGCCTTGCCTTGCCTTGCCTTGTATTACCATGGTGCCCATGGTGCCTTTCCTTGCTTTGCCTTGTTTTGCCTTGCCTTACCATGGTGCCCATGGTGCCTTGCTTTGCCTTCCCTTGCTTTGTGTAACCATGGTGCCAATGTGACTTGCCTTTCCTTTCCTTGGTTTTCCATGGCAGCCATGATGCATTTCCTTGAATTGCCTTGATTTGCCTTGCCTTACATTGATGCCCATGATGCCCTTGGTGGCTTGTCTTGCCTTGCCATGCGTTACTATGGGGCCCCATTGTGCATTGCCTTACCTTGCCTTATGATGATGCACATGAGGTATTGTCTTGCCTTGCCTTACCATGGGGCCATCATGCCTTCTTTGCCTTGCTTTGCCTTACCATGGTACCCATGGTAACTTGAATTGCCTTTCCTTGCCTTACCATAGTGCTCATGTTGTCTTGCCTTGCCTTACCATGGTTTCCATGGTGCCCTGCCTTGCCTTGCCTTACGATGGTGTCCATTGTGCCTTGCCTTGCCTTTATTTGCATTACTATTGTGCCCATGGTTCCTTTCCTTGCCTTACCTCGCCTTGCCTTGCCTTACATGGTGCCCAAGATTCCTTGCCATGCCTTTCCTTGAATTTCCTTGCCTTGCCTTACCATGGTGCATTGACTTACCTTGTCTTGGTTATCACAGGGCCCACTGAGCCTTACACTTCTGTCTCTTGCCTTGCCTTAGCATGGTTCCCTTGTTACCTTCCCTTGCCTTACCATGGTGCCCATGGTGACTTGCCTTGCCTTGTTTTGACTTATGATGGTGCCCATGGTGCCTTGCCTTTAATTGTTTTGCCTTACTGTGGTGACAGTGTTGCCTTGCTTGCCCTGATTTGCCTTACCATTGTGCCCATGGTACCTTGAATTGCCTTGTCTTGCCTTAAAATGGTGTTCATAGTGCCTTGCCTTGACTTTGCTAACCTTTGTGCACATGTTGCCTTGCCTTGCCTTGCCTTGCCTTAAAATGTCACCCATGATTCTTTGCCTTGCCTTGCCTTAGCATTTTGCCAATGGCACCTTGCCTTGCCTTACCATGGTGTCCATGATGTATTGCCATGCCTTACCTTGGCTTGTCTTACCATGGTGCCCAGGCTGCCTTGCCTTCCCTTTCCTTACCATGGTCACCATGGTGCTGTGTCTGTGCCTTGCCTTACAATTTAGCCACTGGTGTTTTGCCTTGCCTTATCCTGGTGCCCATGGTGCCTTGCCTGGCCTTGCCTTACCTTACCATGGTGCCCATGATGCCTTGTCTTGCCTTTCCTTACCATAATGTGCATGGTGCCTTGCCATTCTTTCTCTTTCCTTATCTTGACCTAACGTAGTGCCTGTGGTGCCCATGGTGCCTTGCCTTGTCTTGCCTTATTATGTGTCCCATAATGTCCTACCTTGCTTTATCTTGGTTTACCATGGGGTCCAAGGTGTCTTTCATTGCCTTGCCTTGCCTGACCATGGTGCTCATGCTGCCTTGACTTGCCTTGCCTGACCATGGTGTCCATGGGTCCTTGCTTTGACTTGCCTTGCCTTAACATTGTGACCATGGTTCTTTGCCGTGCCTTGACTTCCCTTGCCTTACTATGATGTCCATGATGCCTTGCCTTGTCTTATCATGCCTTACAATGGTGCCCATGACGCCTTGCCTTGCCTTACCATGCTGCCCATAGTGCCTTGCCTTGCCTTACCATGGTGCCTATGGAGCCTTGCATTGTCTTACCTTACTATGATGCCCATGGTGCCTTGCCTTGCCTTTTCTTGCTTTGTAGTGGTGTCCCGGGTGCCTTGCCTTCCTTGCCTTACATCATCACTGTGCCCGTAGTGCCTTGCCTTGCTTTGTTATGCCTTCCATTACCATGGTGCCCATGGTGCATTGTATTGCCTTTCCTTGTCTTGTTTTACCATGTTGCCCCTAGTGCCTTGCATTATGTTGCCTTGTCTTTCTTTACCATGTTGCACACATAACCTTGCCTTCCCTTGCCTTGCTTTACCATGTTGCTCATTGTGCCTTGTTTTGCCTTGCCTCACAATGATGCCCATTGTGCCTTGCCTTCCCTTGCTTTGCCTTACCATGGTACCCATGGTGCCTTGTTTTGTTTTGCCTTGCCTTGCATTGCCTTGCCATATCTTACCATGGTGTTCATTGTGCCTTGCCTTGCCTTACCATGGTGTCCATGGTGCCTTGTCTTGCCTAGCCTTATAATGGTGTCCATCTTACTTGCCTTGCCTTGCATTGCCTTACCATTTCCCTCATGGTGTCTTGCTTTCTTACCATGGTCCCAATGGTGCATTGCCTTGCCTTGCCTTACCATTGTTCCCATTGTACCTTGCCTTGCCTTGCTGTGCCTTAACAAGGTGCCCATGGTGCCTTTCCTTCTCTTGCCTTGTCTTGCTTTACAATGGTGTCCATGGGGGTTAACCTTATTTTACGATGATGCCCATGGTACACGGCTATGCCTTACCATTTTTGCTGACAGTGTTTGTCTTGCGTTACCATTGTCCCCATGCTGCCCTGTCCTGTTTTGCCTAACCGTAATGCCCATGGTGCCTTGTCCTGACATTCTGTAACGTGGTGTCCATGGTGCCTTTCTTTCCTTTCCTTGTCTTGCCATACCATGGTGTCTGTGCTTCCTTGCCCTACCTTGGTGTGCGTGGTGCCATGGTTGCCTTTTCTGACCTTCCATGGTGCCCATGGTGTCTTGCCTTGCCTTGTCATGCCATACTGTGATGCTCATGGTACATTGCCTTTTCTTGCCTTGTGTTACCATGGTGCCCATGTCGTCTTGCCTTGCCTTACCTAACTTTGATATGCATGGTGCCTTGACTTGCCTTACCTTCCCAGGGTCCCCATAGCTTCTTGCCTAGCCTTGTCTTACTGTGGTGCCCATGGTACCTTGCCATGCCTTCCCTTGCCTTACCATTGTTCCCATGGTGCCTTGACTTGCTTGCCTTCCCATGTTGCCCATGGTGACATGCCTGACCATGCTTTGCTTTACCATGGTAGACATGGTGCCTTGCCACACCTTGCCTTGCCTTACCATGGTGTTCATGGTACCTTGCCTTGCTTTGCCTTGCCTTACCACAGTGTCCATGGAGCCTTACCTTACCTTGCCTTTCCTTGTCTTTCCTTATTGTGGTGCCCATGGTGCCTTGCTATAACTTGCCTTGCCTTACCGTGGTGTTCATGGTGTCTTGCCTTGCTTTGCCATGCCTTACCACGGTGCCCATGGTGCCTTGCCTTACCACGATGCCCTAGGTGCCTTGTGTTCTCTTGCCTTGTCTTGACTTGCCTTACCATGGTGCCCATAGTGTCTTTTCTGTCTTGCCTTATCTTGCCTTACCATGGCTCCCATCGTGTCTGGTCTTGCATTGCTTTATCATGGTGCTCATAGTGCCAGGCTATTCCGTGCCATGCTTGCATTGCCTTGCCTTACCATAGTGCCCATGGTTCCTTGCCTTGCATTACCCTAACATGGTGTTCATGATACCATGCCTTGAATTGCCTTACTTTACCATGGTGTCCATGCTGCTTTGCCTTGTCTTACCATGATACTAATGGTGCCTTGCATTGCCTTGCCTTGCCTTATCATGGTGCCCGTGGTGCCTTGCCTTGTTTAGCCTTGCCTTACTTGGTGCCCATGTTACCTTGCCTTTCCTCCCATTGCCTTACCATGATGCCAATGATGCCTTGCAATGCCTTGACTAACCATGGTGCCCATGTTGCCTTGAGGCTTTGCCTTGCCTTACCATTGTGTCCATGATGTCTTTCCTTGCTTGTCATGCCTTACAGTTGTACCAAAGGTGCCTTGCCTTTCCTTGTCTTACCTTAAAATGATGCCCATGATGCCATGCCTTGCATTGTTTTGCTTTGTCTTACCATGGTGCCTATGGTGCATTGTCTAGCCTTGTTTTACCATGGTGCCAATAGTGTCTTGTGTTGACTTGCCTTGTCTTGCCTTACCATGTTGCACACATTGTCTTGTTTCCTTGCATTACATTACCATGGTGCCCATGGTGGCTTGGCTTGCCTTACCTTTTTATCCATGGTGTCTTGCCTTGCTGAGCATTATCGTGGTGCCCATGGTGCTTTGCCTTGCCTTGCTTAGCCTTGACTTCCTTACCATTGTGCCCATATTGCCTTACCTTGTCTTGACTTGCCTTACCATAGTACCCATGGTGCCTTGCCTTGCCTTGACTTACCTTATCATGGTGCTCATGATTCCTTGCCATTCCTTGCCTTACCTTACCATGGTGTCCATGGTTCATTGCCTTGCTATATTTTTCCTTACAATTGTGCACATGGTGCCTTGCTTTGTCCTGCCTTGACTTAACATTGTACCCATGGTGCCTAGCTTTCCTTTGCCTTACTTGGCCTTGCCTAGCCTTACCATGTTGCCCATTGTGCCTAGCCTTGTCTAGCCTTAACTTACCATGGTGCCTATGTTGCCTTGCCTTGCCTTGCCATGCCTATTCATGCCTTACCTTGCATTACCACGGTGCCCACGGTTCCTTGACTTGTTTTGCCTTACTATTGTGCTCATGGTGGCTAGCCTTGCCTTGCCCTGACATGGGGCCCATGGTGTCTGTTCTTGCCTTGCCTTGCCATAGTGCTTATAGTGCCTTGCCTCTTGCCTAGCTTCACCATGGTGCCCATGGTGTCTTCACTTGCCTTGCCTTGCCTTCCCATGATTTACATGGTGGCTTGTTTTGCCTTGCCTTGACTTGCTACACCATGGTGCCAATATTCCTTTGCAATGCCTTGCCTTACTTACCATGTTGCCCATGATGCCTAGCCTTACCATGCCTTGCATTACCATGGTTCCCATTGTGCCTTGAAATGCTTTTCCTTCCCTTGTCTTACTATGGTGCCTGTGTTGCCTTTCCTTGCCTTGCCTTACCATGATAACCATGGCGCCTTTTCTTGCCTTGCTTTCTTTTGCCTTACCGTGGAACACATAATGCCTTCCCTTGCCTTGCCTTGCCTTGCCTTACCAAAGTATACAGGACACATTGACATGCCATGCTTTCCCTTCCCCTACCATGGTGCCCATGGTACCTTGCTTTGCGTTGCTTGGCCATAGCTTGGTGTCCATGGTGCAGTCTTGCCTTGCCGTGCCTTACCTTACCATTGTTTCCGAGGTGCCTTGCCTTGCTTTGCCTTACCATGGTGCCCATGGAGCCATGCATTGCCTTGCCTTGCACGTACCATATTGCCCATGATAACTTCCGTTGCCTTCCCTTGCCTTACCAAGGTCTCCATGGTGCATTGCCTTGCCATGCCTTGCCTGCCCTTACCATGGTTCCCATGGTTCCTTTACTTGACATGCCTTACCATGCTTCCCATAGCGACTTAACTTGCCTTGACTTTCCTTGCCTTCCTATGGTGCCCATAGTGCCCTGTCTTCCCTTGCCATGTGTTGCTCTACCAAGGTGTTCATGGTGCCTTGCCATACCTAGCATTGGTTTCAATGGTGCCTTGCCATGCCATGCCTTGTCTTATCATTTCATGGTACCTTGACTTGCCTTGCCTTGCCTTACATGGTGTTCATGGTACCTTTTTTCACCTTGCCTTGACATGCCTTACTATGATATCCATGGTGCCTTGCCTTGCCTTGTCGTGCCTTACCATGGGGTCCATGGTGCCTTGCCATGCCTTACCATAGTGCACATGGAGCCGTGCCATTCCATGCCTTGCCTAGCCTCACCATGGTGCCCATGGTGCCATACTGTGCCTTTCCTTTTGCTACGATGGTACCCATGGTGTCTTGCCTTGCCTTACGATGGTGCCTATGGTACCTTTGCTTGACTTTCCTTGAGTTGTTTACCATGGTGCCCATGATATGTTGCCTTGACTTACCATGGTTCGCATGGTGACTTGCCTTGCCTTGTGCTGCCTTACCATGGTATTTTGACTTGTTTTGCTTTGCCTTTCCATGGTGCTCATTGTACCTGGCTTTGCTCAGTTTTGCCTCACCATGATACCCATGGTGCTTTGCCTTGCCTTGTCTTGCTTGCCTGGACTTGTCTTGCTTTACCATGATGCCAAAGGTGCACTGCCTGCTTTTCCTTGCCGTGCCTGGTTTAATTATGGTGCCCATGGTGCCTGGCCGTTCCTTGACTTTTCTCTCCTTACCATGGTGCCCATGCTGCCACACTTGCCTTGCCTTTTCTTGCCTTACCATGGTGCCCATGCTGCCATGCTTGCATTGCCTTGCTTTGCTTTGCCTTACCATGGTGTCCAGGGTGCCTTGCCTTACCCTACCTTACCATTGTGCCCATGGTGCCTTGCATTGCCTTGCTTTACATGGTGCCCGTGATTCCTTAACTTGCTTTGCCTTGTCTTGCCTTACCATATGCCCATGGTGACTTGCCTTGCTTTTTCTTGCCATGTCATACCGTGGTACCCATGGTGTGTAGCCTTGCCTTACCATATTGCCCATGGTGACTTGTTATGCATTACCATGGTTCCCATGGTGCCTTGCCTTGCTTTACCATGGTGTCTTGCTTTGCCCTGCCTTACTATGGTGCCCATGGTGCCTTGCCTTGCCTTCCCATGCTTTACCATTGTGCCCATCATATTTTACCTTGCCTTGCATTACCATGGTGCCCATGGTGACTTGCCTTGCTTTATCTACCTTGCTTTACCATGGTAACCATTGTGCCTAACCTTGCCTTACCATGATGCCCATGGTGCCTTCTTTGCTATGGCTTACGCTGGTGTCCATGGTGCCTTTTTTGCCTAACACGTTGCCCATATTGCTTTGACCTTCCTTCTCTTGCCTTACAATGGTGTCCATGGTGCATGGCCTTGCTTTACCATGGTACCCATGGTGCATTTCCTTGCTTTACCAAGGTGCCCATGGTGCCTTGCCTTGCCTTACTATGGTGCCCATGTTGCCTTGACTAGCCTTGCCTTACCCTGGTTCTCATGGTTCCTTGACTTGCCGTGCCTTGCCTTACCATGGTGCCCATGCTGCCTTGCCTTGCCTTGCCTTACTATGGTACCCTTGGTGACTTGCCTTTCCTTTCCTTACCATTGTGCCCATGATGTCCTGCCACGCTTTACAGTGGAGCCCCTCGTGCATTGCTCCGCCTTACCTGGGTTTAACAAGTTCCCCCTGGTGCATTGAGTTTCCTTGCCATGCCTTAACATACGATGGTTCCCATGGTGCCTTGCATTACCTTGAGTTGCCTTGCCTTACGATGCTACCCATGGTGCCTTTCCGTACCTTACCATGGTGACCTTGGTGCCTTGCCTTGCCTTGCCTTGACTTGACTTACCTTACCATGGTGCCATGGTGTCTTGCCTTTCCTTGCCTTCCCTTACCATGGTGCCAATGATGCCTTGCCTTGTTTTGCCTTACTATGGTGCGCATGGTGCCTTATGTTGCCTTGACTTCCAATGGTGCCAATGATGCCTTGCCTTGTGTTGACTTGCCTTACCATGGCGCCCATAGTGACTTGTCTTTCCTTGCCTTCCCATGTTGCAAATGATGACTTGTCTTGCCTTGCCTTTACTTACCATGCTGTCCATGGTGCCTTGCCTTCTTTGTCTTTCATTGCCTTACATGTTCATTGTCTCTCATTACCATAATGTTCATAATGCCTTGCCTTGCCTTGCCTTACCAGTGCCCATGGTGACTTGTGTTCTCTTGTTTGCCTTTCCTTGCTTTACCATGGTGCCCTTGGTGACTTGCCTTGCCTTGACTTACCTTTCCTTACCTTCCCTACGGTGTCTTGCCTTGCCTTACCATTGTATCCATGTTGCCTTGCCTTTTCTTGCCTTACCATGGTGCCCATGGTGACTTACCTTGATTGCCTTGCCTTAGTAGGGTGCCCATGGTGCCTTGCCTTGCCTTGAATTACCATGGTGCCCATGGTGCATTGTTTTGCCTTACCTTGTCTTGCCTTAACTTACCATGGTGCCATGGTCCCTTACCTTGCCTTGCCTTACCTTGGTGCCCATGGTGCCTTGCCTTCCCTTGACTTCCCTTGCCTTATCATGATGCCCATGATGGCTTGTTGTGTTTTACCATGGTGCCCATGGTGCCTTACTCTGCCTTGACTTCCCTTACTATAATATTCTGGTGCCTTGCATTGCCTTGCCTTGCCATGCCATAGAGTGGAAAGAATTGTGCCTTCCATTGACTTCCCCTGCCTTGTCTTACCATGGTGCCTATGGTGCCGTGCTGTGCCTTCCCATGGTGCCCATGGTGCCTTGCATTCTCTTGCCTTGTGTTGCCTTGCCTTAACTTAGTTTCCACTGTGCCTTGCCTTGACTGCCTTGGTTTGCCTTACCATGGTGCCAATGGAGCCTTGCCTTGAATTGACTTTCCCTACTAAGGTGTCCATGGTTCCTTGCCTTGCCTTGCCTTACCATGGTGCCCATGGTGACTTGCCTTGCATTACCATGGTGCCCACAGTGTTTTGCCTTGCTTTTTCTTACCCTGGTGCCCATGGTGACTTGCCATGCCTTGCCTTGCCTTACCATGGTGCCCATGGTGACTTGCTCTTGCATTACCATGGTGCCCACAGTGTTTTGCCTTGCTTTTCTTACCCTCGTGCGCATGGTGCCTTGCCTTGCCTTGTCTTGCATTACCATGGTGCCCATGGTGCCCTTCTTTTACCTTACCATGGTGCTCATTGTGCCTTGCCTTTTCTTCCTTTGCCTTTCTCTTGCCCTGCCGTGGTGACCATGGTGCCTTGCCTTGCATTGCCTTACCATGGTGCCCATGGTGCCTTCTGTAGCCTTGCCTTGACTTACTGTGGTGCCCATGCAGTCTTGCCTTGCCTTTCCTTGCCCTACCATGGTACCCGTGATGCCTTGCCTTGCCTTCTACTGCTTTACCATGGTGCATATGGTGCCTTGCCAGGACTTGCCTTGCCTTACAGTGGTTCCCATGATGCCTTGCTTTGCCTTACCTTGCCTTTCCTTACCATGGTGACCATGGTGCGTTGCCTTACCTTGCCATGCCTTATCGTGGTGTCTGTGGTGCCTAGGATGGCTTTTCCATGCCATACCATGATGCGCATTGTGCCTTACTTTGCCTTACCTTGCTTTATGATGCTGCCCATGGTGTCTTACCTTGCCTTGCCATATCTTGGTTTCCATGAAGCCTTGCCTTGCCATGCCTTGCCTTATCTAAGCATGGCGCACATAGTGGCTTGACTTGCCCTGCCTTACCATGATGAGCATTGTGCAGTGTCTTGCCTTGCCTTGCCTTGCAGAACCATAGCAACCATTGTGTTTTGCCTTGCCTTTCCTTGACTTGGTTTACAATGATGTGTCTGGTGCCTTGCCTTGATTTGCCTTGCTCTGCCTTGTCTTACCATGGTGTTGTGTTAGCCATTGTGCCTTCCCTTGCCTTTCTTTGCCTTGCATTGGTGTCCATGGTGCCTTGAATTGCCTGCCATGGTGCCAATGTTTCCTTGCATTGCCTTACCGTGGCACCCATTGTGACTTCCCTTGGGTTGCCATGGTGCCCATGGAGACTTGCAGTGCCTTACCATGGTTCCCATGGTGATTTCCTTTGTCTTTCCATGGTTTCTCTTGTTTCTTTGCCTTGCCTTGTCTTATCCTGGTTTCCATGGTTTCTTGCCTTGCCTTGTGTTGCCTTGCCATGATGCCTATGGTGCCTTGCCTAACCATGGTGCCTCCTTTGCCTTGCCATACCATGGTACCCATGGTGACCTCCCATGCCTTCCCTTGCTTTACCATGGTACCCTGGTGAATGCCTTGCCTTGCTTTGCCCAGCCTACAATGGTTCACATAGTGTGTTGTGTAACCTTGTCTTGCTTACCATGGTACCCATGGTGCCTTGCCTTGGTTTGCCTTGCCTTACCATACCATGGTGTCCATGGTGCATTGCTGTGCCTTTCCATGGTGCCCACTGTGCATTGCTGAGCCATGCCTTGCCATGTCTTACCGTGGTACCCACGGTGCCTTTCCTTGCCTTTCTGGGTACTCCCATGATGCCCATGGTCCCTTGCCTTCCTTTACAGTAGTGCCCATTGTGCCTTTCATTGTCTTGCCTTGCCTTACCTGGCAACCATGGTGCCTTGCCTTCCCTTGTTGCCTGTCTTACCATGATGCCCATGGTGCCTTGCCTTGCCTTACCATAGTGCCCATGGTGCCTTGCCATGCCTTGACTTCCCTTGCTTTACCATGGTGCCAATTATGCCTTGCTTTCCCTTGCCTTGCCTTGCTTTACCATGGTGCCCATGGTGCCTTTGCTTTGCCTTGCCTTACCATGTTGTCCATTGTCCCTTGCCATTGTCTTATTATGTTTCTTATGGTGGCTTGTTTTTTTTTTTTTTTTTTTGATGACTTCACTTACCTTGCTTTGCCTTACCATGGTGCCCACGGTGCCTTGCATTGTCTCGCTTTGCCTTAGCTTACCATGGTAATTACGGTGCCTTGCTATGCTGTGCCTTCCCTTGCCATACCATGATGCCCATAGTGCCTTGCTGTGTCTAACCATGATGCCCATGGTGCCATGCTGTGCCTTTCCTTGCCATACCATGGTGCCCATGATGCCTTGCCTGGCCTTATGATGGTGTCCATGGTGCCTTGCTAGTCTTTTCTTCCCTTGCCTTAACATAGTGCCCATGGTATGTATTCTTGCCTTACCATGGTATCCATGGTGCCTTACATTGCCTGACCTTACCCTACCTTGCCTTGCCTTACCATGGTGTTCATGGTGCCTTACCATGGTGACCATGGTGCCTTGCCTAGCCCTTCCTTGCTTTACCATAGTGCACATGGTAGCTTGCCTTGCCTTGCCATGGTGCCCATGGTTTCTTGCCTTGCCTTGCCTTAGTTTGGTGCCCATTGTGCCTTCCCTTACCTTACCATGGTGTCCATGGTGCTTTGCCTTGCCTTTTTTGGCATTTCCATGTTGTACATGTTGCCTGGCCTTTCCTTACCTTGCTTACCATGGTGCACATGCCGACTTGACCTGCCTTGCCTTACCATGGTGAACCTGGTGCCTTGTCTAGCATTCCCTTACCCTAGTGTCTTGCATTGCCTTGCTTACATTGCTGCCCATGGTGACCTGCCTTGCCTTACCATGGTGCAGATGGTGCCTTGCCTTGAGTTTCCATAATGGCCATGTTTACCTTTCCTTACCATGGTTCCCATGCTGACAATGGTGCTTTGTGTTGCCTTGCGTTGACTTTCCTTGCATTCCCCTGCCTTACCATGGTGACCATCGTGCCTTGCACAGCCTTTACTGGCTTACCAAGGTGCCAGTATTACTTTGCCTTGCCTTCCCTTGCCTTACCAAGGTGCCTGTGGTGCATTGCGTTTTCTTGCCTTATCAATGTTCCTATGGTGACACGCTTTGCCTTTCGTTGCCTTGCCTTACCATGGTGCCCATGGTGACTTTGCCTTTCCGTGGCTTAACATGTTTCCCATGGTGACTGGCCTTTCCTTTCTTACCATTGTGCTCATGGTGCCTTGCCTTGCCATGTTTTACCATGGTCCTTATGCTGCATTACCTTGCCTTGCATTAACGTACCACAGTGCCCATGGTGCCTTGCCATGCCTTGCCTTACCATGGGGCCTATGGTGTCTTGCCTTGCCTTGCCTTACCATGGTGCCCATGGAGCCTTCTCTTGCCTTGTGTTGCCTTACCTTGCTTTACTATGATGCCAATATTGTCTGTTTTTGCCTTGCCTGCCCTTGCCTTACCATCATGTTCTTCGAGACTTGCCTTACCTTGCCTTGCCATGATACCAGTGATGCCTTGAATTTAGTTGCTTTGGCTTGATTCCCCCTTGCTTTGCCTTGCAATGGTGTCCATGTTGCCTTACCTTGCCTTGCATGTCCTTGTGTTACCATGGTGTCCACAGTGGCTTTCTTTACCTTGCCTTACAATGGTGTGTACAGTGACTTGCCTTGCCTTAACATGGTGGCTATGATGCCTTTCTTTGCCTTGCTATGCCTGACAATGTTGCCCATGGTGCCTTGCCTTTCTGTATTGCCTTGCCTTACTATGGTGCCATGGTGCCTTGCCTTGACTTATCATGATGCCCATGGTGTCTTTCCTTACCATGGTGCCCATGGTGCCATGCATTGCCTTGCCATGGTGCCCATAGTGCCTTGCCTTGCAGTGCCTAGCATTACAATGATGCCCTTTGTGCCTTCCCTTGCCTTGCCTTGCCTTATGATGGTGCACATAGTGCCTTGCCTTGCCTTTCCTTACGATGGTACCCATATGTCCTTGTCTTGCCTTACCATGGTGCTCATAATGCCTTGCCATGCATTACTGTTGTGTCCTTTGTGCCTTGTCTTGCCTTGCCTTACCATGGTGACTATGGTGACTTGCCTTGAATAACTAGGTGCCCATCGTGCCTTATTTTGCGTTGCCTTGACTGGCCTTACCATGTTGCCCTTGGTGACTTGCCTTGCCTTGCCTTGACATACCATGGGGCCCATGGTGCCTTGCCTTACCACGGAGCCCATAGTGCCTTGCATTGCCTTGCCATCGTGCCCATAGTGCCTTGCCTTGACTTACATTACCATGATGCCCTTTGTGCCTTCCCTTGCCTTGCCTTGCCTTACCATGGTGCCCATGATGCCTTGCCTTACCATGGTGCCCATAATTACCTGCTTTGCCTTACCAGGGTTTCCTTGGTGCCTTGCCTTGTCTTACCATGGTGCCCATTATGACTTGCCTTGTGTTACCATGGTGTCCTTAGTGTCTTGCCTTGCCTTGCCTTACCATGGTGTCCATGGTGTCTTGCCTTGCCTAACCATGGTGTAAATGGTGCCTTACCTTGCTTTGCCTTATTTGGCTTTACCATGCTGCCCATGGTGTCTTGACTTGCCTTACCATGGTGCCCATGGTGCCTTGCCTTTTCTTTCCATTTCTTACCACACTGTCTATGGTGCCTTATCTTGTCTTTCCTTGCCTGATCTTACAATTGTGCCCATGGTACCTTGCCTTGCCTTGCCTTACCATGGTGTCCATGCTGCCTTGCCTTGCCTTACCATGATGCCCATAATACCTTGCCTTACCTTGCTTTGCCATGCCTTGCCTTACCATTGTCATACCCATTCGAGTTAGATGAAAATGTGCCATACCCTGAGTTTCAAATTATGTCACTTATTTTTTAGCAAGCCACCCAGAGATGGCTAACACTCAAAATTCTCTCAGCCCCAATGAAGGGGCTGGACTCCTTTTTATACCTTGCTTAAGGTTGGGGGAGAGTGAGCCTAGCAGGGGGCAGAGTTTACAGAAACAGAATAAGCCAGTTAGATAAGGAGGCTGGTAACTAGGAGGCAGGAGGTTCTCATGATTGTCAATTTTCTAAGGCGAGTATACACAAGTGGTTCCCATGATTGCCGGTTACCAAGGAGGGTATTCCGATGTTTGTCATATAATCAATGAAGAGGGGGGCATTCACAATGGCAAGTGGGCTTTCCAAGCAGGCTATTTTTACAAAGGTTTTATGTTTCTATAGTTCTAAGTACAGAATGACACAGCACAGGAGCAAGACCCAGTTATGCACTTAAGTGAAGAGTGGCAGGAGGGGGTGAGGTGGTGGTCAGGATGAAGTCTATCTGACTCTCAGCAAAATGGAGTCTGTCTGGCTAACACAGGGTAGAGTAACACACAATAGTGCCCATAGTGCCTTGCCTTGCCTTACCTTATCATAGCGCCTTGCCTTGACTTGAATTACCATGGTGTCCATGGTGCCTTGCTTTGCCTTGTCCTGCCTTTCCTTAGCGTGCCTTGCACTGACTTGCCTTGCCTTACCTTACCTTGTTACTCATGGTGCCTTGCCTTGCCTTACCATGGTGTCCATGGTGCCTTGCCTTTCCTCCTATTCCCCACCTTACCATATTGCCCATGGTGCCTTGCCTTTTTTTGCCTTCCCTTGGTGCCCATGGTGTCTTTGCCTTGCCCTGAATTACCATGGTGCCCATGGTGTCTTGCCTTGCCTTGATTTACCATCGTGCCCATAGTGCATTACTTTGCAGTGCCTTGACTTACCTAAGTTCCCATGGTGCTTTGCCTTTCCTTTCCTTACCTTACCATGTTGCCCATGGCATCTTAGTTTGCCTTGCATTGCCTTACCGTGGTGCCAATGGTGCCTTGCCTTACATTCCCTGATCTTGTCTTGCCTTACCATGATGTACATGGTGCCTTGCCTGGCCTTGCCTTAACATGGTGCCCCATGGTAATTTGCATTGCCTTGCTTTGCCATGCCTTGCCTTACCATAGTGCCCATGGTGGCTTCCCTTGCCATGCCTTACCTTGGTGCCCATGATGCCTTTCCTTGTCCTGCTTTGCCTTGCAGTGCCTTAGTCCTTTCCTTACCTTACCATGGAGCCCATGGTGCCTTGCCTTGCTTTACCATGCTGTCCATTATGCAATGTCTTTTATTGCCTTTCCATCCATTCCTTGCCTTCCCATGGTGCCCATGGCGCCTTGCTTTCCCTTGCCTTGCCTTGGTGCCCATGGTGCCTTGCTTACTTGCCTTGCTTTGCCTTTCCTTATCATGGTACCAATGTTGACCACAGTGCTTTGCCTTGCATTGCCTTACCATGGGGACCATGGTGTCTTGCATGGCTTTAACATGGTGCCAATTGTGCCTTGCCATGCCTTCGTTGCCTTGCCTTGCCTTGCATTACCATGGTACTCGTAGTGTGTTGCCTTGCCTTACCATAGCACCAATAGTATATTGCCTTGCCTTGTTTTACCTTGCCTTACCATGGTGCCCATGATGCCCATGATGCCTTGCCTTACCATGCCTTACTATAGTGCCCATTGTGCCATGTCTTGCCTTGCCTTATCATGGTGAACATAGGGCTTTGCCATGAGTTGCCAAACCATGGTGCCCACGGTGCTTTCATTGCCTTGAATTGTCTTACCATAATACCCATGGTGCTTTGCCTTGTCTTGTCTTACCATAATGCATATAATGCATTGACTTGCCTTGCATTACTATGGTGTCCATGGTGCCTTGCCTTGCTTTACCATGGTGCCCATGGTGCCTGGCCTTTCCTTTCCTTGCTTACTATGGTACCCATGGTGTCTTGACTTGCCTTACAGTGCTTTGCCTTGCCTTACCTTGGTGCCCATTGTGCCTTGCCTTGCCTTGCCTTGAATTTCCTTCCCTTCCTTTTCTTACCATGTTGATCATGGTGCCTTGTATTGCCTTGCCTTTCCATGGTTTTCATGGTGACTTGCTGTGCCTTACCATGTTGTCCATGGTACCTTGTATTGTCTTATGTTGCCTTGCTTAACCATCATGCCCATGGTGCCTTACCTAGCGTTGCCTTGCCTTGCCTTACCATGGCGACCATGATGCCTTGCTTTGCCTTACCATGGTGCCTATGTTGCCTTATCTATTCCTTTCGGTGCCATATCGTGGTGCCTATAGTGCCTTGCTTTGCCTTGCAATTCCTTACCAGTGTTTACATGGTGCCTTGCTTTGCCATACCATGTTGTCCATTATGCCATGACTGATCTTGCCTTTCCATGATGCCAGTGGTGCTGTCTCTTGCATAGCGTTTTCTTGCCTTACAATGGTGCTCGTTGTGCTCAGTTGCCTTGACTTGCCTTGCCATGCCATACCAGGTTGCCCAGGGGTGTCTGGTCTTGCCTAGCCTTACCATGGTGCACATGGTGCCTTGCCTTGACTTTCCTTACAAGGTTGCCAATGGTGTCTTGCCATTTAGTGCCTTTCCTTGCCTTTCCCTGCCTGACTAGGGTGCCCATAGTGCCTTGCCTTTGCTTACCTTACCATCGTGCCCATGGCTTGCCTTGCCTTGCCTTGATTTACCATGGTGCCCAGAGTACCTTGCCTTGCTATACCTTACCTTGCTTTACCATGGTGTCTGTAATTTATGATCTTGTTTTAGTATGGTGTCCATGTTGTCTTGTTTGGCCTTTCCATGGTGCCCACAGTGCATTGCCTTGACTTGCCTAGCCTTCCCAAGGTGCTTATGGTGTCTTGCCTTGGTATGCCATGCTGCCTGTGGTACCTTTCCTTTCCTTACCATGGTGCCTTGCCTTACAATGGTGCCCATGATGCCTTGGCTTGCCTTGCCATGCCTTACCATGGTGACAATGGTGCTTTGACTTGCCTTGCCTTGCCTTAACATTGTGCTTAGGATGCCTTGCATTGTCTTGCCTTGCCCTGCTTACCAAGGTGCTCATGGTATTTTGCATTGTCTTGCTTTGTATTACCATGGTGTCCATAGTGCCTTGTCTTACCTTGCCTTGCTTGCATTATTGTGGTTCTCATGGTACCATACCTTGGATTGCATTGCCCTGTTTTGCCTTATCATGGTGCCCATGGTGCCTTGCCTTTCCTTGCTTTGCCTTGTTTTACTCTGTCTCACCATGGGCCCGTGATGCCTTTCCTTTCCTGGCCTTACCATGTTGTCCATGGTGCCTTGCCTTATCTTGTTTTGCCTTGCCTTGCCATGGTGCCCATGATGCATTGCCTTGCCTTGGCTTGCCTTGCCATGTTTTACCATGAGGCCCATGGTGCCTTCCCTTGCCTTGTGATGCCTTACCATTGTCCCCATGTTGACATGCCTTGCCTTGCCTTGCAGTACCTTGGCGCCTTTGGTACCTTGCTTGCCTTGTCTTACCTTGTCTTTGTGTGTCTTACTATGGTGACCAAGGTGCTTTGGCTTGCATTGCCTTGCCTTACCATGGTGCCCATGGTGTCTTAGCTTGCCTTGCCTTGCCTTACCACGGTGCCCATGGTGTCTTGCATTACATTCTCTTATCTTGCTTGCCTTACCATGGTGTATATGGTGCCTTGCCTTGCCTTGCTTTACCATGATGCCCATGGTACTCTTACCTTGCCTTGCTTTGCCTTACCATAGTGCCCATGGTGCCTTGTCTTGCCTTGTCTTACTATGGTGACCATGATGCCTTGCCTTGGCTTGTTTTACTATGATGCCCATCGTGCTTTGCCTTGCCTTTTCTTTTCTTGCCATGACACCCACAGTGTCTTGCCTTCCTTGACTTCTCATATTATGCTGCCCATGTTGCCTTGCATTGCCATGCCTTGCTCTACTTTGGTGCCCATAGTGCCTTGCCTTGCCTTGCCTTACCATGGTGTCAGTAGTGCCATGCAATGGTTTGCCTTGGCTTCCAATATGCCCACAGTTGCTTGCCTTGTCTAACTGAGTCCTGTTCCATGGTGCCAATGCTGCCCATAGTGCTTTGCTTTGCTGTGACTTGCTTTGCCTTAAAATGAGGCCCATGGAGCCTTGCTTTGGCTTACCATGGTGGCCTTTGTACCTTGCCTTGTCTTCGTTGACTTGCCTTGCCTTGTATTATTATGGTGCCCATAGTGTGTTACTTTGCCTTGCCTTGCCTTACCATGGTGCCCATGGTATATTGCCTTGCTTGCATTGCTTTCCCTTGACTTACCATGAGGCCCATGCTGCCCATGGTGCCTTGCCTTGTCTTGCCATGCCTTACTATAGTGACACCTTGTCTTACCTTGCCTTACCATGGTGCACATGGGGCCTTTCCCTGTCTTGCTATACCATGGTGCCCATGTTGCTTTCTTTGCCTTGTCTTTCCTTGCCTTCAATAGTACTCATGGTGCCTTGCCTTGCCTTGACTTACTATGGTGCCCATGGTCCCTTACTTTGCTGTGTCTTGCCTTCTTATAGTGCCCATGGTGCCTTAACTTCCCTTGCATTGCCTTGTTTTACATGGTGCCCTTTTTGTCTTAGCTTGCCTTGCCTTACCATGTTGCCAATGCTGCCTTGCCTTACATTCTCTTGTCCTGCCTTGCCTTATCATGGTGTACATATTGCCTTATCTAGCCTTGCCTTAACATGGTGCTCATGGTATTTTGCCTTGCCATGGTGCCCATGGTATTTTGCCTTGCCTTGCTTTGCCTTGCCTTGATTTACAATAGTTTCCATGGTCCCTTGCTTGCCTTGCCTTACCATGGTGCCCATGAAGCCTTGCATTCCCTTGTCCTGCCTTGCCTTGCCGTGCCTTGCATTGCCTAGCCTTGCCTTACCTTACCACTGTGTCCATGGCCCCTTGCCTTCCTTTGCTTTGCCTTTTCATTTGGTCTATGATGCCTTGCCTTTCATTGTCTTTCCTTTCTTTCCCTGCATTACCTTTGGTACCCATGGTTTCTTGCCTTTATTTGCCTTTCCTTGGTGCTCATGGTGCCTTGCCTTGTTTTGCTTTGCCATAGCCTGGTGCTCATGGTGCATTGCCATGTCTTGCCTTGCCTTGATTTACCATGATGCCCATAGGGCCTTGCCTTGCCTTTCCTTGCCTTACCATGGTGCCCATTTTGCCTTGCTGTTCCTTGCCTTACCACACTGTTTCTGGTGCCTTGCTTTGCCTTGTTTTGCCTTAACTTAGTGCCTATTGTTCCTTGTCTTGCCTTGCCTTGCCTTACCATCGTTCCCATGTTGCGTTGTCTTGCCTTGCCTAATCATGGACTCATGTTGCCTTACCTTGCCTGGCCTTACAAGGGTGCCCATGGTGTCTTGCATTGCCTCATTTGCCTTCCTTGACTTCCCATGGTGACCATGGTGCCATGTTTTGCCTTACTTTAAAATTGTGCTCATGGTGCTTTGTCTTGCTTTGCCTTGCCTTACCATGGTGCCCATGATCTCTTGCCTTGACTTGCCATGGTACCAATGGTGACTTGCTTTGCAATGGTGCCAATGGTGTCTTGCCTTTCCTTGCCTTGTTCTACCATGGTGCACATGCTTCCCTGCCTTTCCTTTCCTTGCCTGACCATAGTGCCCATGGTGCCTTTCCTTACCTGACCATGGTGCCCATGGTGCCTTGCTTTATCTTACCATGGTGCCCCTTTTGCCTTGCCTTGCTTTGTCTTACCATTATGCCCATGGGACCTTGCCTTGCCTTGCCTCACCATATTGCCCATTGTGCCTTGTCTTGACCTTCCTTGCCTTACAATGGTACCCAGGATGCCTTGCCTTTTCTTCAGTTGATTTACAATCATGCCCATTGTGCCTTTTTCTTGCCTTGTTTTGCCTTGCTTTACCATGGTGCCTATTATGCATCGCCTTGCCTTGCCTTGTTTTACCATGGTTCCCATAGAGCCTTGCCGTACCTTCCCTTGTCTTCCCTTATGATGGTGCCCATGTTGTATTCCCTTTCCTTGCCTTGCCTTACCATAGTACCCATGGTGCCTAGTTTCCCTTGACTTGCCTTTACCATGGTGTGCATGATGCCTTGCCTTGCCTTACCATGGTGCCCATGGGGCCTTGCCTTGAATTACCATGGTGACAATTGTGCCTAGCCTTGCTTTGCTTTACATTGCTCCCCATTGTGCCTTGCCATGCTTTGCCTTGCCTTACCATGGTGCCCATGGTAAATTGCCTTGAATTCCAATGGTACATTTCCAGGCTCTACCTTTCCTTGTCATAGTGCCCATGGTGCCATGCCTTGCCTTTCCTTACTATGGTGCCCAAGGTGCCTTTCATTTCCTTTAATATCCTTCCTTGGATTTACCATAGTACCAATGGTGCCTTACCTTGCCTTACCATGGTGTCCGTAATGTCTCTCCTTACCTTGCCTACTTTACCATGGTGCCAATGGTGCCTTTCTTTGCCTGGCGCTTGCCTTTTCTTACCATGGTGCTCCTGCAGCCTTTCTTTGTCTTGCCTTCCATAGTGCCCATGGTGTTTCCCTTGCCTTGCCTTGCCTTGCCATACCATGATGCCCTGTGTGCCTTGCCTTGACTTGCCTTAACTTGCCATGATGCCAATGGTGCCTTGCCTAGCATTGGCTTGCCTAACCGTAGTGCCCATAATGCATCACCTTGCCTTGCCTTCCCATTGTCCCCATGGTGCCTTGCCTTATCTTTCATTGCCTTACAGTAGTTACCATGGTGTCTTTCCTTGACTTGCATTCCCATTTTGCCGATGGTTCCATGCCTTGCCTTCCATTACCATGGTGCCCATGGTGCCTTGCCTTACCTGATTTTCCTTGTTATGGTGCCTATGTTGCCTTTTCTTTCCT
The DNA here is from genome assembly GCA_036589455.1 of Ateles fusciceps. Taxonomy (NCBI): domain Eukaryota; kingdom Metazoa; phylum Chordata; class Mammalia; order Primates; family Atelidae; genus Ateles; species Ateles fusciceps. Next base: position 72,015 of record JAZHEH010000109.1, read on the forward strand.
CGCCTTACCATGGTGCCCATTGTGCCATGCATTGCCTTGCATTGTTTAGCCTTACTTTTGTACCAAGTGTACCTTGTTTTGTACTGCCTTGCTTTCTGTTAGCATGGTGACCATAGTGTCTTGTCTTGCCTTGCCTTATTTTGGTGTCCACTGTGACTTGCCATTCCTGTCATTCCTTACCTTACCATGGTGCACATGCTGCCTTGCCTTTCATTGCCTTGCCCTACTATGGTGCCCATTGTTCCTTGCCTGAATTCCCTTGCCTTACCATGGTGCCTAATTTGCCCTGCCTTTCCTTGCCTTGCATTACCATGGTACCCATTGCGCCTTGACTTGCCTTTCCTTGCTTTGCCTTAGCCATGGTACCTAGGGTAAATTGTTTTGCCTTGCCTTGCCTTGCCTAAACATGGTGCCCATACTGTCTTGCCTTACCTTGCGTTGTCTTGCCTTACCTTGGTGCCCACTGTGCCTTTCATTGCCTGCCTTGCCTTCCCTTCCTATGGTGACCATGATACTGTGCCCTGCCTTGCCTTGCCTAACCATGGTGCTCATATTGCCTTGCCTTGCCTTACCATGGTGATTGTCATGCCTTGCCTTGCTTTGCCATTCCTTACTATGGTGCCCATAGTGCCTTGCCTTCCCATTGTGTTCATGGTTGCTTGCCTTCCGTTGCCTTACCTTGCCTTACCTTGGTGCCCATGGTGCCTTCCCTTGCCTTGCCTTACCATGCCCTCATGCCTTGCCTTGACTTTCCATGGGGCCCAGGGGTGCCTTGCCTTGCTTGTTTTGCCTTTCCTTAACATGGTTCCCATGATGCATTGCCTTGCCATGACTTGTCTTGCCTTGTTTAACCATGTAGCCCATAGTGCCTTGCCTCGATTTCCTTGCCTTACCATGGTGCCCCTGGTGCCTTGCATTTTCTTACCATCTCTTACCATGGTACCCATGTTGCCTTTCCTTGCCTTGCCTTACTGTTGTGCTCTTATTGGCTTAAACTTGCCTTGCCTTATCTTGCTCTACCATGGTGCCCATGCTTCCTTGCCTTGCCTTGCCTTGCCTTACCATGGTGCCCATGGTGCTTTGCCTTCCTTTGCCTTACAATGGTGCCCATCTTGCCTTGCCTTGCCTTTCCATGGTGGCCATAGTACCTTGCCTTGCTTTGCCTTACAATGGTGCCTTGCTTTGTCTTGCCATACCATGCTGCCCATGTTGTCTTTCCTTCCCTTGACTTGACTTGCCTCCCCACTTTTCCCGTGGTGCCTTGCCTTTCCTTGCTTGCCTTACCATGGTGCCCTTGATGCCTTGCCTTGCCTTGTGATGTTGTCCACGGTGCCTTGCCATGACTTGCCTTGCCATATAATGGTGTCCATGGTGCTCTGCCTTGCCTTGTCTTGTCTTACTATGGCTCCCATGGTATCTTACTTCTCTCTTTTCTTGCCTTGCCTTACCATGGTGCTTATAGTGCCTTGCTTTGTCTTGCATTGCCTTAGCATGGTGCCATTGGTGTCTTCATTGCCTTGCCTTACAATGGTGACCATTTTGTGTTTCCTTGCCCTGCCTTAGCATGGTGCCCATGGTGCCATGCCTTGACTTGCCTTGTCTTGCTTTGCCTTGAGTTACCATGGTGCTATGGTGCCTTGCCTTGCCTTATCTTGCCTTGTTTTACCATGGTTCTTATGGTGGCTTGTCTTACCTTGCCTTGCCTTATATGGTGCCCATGTTGCCTTTTTCTGACTTACCTTGCCTTGCATTATCATGATGTTCTGCTTGCCTTGCCTAACCATGGTGTCTCGGGTGCCTTGACTTTTCCTTGCCTTGCCTTACCATGGTGTGCCGGGTGCCTTGACTTTCCTTGCCTTACGTTAACATGGTGCTAATGGTGCCTTGCCTTATCATGCTTTGCCATCCAATTATGTTGATGGTGGCTTGCCTTGCGTTGCCTTTCCTTGCCTTACTATGTTGCCTATGGTGGGCCTTGCCTTGCCTAAACATGGTACCCATGGTGTCTTGCCATGCCTTGACTTACTATGGTGGCCATGGTGCCTTGCCTTGCATTATCTTGCATTACCATGCTGCCCATAGTGCCTAGGCTTGACTTTCCTCACCTTACCATGGTGCCGATTGTGCCTTGAATTGCCTAACCATGGTGCCCATGGATGCTTTGCCTTGACTAGCCTTCCAATGCTGCCCATGGTGCCTTGCCTTCCCTTGCCATGCCTTACCATGGTACCCATAGAGCCATGCCTAGCCTTGTCTTAGTATGGTGCCCATTATGACTTACCTTGCCTTGTGCTGCCTTACCTTGTTGTACATGGTGCCTTCTCTTGCCTTTCCTTGCCGTGCCTTGCCTTACCTTACCATGGTGCTTTGTGCTGCCATGCTCTGTTTTACCATGGTGACCTTATTACCTTACCGTGGTGCCCATGGTACCTTGTCTCGTCTTCCCTAACTTGCCTTACAATGATGCCCATGGTGCCTTGCCTTGCCTTGTCTTAACATGGTACCCATTGTGCCTTAACTTGCCTTGGTGATTTTCACTTATCGTTGTGCCCATTGTGCCTTTCCTTGCCTTGCCTTGCCTTACCGTGGTGTCCATGTGCCTTGCCTTGGCTTACCATGGTGCCCATGGTGCCATACCTTTCTCTTGCCTTCCCTTGCCTTGTCTTCCCATGTTGCCATGCCTTGCCTTTCCTTGTCTTGCTTTGTCTTGACTTACCATGGTGCCATGGTAGTGGTCTTAACTGGCCTTCCCGTGATGTCCATGTTTCCTTACCTTGCCTTAGCATGGTGCCCATGGTGCCTTACCTTCCCTTGTCTTCATTGGCCTTAACATGGTGACCATAGTGCCTTACCTGAGTTATCATGATGCCCATGCTCCCTTGCATTGCCTTACCACAGTGTTCATGGTGACTTGCCATGCATTGCTTTACCCTGCCATGATCCCCATGGTACCTTGCCTTGTTTTGCCTTGCCTTACCATAATGCGCATCATATCTTCCCTTGCCTTGCCTTGCTATGCCTAACCATAGTGCCGTGCCTTGCATTGCCTTGCATTCCTTCTTTACCATGTTGCCCATAGTGCTTTTCATTGGTTTGCCTTGGCTTGCCTTGCCTTACCATGGGACACATGTTGCCTAGCCTTGTATTATCATGTTCCCCATGGTCTCTTCTTGCCTTGCCTTGCCTTGTATTACCATGGTTGCCATGGTGTTTTGTCTTACCTTACGATGCTCACATGGTGCCTTGACTTTCCTTGCCTTGACTTGACATACGTTCCCATGGTGCCTTGCCTTGTCTTACCATGGTGCTGATGGTGACTTTGCCTTGCCATGCTTTAACATGGTGCAAATGGTGGCTTGTCTTGCCTTGCCTTACCATGGTGTCCATGGTGCATTGCCTTGCCTTCTCTTGCTATGTCTTGCCTTGCCATGCCATGCCATGTTGATATTGGTGCCTTGTCTAGCCTTGCCTTGCTTTACCTTGCCTTAACATTGTGCCCATGGTGCCATGGCACCTTGCCTGGCATTGCTTTACCTTGGTGCCCATAGTACATTGCCTTTCCTTGCCTTGCTTTGCCTAATCATAGTGCCCATGGTGTCATGCAGTACCTTACCTTCACTAACCATGGTTGCCATGGTGCCTTGCCTTGCCTTGCCTTACCACAGTGCCCATCATGTACTACCTCCTTGCCTTGCCTTAACATGGGGCCCTTATTGCCTAGACATCCCTTTTTTGTCTACCCATGATGCCTGTGGTGCCTTGACTTGCTTTGCCTTACCATGGTGCTCATGGTTCCTTACCTAGCCTTGCCTCCTCTTCTGGTCCTTGGTGCCTTGCCTTTCTTGACTTTTTATGCCTTGCTGTGCCTTACCATGTGCCTTACCATTGTGCCTTGAAGTGCCTTGCCTTGCCTTGACTTTTTTTGCCAAGGTGCACATGATGCCTTGCCTTCCTTTCCCTTCCCTTACCATGTTGGACATGGTGCCGTGCCTTGCCTTACCATGGTGCTTATGATGCCTTTCCTTACCTTGCCTTACCTTGGTGCTTTGTCTTGCCTTGCCTTCCCTTGCCTTACCATGGTGTCCATACTGCCTTCCTTGACATACCTTTTCCTTACCATGTTCCCCATGGTGCATTGCCTTGCCTTACCCTGGTGCCCATGGTGACTTACCTTGCCTTGCCTTACCATTTTGAACATGGTGCCTTACCTTGCTTTCCTTTGCTTTGCCTTACCATGGTACACAGGGTACCTGGTTTTACCTTACCTTGCCTTGCCATGGTACCCATTGTAACTTGCCTTGCCTTGCCTTGACTTACCGTGGTGGACATCGTGCCCATGGTGCCTAGCCTTGCCTTTCCTTCCCTTACCATGGTTCCCATGGTGCCTTTCCATTCCTTGCCTTTCACTGCCTTACCTTGGGGCACATCATGCCTAGCCTTGCCTTACCATGGTGTACATGGTGCCTTGCCTTGCCTTGCCTTGTTTTACCCTTGCTTTGCCTTACCATGGTGCCAGTGGTGCATTGCCTTGCCTGACCTTGGTGCACATGGTGCCTTGACTTTCCTTACCATGTTGCCAATGGTGACCTGCCTTGCCTTACCATAGTTCCCATGGTGCCTTGCCTAACCTTACCATGGTGTCCATGGTTCATTGCCTTGGCTTACAATGGTGCCTGTGGTTCGTTGCCTTACCTTGTCTTGGCTTACCGTGGTGCATATCGTGCCATGCCTTGTCGTACCGTAGTGCCCATGGTGCCTTTCATGGCCTTGCTATGCCTTGCCATGGTGCCCATGGTGACTTGCCTTTCCTTGCCTTACTATTGTGTCCATGGTGCTTGCTTTTTTTTTCTTGCCTTACAATTGGGGCAATGATGCCCTGCCTTGCCTTACCTTCCCTTACCATGGTGCCCATCATAACTTGCCTTGCCTTCCTTTTCTTGCCTTACCATGGTGCCAATTGTGCACATGGTGCCTAGCCATGCCTTCCCTTGCCTTCCCTTACCATGGTGCCCATGGTGCCTTTCCTCTCCTTGACTTGCAGTTCCTTACCATGTGGCAGATGATGCCAACCTTGCCTTACCATGGGGCCAATGGTGCCTTGCCTTGCCTTGTTTATGCCTTGCTTTGCTGTATCATGATGTCAATGGTGACTTGCCTTGCCTTACCATGGTGCCCATAGTGCCATGCCTATCCTGACCATCATGCCCATTGTGTCTTGCCTTGCCTTGCCATGTTTTTTTTACCATGGTGCCCAGGGTGCCTTGCCTTGCATTCCCATGGTGCCAAGGTTGCTTTGCTGTGACTTGCTTTGCCTTACCGTGATGCCCATTGTGCCTTCCCTTCCCTTACCAATGTTTCCAAAGAGCCTTGCCTTGCCTTACCTAGCTTCTGATGGTGCCTTACCTTGCTTTATCATGCTGCCTATGGTAAAGCCTAGACTTGCCTTACCATGTAGCCCATGGTGTCATGCCTTACCTTGCCTGACCATGGTGCCTTGCCATGACTTATCATGGTGCACATGTTGCCTTGCCATACCTTTCCTTTCCTTTCCGTGGTCCCCTGTGGCTTCGACTTGACTTCCCTTGCCTTGCCTTACCATGGTGCACATGCTGCCTTGCCATGCCTTAACATGGTGCCCATGGTGCCTTGTTATGCCTTGCCTTGCCTTACCATGTTTCCCATGGTGACTTGCCTTGCCTTACTTTTCCTTGACTTACCATGGTGACCAAAGAGCCTAGGCTTACTTTGCCTTGCCTTACCATGGTGCCCTTTGTACCTTGCCTTGCCCTGCCTCTCCTTGACTTACCATGATGCCTAAGGTGCCTTGCCTTGCCTTGCCTTACCATGGTGTCTGTTATGACTTGCATTGTTTTGTCTTGACTTCTCTCTTCTTGCCATTTCATGGTGCCCATTGTGCCTTGCCTTGTCGTGCCTTGCCTTTCATGACCATAGTTCCATCGGTGCCTTGCCTTGCCTTCCCTTGACTTTCCATGGTGCTCTTGCCCTGCCTTGCCTTACCATGGTGCACATGGTCATTTGGCTTGCCTTGCATTTTCTTAACTTAGCATGGTGCCCAAGGTGCCTGGCCTTGCCATGCCTTGCCTTACAAGGATGCCCATATTCCTTGGCTTTCCTTGCCTTGCCTTGTGTGGTGCAACAAGGTGCCTTGCCTTGCCTTACCATGATGCCTATGATGCCTTGCCTTCCCTTTCCTTACCATGGTGCCCTTGTGCCATGACTTGCCATGAATTATCTAGCCTTACCAGGCTTGCTCATGATGCCTTGTCTTGCATTATCTTCCTTTGTCATACCATGGTGCCCATTTTGTCCTGCCTTGCTTGTGACCTTGGTTTGCCATTCCTTACCATGGTGCCCATTTTGTCCTGCCTTGCTGTGCCTTGGTTTGCCATTCCTTACCATGGTGCCCATGCTGCCCATGATGCCTTCCCTTGCCGTGCCTTACCATATGCCCGTGGTTCCTTTCCTTCCCTTTCTTTGCAATACCATGGTACCCATGGGGCCCTGACTGTTTCTAGATGACTGGGTTGGTGTGATGATCGTGGAGCTCTGGGCTTCCATCCCCATGTGGGACAGAGACACTCTCTCAGTCTCCATGTCCCACTGGATAGCAGCTTGACTGGCCTTTTCCCTATCTGCAAGGCAGGGTTGCAATTCACCTTCCCTTCCTCTCTTATTTTTGAGGGCCATCTGGCTCCTCTGCTCCTAGGGAAAGTGCCTTCAAGCACTGAATATTTTGGCTACCATGGATGCCAGGGAGTAAGCCAAAGTGATTGGGTTTTGCTGGGTGCAAGGGAGGTTGCTTCAGGAGTACCTGCCTGGTGGCAGTGTGAGGACACCATGCCATTGGGCCCATGGGACCTCTCTGTGCCCCAACAAGGTCCTTCCTGCCTCTCTCCATTGTAATCCCATTCCCGCTTACCCAGGTGGGATCCAAAATGACATCTGAGGCGGAGTACATAGAGCCCATCAGGAGCCCTGAATCTCCTCTTCTACCGAGAGCTGAAGCAGAAGACGGCTCCCTCGTGGAGGCCCTGAGGACACGAGTCCTATGGGTTTGAACCTGGATTGGTCTCCTGCACTCCCCTTTCCCAGGCCTCCCCAAATATGCTGCTTTTTCCACCACTTTCTCTGCCACTACCTCTGCCCTAGACATTTCTAAAGGGGACGCAGCCCGACTTCCCGCAATAATCCAAGTGTTGAGTCTGCCTCACCAGTGCACATGCCAAAGGCACGAGCTGCTCCTTGGATCATAGAGACCTTCACCATTGCCCCAGTGATGAGTTCTTGAGACATCACAAAGTAGAAGCCCCATGTGGCAGTGTGTCAGGAACAGGGCTCAGGACCTTCCTTGCCAGGACTTCGACAGGATAGTCTCCAAAGGCCAGGATTCGCCAAAGGTGGACCAGAAGGAATAGACCTCAGGTGGAGGGAGTGCAAGGGAAGCAGAGTGATATTCCAGTCTCAGGCATGTGCCAACGTGGTACAGTTGAGTCTCCCCAAATGTCGTGCCCTGTTCATCTTCAGGACGCATCTTCCTGTTTTCCTGTGGGCTGCTCTCACCGGTGTGTCCTAGTGGTGGAAAACAGAACCGTGCATCTTCAGGGTCTGCCTAGGGGTGACTGATACATTGCCAGTGCTGTGTGTCTGTGTGTAAGGGGTGTTTGCGTGTGCATGCCTTGATGTCTCTCTCTAATTTCTCTCTCTCTCCTTTCCTGCTCCCTCTCTCTTCTCACTGTCTTTGTTTTGGGACGTGTGTGCCCTGTGCACTGGAGGGCTTTTTCTTGCACAATGGCCTTTCTTTTGCTGAGTCTCTTCCCATGTCTCTGCCTGGGTCACAGGCCGGTCATCAGTCTTTTCCCTGGTGGTTCCAGCTGGCGTTTGTGAAGGCCTGGGCAACGTGGGGGAGGGAGCTGTGTCAGACAAGCATGGGTTTCAGTCAATTCCCAATCCTGAGCGGGCTCTTTCTTAGGACCAAGACCTCCCAGTCATGGACAAAAGCCTCACCAGAGCTCACTGACCACCTCCAGGAGGGCTTCCCACTGACCTCAAAGAAGATGGCTCTCACTTCTCTCACCATTGCCCTCATTGAGAAATCTAGCCACAGCTCGACACAGGGCCAGAACAGGATTCCAAGCACGGGGTGTGGCAAGCATCTTTGTCACTCTAACCAGGACTTTATGGCCAAGTCCAATGTTTGGAACTCCTCCCCCCCCCTGATGCCCGTGGAGGTAGCAGTGTGCTGTAATTGGCCTGGACTCTGGCCTAGGCTCTGTCCTCTATCTTTATCTCTCTGCCTTGTTTCTGAGAAGCCTAAAGTCTTCTTGGTCTGGCTCACTGTCTTCAACAAGAACACTCCCCAGTCCAGCAAGGGGAAACCTCGTGGGGATGTGTTTCATGTCCATTTCCCCCTCCAAACTGTTTTTGGATGATTAGACATGTGTGATGATCATAAACCTCTGGACTTCCACTTTCCTGTGGGACAGGGATGCTCTCTCAGTCTTCATGTCCCACTGGATGGCTGCCCAGTTGGCCTTTGCCCTCTCCAGAAGGTGGTGTTGCAAGTCACCTGCCCTTCCTCTCTCATACTCGAGGGCCATCTGGCTCTTCTGCTCCTGGGAAAAGTGCCATCAAGCCCTGAATATTTTGGCTGCCATGGATGCCAGGGAGCAAGCCAAAGGGATTGGGTTTTGCTTGGTGCAGGTGAGGTTACATCTGGGGTACCTGCATGGTGGAGGGGTGGGGACACCATGCCTTGGGGACCATGGGATCTCTCTGTGCCTGAGGGAGACCCTTCCAACCTCTCTCATGTAATCCCATTCCCACTTACCCAGGTGTGATACAACACGGGATCCAAGGTGTATTCCAGAGAGCCCATTGGGTGGCCTGAATATCTTCTCTGCCAGGAGTGGAAGCAGAAGACTACTCACTCGTAGAGGCCCTGAAGACACCAGTCCTTTGGGTTTGACCCTGGCTTGGTCTCACATATGCCCCTTTCCAAGACCTCCCCAAACCTGCCACTTTCGCAGCCACTTTCTTCACCACCACCTCCACTGCAGCCATTTCTTAAAAGGCTGCAGACTGAGTTCTAGAAGAAGGTGCGAGCCGAGTCGGCCTCCCCAGTGCATTTGGGCAAGGCATGAGCCGCTCCTCGGGTCAAGAGGGAATGGGATTATAATGGAGAGATGTGGGAAGGACATCGCTGGGATACAGAGAGATCACGTGAGTGGGAAAGAAGAGAGACAGAAATTACAGAGAGACATACAGGCACATGCACACAAACAAGACCCCTTCGACAAACACAGACACACAGCAGTAGCAGAGTATCACTCACCCCCAGGCAGATCCTTAAGTTGCAGCGTTCTGTTGTCCACCACTAGGGCCCTCCGGTGAGAGAAAAGCCCACGGGCACAGATTTGTCCTGCAGATGACCAGGGCACGACATTTGGGAAGACTTACCTGTACCTTGTCAATGCAGGCCTGAGACTGCAATTCTTCCCTGCTTCCCCAGCACTCGCTCCAACTGAGGTCTCTTCCTCCTGGCCCACCTTCCACAAATCATGGCCCCTGGAGACTATCCTGTAGACGACCTGGCAAGGAGGGGCCTGAGCCCTGTTTCTGACACACTGCCAGACTGGTCCTCCTTTGTGACTTCTCAGGAACTCATCACTGGGGAAACCGTGAGTGTCACTATGACCTGAGGAGTGGCTCCAGCCTCGTGCCTGTGTCCTGGCAAGGCTGACTCAACTCATGCCTGGCTCAGGGAAGTCAGGCTGCTGCCCCTATAAAAAATTTCTGCAGTGGAGTTGGTGGCAGAGAAAGCTTCGGTGAAAGTGGTAGCTTTGGAGAGGCCTGGGAAAGGGTTGTGCGTGAGACCAAGCCAGGGTCAAAACCATAGGACTGATATCCTCAGGGCCTCCACGAGGCAGTGGTCTTCTGCTTCAGCTCCCAGTGGAAGAGCAAATTCAAGGTGACCAATGGGCTCTCTGGATTCCACCTCGGATCCCATGTTTGATGCCACTGGGGTAGGCGGGAATGGGATTACAATGGAGAGAAGGGAAAGGTCTCACTCGGGCATGGAGAGATTCCATGGGCCCCAAGGCGTGGTATCCCCCCCCCCCTACCTGGCAGTAAGGCAACCTCCCCTGCACCGAGCGAAACCCAATCCCTTTGGGTAGCTCCCTGGCATCCATGGCAACCAAAAGATACATTGCTTGAAGGCACTTTCCCCTGGAGCAGAGGATCCAGATGGCTCTAAAGAATGAGAGAGGAAGGGAAGGTGAATTACAACACCGCCTTGTGGAGATGGCAAACTCCAGCCAGGCAGCAATCCAGTGGGACATGGAGACTGAGAGAGGATGGAAGCCCAGAGCTCCATGATCATTGCAGTCATCAAATCAAGCAGAAACAGCTTTGGAGGGGAAAATGGACATAAAGCACATCTCCACGGAGTTTCCCCCTGCTGGACAGGGGAGTGTTCTCTGTTGAACACACTGAGCCAGACCAAGAAGACTCAAGGATTCTCAGAAATGGGGCAGACAGTTAAGAGGGAGGACAGAGCCTCAGCCGGAGTCCAGGCCAAATACAGCACATTGCCACCTCCACAGGCATCGGGGTGGGGGGAGTGCCAAAAGTTTGACTTGGCCAGAAAGGCCAGCATTGGAGTGACAGAGATACTTGCCACATCCCGTTCTTGGGCCCTTTCTGGCTCTGTGTCCAACTGTGGTTAGATTTCTCAATGAGGGCAAAGGTGAGAGAAGTGAGAAGCATCTTCTTTGAGGTCAGTGGGCAGCCCTCCTGCAGGTGGACAGTGAGCTGTAGTGAGGATTTTGTCCACAGCTGGGGGGTGTGATCATCTTAGTCCTAAGAAATAGGCCATTCAGGATGAAGAGGCGACTGAAACCCATGCTGGTCCAGCTCAGCTCCTTCCCCATGTTGCCTAGGCCTTCACAAACTCCAGGTGGAACCACCAGGGAAATGACTGAGTATCGGCCACATGATCCAGGCAGAGACGCGTGGAGAGGCTCAGCGAAATAGAGGCTGTCTTGCAGGAATCTGCACTATGTCATATAGGGCACATGCATCCAACACACACAGCACACACACACACACGGACACACACACAAGGACACACACACAGATGCAGAGAGGGAGAAAGAGAGGGAGTGGGAAAGAAGAGAGACATAAATCAGAGAGAGATATAAAGGTGCATACATACAAACAAGACCCCTTCCACACACTCAGACACAGCTGTGCCAGAGTATCACTCACCCCCAGGCAGCCCCTGAAGCTGCAGGTGTCTGTTGTCCACAACGAGGACCCTCCAGTGAGAGAGCAGCCCACTGGCACACAAGCAGAGATGTCCTGGAGATGAGCAGGGGATGACATTTGGGGAGACTCACCTGTACCCCATCAGTGCTGGCCTGGGACTGGGATTTTGCACTGCTTCCCAGGGGCTCCCTCTGCCTGAGGTTTCTTCTTCCTGGCCCACCTTTGGCAAATCCTGGCCTCCGTAGACTATCCTGTGTACATCCTGTCAAGGACGGGCCTGAACCCCTTTCCTGACACACTGCCATAGGGAGCTCCCCCTTTGTGACATATCAGGAACCCATCATCAGGGCAATGGTGGACGTCACTATGACCAGAGGAGCGGCTCGTGCCTCATGCATGGGTACTGGTGAGGCCAACTCGACAAACGCCTGGCTCTGGGAAGTCAGGTGGCTGCCCTTTAAAAAATGGCTGCAGTGAAGCAATCGGCTGTGAAAGCCGCAGGTACTGGGAGGCCTGGGAAAGGGGGCGACCCGTGGCCATACCCATAGGACTTGTGTCCTCAGGGCCTCCCCGAGAGAGCCATCTTCTTAGTAGGAGGAGAGGAGATTCAGGGCACCTGATGGGCTCCCCGGACTCCACCTTGGATCTCATTTTGGACCCCACCTGGATAGAGGAATGGGATTACAATGGAGAGAGATGGGAAGGGCTTCACTCAGGCACAGAGAGATCCCATGGGCCCCAAGGTGTGGTGTTCCCACCCCACCACCCATCAGGTACCCCTGACACAATCTCTCCTGCATTCAGTGAAAGCCAAGCCATTTTGATCGCTCCCTAGCATCCGTGTAAGCCAAAAGTGTCAGTGGTTGAAGGCACTTTCCCAAGGAGCTGAGGAGCTGATGGCACTCAGGACTGAGAGAGGAAGGGCAGGTGAATTGCAATGCTGCCTTGTGGAGATGGCAAAGGCCAGCCAGGCAGCCATCCAGTGAGACAAGGAGACTGAGAGAGCCTCCTTGTCCCACATAGGTATGGAAGCCCAGAGGTCCACGACATCACACCTTCCCAATCATCCAGAAACAGCTTTGGAGGGGGGAAACGGACATGAAACGCATCCCCCACAGTCTTTTGAGCTGCTGGACTGGGGAGTGTTCTCTGTTGAAGACACTGGACCAGACCAAGAAGCCTCTAGGCTTGTCAAAAACAGGACAGATAGAGAAAGAGGGAGGACAGAGCCTAGACCAGAGACCAGGCCAAAGACAACACAATGCCACCTCCATGGGTATCCCAGGGGGGAGTGACAAAGGTTGACTTGGCCAGAAAGGCCAGTGTTGGAGTGACAGATATGTCTGCCACATCCCGTTCTTGGCACCTTGTTCCAGCCCTGTGTCTAGCTGTGGCTAGATTTCTCAACAAGGGAAAAGGTGAGAGAAGTGAGAACCATCTTCTTTCACGTCGGTGGGCAACTCTCCTGCAGGTGGACAGTAAGCTGTGGTCAAGAATGGGGCTGTTGTCATCTTGGTCCTAAGAAAGAGGTCACTCAGGATGGGGAGGTGACTGAAACCCACGCTGGTTCAACACACCGCCAGCCCCACGTTGCCCAGGCCTTCACAAATGCCACTTGGAGCAGCCAGGGAAATGACTGATGACCAGCCATGCGACCCAGGAAGAGAGGTGGGGGAGAGGCTCAGCAAAAGAAAGGCTATCATGCAAAAAACCAGCCTCTAATGCACAGGGCACAGATGTCCCAACACACATACACACACACGCACACACACATGCACACACAGATGCAGAGAGTGAGCAAGAGAGGGCATGGGAAAGAAGAGAGGGACAAATCAGACAGAGACATACAGGTACACACACATACAGGCACACATGCACAGACAACACATTTTCCACACACACAGACACAAAGCAGTGGCATAGAATCACTCACTCCCAGGCAACCCCTGAAACTGCAGGATTTTGTTGTCCACCTCTAGCACCCTCCGGTGAGAGAGCAATCCACAGGCACATAGGCAGAGTTGTCCTGCGGATGACCAAGGCACATTATTTGGGAAGATTCTCCTGTACCCGATTGGCACAGACCTGATACTGGGATTCCACACTGCTTTCCTGGTGCTCCCTCTGCCTGAGGTCTCTTCCTCCTGTCCCACCTTCAGTGAATCCTGGCCTCCAGAGACTATCCTGTGGAAGTCCTGGTGAGGAGAGGCCTGAGCCCAGTTCCTGACACACTGCCACAGGGGGGTCCTCCTTTGTGACATCTCAGGAACCCATCATTGGGGCAATGGTGAACCTCACTATGACCCGAGGAGCAGCTCATGCCTCACGCATGTGCACTGGAGAGGGGACCCAACTCGCTCCTGGTTCCAGGAATTCAGGCTGCAGCCCCCTTTATGAAATAGCTATGAAGGAGTTGGCATCAGAGAAAATGGAGGCGAAAGCAGCGGGTTTGGCTAGGCCTGGGAAAGGGTCATGGGCAAAACCAAGCCAGGGCCAAACCCATAAGCCTCGTGTCTTCATGGCCTCCATGAAGCAGTCTTCTACTTCAGCTCCTGGCAGAGGAGATTCAGGGTGCCCAGTGGGCTCTCCGGACTTTGCCTCGGATCTTATGTTGGATCCCACATAGGTAAGTGAGAATGGGACTACACTGGACAGAAGAAAGAAGGGCCTCGCTCGGGAACAGAGAGATCCATGGTCTTCAAGGCATGGTGTCCCCAACCCGCCACCCAGCAGGTTCCCAGGATGCAACCTCCCATGCACCCAGCAAAACCTAATCCCTTTGGCCTGCTCCCTGGCTTCCTTGGCAACCAAAAGATTCAGTGCTTGAAGGCACTTTCCCCAGGAGCAGAGGAGCCAAATGGTCCTCAAATATGGAGAGGAAGGGAAGGTGAATTGCAACACTGTCTTGTGGAGAGGGCAAAGGCCAGAGAGGCAGCCATCCAGTGTTACATGGAGACCCAGAGAGTGTCCATATCCCACACGGGGATGGAAGCCCAGAGCTCCACAATCATGGCACCTGCCCAATCATCCAGAAACAATTTTGCAGGGGGAAAAGCATATGAAAAGTATCCCCACGAGGTTTCCCCCCTGCTGGAATGGGGAGTGTTCTCTGTTGAAGACACTGAGCCAGACCAAGAAGCCACTAGGTTTCTCAGAAATGGGGCAGACAGAGAAAGAGGGAGGAGAGAGCCTTGGACAGATACAAATACAGCACACTGCCACCACCACGGGCATCAGGGGGTTGGGTAGAGTACTTGGCCAGAAACTCCAGTCTATGGCTGGGGTGTGTGGTCATCTTGGTCCTAAGACATAGGCTGCTCACAATGAGTAGGTGACTGAAACCCATACTGGTCTGACACAGCTCCCTCCCCCACTTTGCTCAGACCTTCATGTACGCCAGCTGGAACTGCTTGGAAAATGAATGACTACCTGCCAAGCGACCCAGGCAGAGTTGTGGGGAGAGGCTCTGCAAAAGAGAGGCTGTCGTGCAAGAAACCGCCCTCCAGTGCACAGGGCACAATGGTCCCAATACACACACACACACACACACACACACACACACACACACACACCACGCACACACACACAGATGCAGAGGGAGAGAGAAAGAGAGGGAGCGAGAAAGAAGAGAGAGGGAAATCAGAGAGAGACATACAGGTGCACACACACAGACAACACCTCTCGCACACACAGAAACACAGCAGTGGCAATGTATCACTCACCCCCAGGCAGCCCCTGAAGATGCAGGGTTCTGTTGTCCACCACTAGGACCCTCAGGCAAGAGTGCAGTCCATCGCACATGGGCAGAGGTGTCCTGGAGATGGTCAGGGCACGACATTTGGGGAGACTCACTTGTACCCTGTTGGCACAGGCCTGAGTCTGGGATTCTGCACTGCTTCCCTGGCACTCCCTATTCCTGAGGTTTCTTCCTCCTGGCCTGCCTTCTGAGAATCCTGACCCCCCCGGAGACTATCCTGTGGATGTCATGGTGAGAAGAGACCTGAGCCCCATTCCTGACACAGTGCCACAGGTGGCTCTTCCTTTACGATGTTTCAGGAACCCATCAGTAGGGCAACGGTCAATGTGACTATGACCCAAAGAGTGGCTCGTGCTTCATGCTTACACACTGACAAGGCCAACTGCACTCATGCATGGCTCCAGGGAATCAGGCCACGGCCCCTTTAAGAAATGGCTGTGGCAAAGGGTGGCGGAGAAAGTGGCAGCGAAAGCAGTGGGTTTCGAAAGGCCAGGGAAACGGAAGTGCCTGACAGCAAGCCAGGGTCAAACCCATAGGACTCGTGTCCTCAGGGCCTCCATGAGCGAGCGATCTTCTGCTTTGGCTCCTGGCAGAAGAGGAGATTCAGGGGGCCCAATGGGCTTTCCAAACTCTGCCCCAGATCCCATGTTGGATCCCACCTGGGTAAGTGGGTATGGGATTACAATGGAGAGAGGCAGGAAGGGCCTCTCTGGGGCACAGAGAGATCCCATGAACTGCACGGCATGGTGTCCCCATCCTGACACCCAGCAGGTACTTTGGACACAACCTCTTTTGCACTCAGTGAAGCTCAATCCTTTTGTTTTGCTTTCTGGAATCCATGACAGCCAATAGATTCAGTGCTTGAAGGCTCTTTCCCCCAGGAGCAGAAGATCCGGATGGCCCTCAAGAATGAGAGAGGAAGGGCAGGTGAATTGCAACAACACCTTGTTGAGAGGGCAAAGGCCAGCTAGGCAGCCATCAAGTGAAACATGGAGACCGAGAGAGTGTCCCTGTCTCACACAGTGATGGAAGTCCAGAGATCCGCCGTCATCGCAACTGCCTAATCATCCAGAAACGGGTTTGGAGCTAAAAACAGACATGAAACGCATCGCAAATGATGTTTCCCCCTGCTGGACTTGATGATGTTCTATGTTGAAGACACTTAGCCAGACCAAGAAGCCTCTAGGCATCTCAGAAATGGGGCAGACAGAGAAAGAGGCAGGACAGATCCTAGGCCAGAGTCCAGGCCAATTACAGCACACCGCCACCTCCAGGGGCATTGGGGGACAGGGGGAGTTCCAAACAGTTGACCTGGCCAGAAAGGCAAGTGTGGAAGTGACAGAGATGCTTACCACATCCCATTATTGGTACCCTGCTCCAGACCTGTGTCAAGCTTTGGATACATTTCTCAATGAGGGACAAAGGTAAGATAATTGAGAACCATCCTCTTTGAGGTTGGTGAGCAGCTATCCTGCAGGTGGACAGTGAGCTGTGGTGAGGCTTTTGTCCATGGCTGGAAGGTGTGATTGTCTTGGTCCTAAGAAAGAGGCAGCTGAGGATGCGGAGGTGACTGAAACCCATGCAGGTCCAATGCAGCTCCCTCCCCCACGTTGCCCAGGCCTTCAAAAATGCCCACTGGAATCTCCGGGGGAAACAACTGATGTCCGGCCATGTGACCCAGTCAGAGATGCAGGGAGAGGCTCAGCAAAAGAGAGACCATCATGCAACAAACTGCCCTCTGGTGCACAGGGCACACACGACCCAATACACAAACACATACACCACACACACAGATGCAGAGAGGGAGAAAGAGAGGGGAGAGAGAAAGAAGAGAGAAAAATCAAGAGAGAGACATACAGGGGCACACACTCAAAAAATACCTCATCCACACACACAGACACACAAGAGTGGCAGTATATCACTCACACCCAGGCAGCCTCTGAAGCTGCAGGGTTCTTTGTCCACCAGTAAGACCCTCGGGTGAGAGAGCAGCTCAGAGGCACACAGGCAGAGGTGTCCTGGCCATAACCAGGACACATTTCGGGAGACTCACCTGTACCTTGTGGGGGCAGGCCTGAGACTGGGATTCCTCATTGCTTTCCTGGCGCTCCCTCCTCCTAACTGGTGAGGAGGGGCCTGAGCCCCGTTCCTGACATACTGCCACAGGGGGCTCCTCCTTTTTGACATCTCAGGAACCCCTCAACGGGGCAAAGGTGAAAGTCAGTATGACCCCGGGAGATGCTTGTCCCTCGAACATGTGCACTGGAGAGGCGACCCAACTCGTGCCTGACTCAACTAAGTCAGGCTGTGGCTCCTTTAAGAAATGGCTGAGGCAAAGGTTTCAGTGGAGACAGTGGCAGTGAAAGCAGCGGGGTTTCAAGAGGCCTGGGAAAGGTGTGTATAAGAGACCAAGCCAGTGTCAAACCATATGACTCATTTCCTCAGGGCCGCTCCAGGGGAAGAGCAGTCTGCTACTTCAGCTCCTGGCAGAGTAGGAGATTCAGGACGCTTGATGGGCTTTGCCTCAGATCTTATGTTGGATCCCACATGGGTAAGGGAGAAAGGGATTACAATGGAGAGAGGCAGGAAGAACATTGCTTGGGCACAGAGATATCCCATAAGCCCCAGTGCATGGTGTCCCCACCCTGCCACTCACAAGTACACAGGATGCAACCTCCTCTACACCCAGCAAAACCCAATTCCTTTGGACCACTCTCTCTCATCTGTGGCAGCCAAAAGATTCAGTGCATGAAGGCACTTTCCCCAGAGCAGAGGAGCCGGAAGGCAGAGGGCAAAGGCCAGCCAGGCAGTAATCCAGTGGGACATGGAGACCAAGAGAGTATCCGTGTCCCACACGGGGGATGGAAACCAGAGCTCCACAATCAACACACCTGCCCAATCATCCAGAAACAGGTTTGGAGGGGGGAAACAGACATGGAACGCATCCCCCACGAGGTTTCCTCCTGCTGGACTGCAGAGTGTTCTCTGTTGAAGACACTGGCCAGACCAAGAAGGCTCTAGGCTTCTCAGAAATGGGGGCAGACAGAGAAAGAGGGAGGACAGGTCCTAGGACACAGTCCAGGCCAAATACAGCACACTGCTACCACCACGGGCATCAGTGGCTGGAGTGCCAAACGATTGAGTTGGTCAGAAAGACCAGCTTTGGATTGACAGAGATGCTTGTGACATCCCGTTCTTGGTGCCCTGCTCCCGACCTGTGCTGAGCTTTGGCTAGATTTCTCAATGAGTGCAAAGGTGAGCAAAGTGAGAACCATCTTCTTTGAGGTCGTTGAGCAGCCCTCCTGCTGGTAGACAGTGAGCTATGGGGAAGCTTTTGTCCATGGCTGGGGAGTGTGATTGTCTTGGTCCTAAGAAAGAGGCTGCTCAGGATGGAGAGTTGACTGAAACCCATGTGGGTCTGACACAGTTCCCCTCCCCAAGATGCCCAGGCATTCACAAATGCCAGCTGGAACCGCCAGGGAAATGACTGATGACCAGCCATGTGACCCAGGAATGAGACACAGGGAGAAGCTCAGCATATGAGAGGCCATTGTACAAGAAACCACCCTCTGCTGCACAGGGCACAGCATCCCAACACACAGACACACACAGACACACACACACACACACACACACACACACACACATGCAGATGCAAAGAGTGGGAAAGAAAGGCAGCGGGGAAAGAAGAGAGAGATAAATCAGAGACATACAGGCTCACACACACAAACAACACCCCTTCCACACACACACAGACACACAGCAGTGGCAGAGTATCACCCACCCCCAGGCAGCCCCTGAAGCTGCAGTGTTCTGTTTTCCACCACTAGGACCCTAGGGTAAGAGAGCAGCCCTTGGGAACATAGTCAAGAGGTGTCCTGGAGATGACATTTGGAGAGATTTACCTGTACCCCATCAGTGCAGGCCTGAGACTGTGATTCCACATTGCTTTCCCAGTGCTCCCTCTGCCTGAAGTGTCTTCCTTCTGGCCCATGTTCAGCGAACGTGGACTTCAGAGTATATACTGCCGACGTCCTTGTGAGGGAGGGGGCCTGAGTCCGGTTCCTGGCACACTATCACAGGGGGCTCCTCCTTTGTGACCTCTCATGAACCCATCACTGGGACAATGGTGAACCTCACTGTGACTCGAGAAGTGGCTTGTGCCTCAAGCATGTGCACTGGTGAGGCAGACTCAACTTGCGTCTGGCTCCAGGAAGTCAGGCTGTGATCCCTTTAAGAAATGCCTGTGGCAGAGGTGGTGACAGAGAAAGTGGCGGGGATTGGGAAGGCCTTGGAGAGGGCCTCTTCCTCCTGGCCCACCTATGGCAAATCCTGTACTCCAGAGATTATCCTTTGGATGTCTTGGTGAGAAGGGGTCTGAACCCCATTTGTGACACACTGCCACAGGGGGCTCCTCCTACTTTGTGACATCTCAGGAACCTATCACCAGGGCAAAGATGAACGTCACTATGACCTGAAGAGTGGCTCGTGCCTTGCGCATGTGCACTGGTGAGGCTACTCTACTCAGGCCTGGCTCTGGAAGTCAGGCTGTGGTCCCTTAAGGAAATGGCTGTGGTGGAGTTGGCTGTAGAGAAAGTGGCGGCAAAATGGGTGGGTTTGAGGAAGGCTGGGAATGGGGGAGTGCACGAGACCAAGCCAGGGTCAAACCCATTGGACTTGTGTCCTTAGGGCCTGCACAAGTGAGCCGTCTTCTACTTTGGCTCCCAACGGTAAAGGAGATTCAGGGCGCCCGATGGGCTCTCCAGACTGCCTTGGATCCCATTTTGGATCACACATGAATAAGTGAGAATGGGATTACAATGGAGAGAGGTGGGAAGGATCTTGCTGGGGCACAGAGAGAACCCATGGGTCCCAAGGTGCAGTGTCACCACACTGCCAGTGGCAGGTACCCCAGATGCAACCTCTTCTGTACACAGTGAAACTCAATCTCTTCGGTTGGCTCCCTGGCATCCATGGCAACCAAAAGATTCAGTGCTTAAAGGCACTCAAGAATAAGAGAGGAATGGCAGGTGAATTGCAACATCACCTTATGGAGATGGCAAAGGCCAGCCAGGCAGCCATCCAGTTGGACATGATTACCAAGAGAGCATCCTTGTCCCACATGGGGATGGAAACCCAGAACTCCACCATCATCGTACTGATGCAATCATCCAGAAACAGCTTTGGGGGGGGGGGAAATGGACATGAAACACAACCCCACGATGTCACCTCCTACTGGACTGGGGAGTGTTCTCTGTTGAAGACACTGGTTCCAACCAAGAAGCTCTAGGCTTATCAGAAATGGGGGAAGAGAGAGAAAAAGGGAGGACAGAGCCTAGGCCAGAGTTCAGGCCAAACACAGCACAGTGCCACTTCCACTGGTATGTGGGGGCTGGGAGTGCCAAATGGTTGACTTGGCTAGAAAGG
The DNA here is from genome assembly GCA_036589455.1 of Ateles fusciceps. Lineage (NCBI taxonomy): Eukaryota > Metazoa > Chordata > Mammalia > Primates > Atelidae > Ateles > Ateles fusciceps. Next base: position 92,488 of record JAZHEH010000109.1, read on the forward strand.
CCAGCATTGGAGTGAGAGAGATGCTTGCCACATCCCGTTCTTGGTGTCCTAGTCTGGCCATGTGGACCTGTGACTAGATTTCTCAATGAGGGCAAAGGTGAGAGAAGGGAGAACCATATTCCTTGAGGTCAGTGGGCAGCCCTTCTGCAGGTGGACAATGAGCTGTGTTGAGGCATTTGTCAATCGCTTTGGAGTGTTTTACTCTTAGTCCTAAGAAAGAGGCTGCTCAGGATGGAGAGGTGACTGAATTCTATCTGCTCCCAACTCAGCTCCCCTCTCCCACTTTGCCCAGGTCTTCAAAAACTCCAGCTAGAACTGCCAGGGAAATGACTGAGGAACGGCCAAGCAACCCAGGCAGAGACACAGGGAGAGGCTAAGCAAAAGAGAGGCCATAGTGCAAGAAACCGCCCTCCGACGCACAGGGCACACGTGTCCCCAACACACATGCACAAACACATGCACACCCACAGACACATAGAGTGAGAAAGAGAGGGAGCAGGAAAGAAGAGAGAGAGAAATCAGAGAGAGACATACAGTTGCACACACAGAAACAACACCCCTTCCACACACACAGACACATAGCAGTGGCATAATATGACTAACCCCCAAGCAGCCCCTGAAAATGGAGGGTTCTGTTTTCCACCAGTAGGACCTCGGGTGAGAGAGCAGCCCACAGGCACACAGGCAGAGATGTCCTGGTGGTGACCAGGGCACAACATGTGGGGGAGACTCACCTGTACCTTGTTTGGTCAGGCCTGAGACTAGGATTCCATACTGCTTTCCTGGAGCTCCCTCCACCTGAAGTCTTTTCCTCCTGGCCCTCCTTCAGTGAATCTTGGCCTCCAGAGACTATCCTTTGGACGTACTGTTGAAGAGGGGCCTGAGCCCCATTGCTGACACACTACCACAGGTGGCTCCTCCTTTGTGATTTATCAGGAACCCATCACTGGGGGAACTGGTGAACATCAATATGACCCCAGGAGCAGCTCATAACTTGTGCATTTGCACTGGCAACGCAACACTGTGTCCTGTGCCCTCTGTACCAGAGGGTGGTTTCTTGCACGATGGCCTCTCTTTTGCTGAGTGTCTCCTCATCTTCTCTCCCTTGGACTCGTGGCCAGTCATAGTCATTTCCAGCTGGCATTTTTGAAGGCCGGGGCAATGTGGGAGAGGGGAGCTGTGTCAGGCCAGCATGAGTTTGAGTTACCTCCCCATCCTGAGCAGCCTCTTTCTTAGGACCAAGACAATCACACCCCAGCCATGGACAAATGCCTCACCACAGCTCACTGTCCACCTGCAGGAGGGCTGCCCGCCAACCTCAAAGAAGATGGTTCTCACTTCTCTCACCTTTGCCCTCATTAAGAAACCTAGTCACACCTTGATACAGGGCCAGAACAGGGGTGCCAAGAATGGGATGTGGCAAGCATCTCTGTCCCTCCAACGCTGTTCTTTGTGGCCAAGTTAACAGTTTGGGACCACCCAACATGCCCATTTAGGTGGCAGTGTGCTGTATTTGACCTGGACTTTGACCTAGACTATGTCCTCTCTCTTGCTCTTTCTGCCCCATTTCTGAGAAACCTAGAGCATTCTTGGTCTGGTTCAGTGTCTTCAATGGAGAACACTCCTAATAGAGCAGGGGGGGAACCTCGTGGGAATGTGTTTTATGTTTTTTCCCCATCCAATGCTGTTTCTGGTTGATTGGGCAGGTGTGATGATGATAGAACTCAGGGTTTCCATCCCATGTGGGACAGGGAGTGCTCTCTCAATCTCCACGTCCCACTGGATGGCTGCCTAGCTGGCCTTTGCCTTCTCAACAAGGCAGTGTTGCAATTCACCTGCTGTACCTCTCTCATTCTTGATGGCCATCCAGCTCCTCTGCTCCTTGGAAAGTGCATTCAAGCACTGAATCCTTTGGCTGCCCCAGATGGCTGGGAGTGGGTCAAAGGGATTGGGTTTCACACAAAGCGGGGGAGGTTGTGTCTGGGGTACCTGCCTAGTGACTGCACGGGGACACCACGCATTTGGGCCCATGGGATCTCTATGTGCCTGAGTGAGGCCCTTCCCCTCCTCTCTCCATTGTAATCCCATTTCCACTTACCCAGGTGGGATACAACATGGGATCCGAGATGGAGTATGGAGAGTTTATCAGGTGCCATGAATCTCCTCTTCCACCAGGAGCAAAAGCAGAAGATCACTCACTCGTGGAGGCCCTGAGGATGGGAGTCCTATGGATTTGACCTTGGCTTGGTCTGACGCATGCCCCTTTCCCCAGGCCTCCCCAAACCTGCCACTTTAGCCACTACTTTTTCAGCTGCCACCTCCACTGTAGCCATTTTTTATAAGGGCTACAGCCTGACTTCCCAGAGCCGGGCACCAGTCCAGTGGCCTCACTAGTGCGCATGTGCAAAGCACAAGCTGCTCCTCGGTCATAGTTAGGTTCATGGTTTCCCCAGTGATGGGTTCCTGAAACTTCACAAAGGAGGAGCCCTCTTGGCAATGTGTCAGGAACAGGGCTCAGTCTGAGTGAGTGCCGTGGGGAGAGACCTCAGGCTAATGGAGCACCGGGGAAACAGTATACAATTCCAGTATCAGACCTGCACCAACTGATGTACAGAGGAGTCTCCACAAATGTCGTGCCCTGGTCATTTCCAGGACACCTCTGCCTGTGTGCCCATGGGCTGCTCTCTCACCCAAGGGTCCTAGTGGTGGGTCCCATCTGGGTAAGCTGGAATAGGATGACAATGGAGAGAGGTGGGGAAGAACCTCACTAGGGTGCACAGAGATACCACAGGCCCTAAACCATAGTATCCCAAACACGCCACCTAGTTGGTACCTCGGACGCAACCTCCCCTGCATCCAGCATAACCCAATACCTTTTGATTGCTCCCTGGCATCGTGGCAGCAAAAAGATTCAGAGGTTGAAGGCACTTTCCCAAAAAGAAGAGGAGCAAGTTGGCCCTCTAGAATGAGAGAGGAAGGGCAGGTGAACTGCAACATGGCATTGTGGAGATGGCAAAGGACAGCCAGACAGCCATCCAGTGGGACATGGAGACTTACAGAGCATCCCTGTAAACACAGGGATGGAAGCCCAGAGCTTCATAATCAATACACATGCCCAATCATCCAGAAACAGGTTTGGAGGGGGGGAAACAAACATGAAACACATCCCCCACCAAGTTTCCCCTCTGCTGGACTGGAGAGTATTCTCTGTTGATGACACAGAGCCAGACCAAGTATCCTCTAGGCTTCTCAGAAAGGGGGCAGACAGAGAAAGAGGGAGGACATAGTCTAGGCCAGAGTCCAGGCCAAATACAGCACAATGCCACCTCCACAGGCAAATGGGGTGGGGGAGAGTACCAAATGGTTGACGTGCACAGAAAGACCATCATTGTAGTGACAGGGATGCATGCCACATCCCGTTCTTGGAGTCCTGTTCTGGCCCTGTGTTGAGCTCTGGCTAGATTTGTCAATGAGGGCAAAGGCGAGAGAAGTGAGAATCATCTTCCTTGAGGTCAGTGGGCAGCCCTTCCACAGGTGGACAATGAGCTGTGGTGAGGCATTTGTCCATTGCTGGGAGGTATGGTCGCCTTGCTCCTATGAAAGAGATTGCTCAGGATTGTGTGGTGACTGAAACCCATGCTGGTCCTGGGTGTGAAGCTTTGTGACAGAGCCTAGGCCTAGATGCTCTCTAGGTCTCCATGTCCCACTGGATGGCAGCCTGGCTGGCCTTTGCCCTCTCCATAAGGTGGAGTTGTAATTCACCTGCCCTTCCTCTCTCATGCTTGAGGGCCATCCGGCTCCTCTGCTCCTGGGGAAAGTGCCTTCAAGCACTAAATCTTTTGGCTGCCACGGATGCCAGGAATTGAGCAAAAGTGATTGGGTTTCACTGGGTGCAAAGGAGGTTGCTAAAGGGGTACCTGCTGGGTGGCACAGTGGGGGAGACTTTGCCTTGGGACCCATAGGATCTCTCTGTGCCCCAGTGAGGCACCTTCCCACCTCTCTCATTGTAATCCAGTACCCACTTACACAGGTGGGATGCAAAATGGCATCAGAGATGAAGCCTGGAGAGCCCATCAGGCATGCTGAATCTCCTCTTCTGCTGGGAGCTGAAGCAGAAGACCAGTCGCTTATGGTGGCCCTGAAGACAAGAATCCCATGGGTTTTAACCTGGCTTGGACTCCCACAGGCCCCTTTTCCAGCCCTCCCCAAATACTCCACTTTCCCCAATGCTTTCTCCACTGCAACCTCTGCCGCAGCCATTTCTTAAAGGGGCCAAAGCCTGAATTCCCAGAGCGAGGTACAAGTGGAGTGGCCTCTCCAGTGTGTATGCATGAGGAAGGAGCCATTCCTCAGGACATAGTTACGTTTACCATTGCACTGGTGATGGGTTCCTGAGATGTCACAGAGGTGGATCCCCCTGTGGAAGTATGTCAAGAACGGGGCTAAGGCTCCTCCTCACCAGGACATCAATGGGATAGTCTTCCATGGCCAGGATTTGCCGAAGGTGGTCCAGGAGGAAGAGACCTAGGGCGGAGGGAGGGCCGGGCAAGCAGTGCAGAATCCCAGTCTCACGTCTGCACCAACGGAGTAGGTGAGTCTCCCCCAAATGTCATGCCCTGGTAATCTCCAGGATACCTGTGTGCCCATGGACTGCTCTCTCACCCGAGGGTCCTGGTGGTACACCACAGAACCCTGCAGATTCACGGGCTGCCTGGGGGGTGAGTGATACTCTGCCACTGCTGTGTGTCCATGTGTGGGGAAGGGGTGTTGTTTGTGTGTGTGCACCTCTATGTCTCTCTCTGATTTCACTCTCTCTTCTTTCCCGCTCCCTGTCTTTCTCACTCTCTGCATCTTTGTGTGTGTGTTTGTGTGTGTGTGATGGGACACATGTGCCCTGTGCCCAGGAGGGCAGTTTCTGCGTGACGGCCACGCTTTTGCAGAGCCTATGCCTGTGTCTCTGCCTGGGTGGAGTGACAGGTCATCATTCATTTCCCTAGTGGTTTCAGCTGGCATTTGTGAAGGCCTAGGCAATGTGTGGAGAGAGCTACGTCAGAGAAGCATGGGTTTCAGTCACATCCATGTCCTGAGCCACCTCTCTCTTAGGACCAAGACGATCAAACCCCCCAGCCATGGACAAAACCTAACACAGCTCACTGTCCACCTCCTGGAAGGCTGATCACCAACCTCAATGAAGATAGTTCTCACTTGTCTTGACTTTCAGGTTGCCCACCAACCTCAAAGAAGATGGTTCTCACTTCTCTCGCCCTCATTGAGAAATCTAGCCACAGCTTGTCACAGGACTATATAGGGCACCAAGAATGAGATGTGGCAAGCATCTCTGCCCCTCCAACACTGGCCTTTCTGGCCAAGTCAACTGACTGGCACTCCCCCCCAGCCCCATGATGCCTGTGGAGGTGGCGGTGTGCTGTATTTGGCCTGGACTCTGGCCCAGGGTCTATCCTCACTCTTTCTCTGTCTGCCCAGTTTCTGAGAAGCCTAGAACTTCTTGGTCTGGCTCAGTGTCTTCAACAGAGAATACTCCCCCGTCCAGCAGGGGGGAAACTTCGTGAGGATGCTTTCATGTCCATTTTCCCCTCCAGAGATGCTTCTGAATAATTGGGCAGGTGCAATGATCATGGAGCTCTGGGCTTCCATCCCCGTTTGGGATAGGGACGCTCTCTAGGTTTCCATGTCCCACTGGATGGCTGCCTGGCTGGTTTTTGCCCTCTTCACAAGGGGTGTTGCAATTTTCTGCCCTTCCTCTCTCATTCTTGACTGATATCCGGCTCCTCTGCTCCTGGGGAAAGTGTCTTCAAGCACTGAATCTTTTGGCTGCCATAGATGCCAGGGAATGGGTCAAAAAGATCGGGTTTCGCAGGGTGCAGGGGAGGTTGCATCTGGGAAACCTGCAGGGTGGCAAGGTAGAGACACTACGCCTTGGGACCCATGGAATCTCTCTGTGCCAGAGTGAGGCTCTTCTGTCCTCCCTCCATTGTAATTCCATTCCCACTTACCCAGGTGGGATACAACATAAGATCCGAGGTAGAGTCCAGAGAGCCCATTGGATGCCCTGAGTCTCCTTTACTGCTGGGAGCCAAAGCAGAAGACCGCTCAATCTTGGAGGCCCTGAGGACATGAGTCCTATATGTTTAACCCTGGCTTAATCTTGTACATGCCCCATTCCCAGGCATCCCCCAAAACTGTCGCTTTCCCCACTGCTTTCTCTGCCATCACCTCCACCACAGCTATTTCTTAAAGTGGTCACAGCCTGACTTCCTGGAGGCAGGCGGGAGTTGAGTCGCCTCGCCGGTGTGCATGTATGAGGCACGAGCCACTCCTCGGGACATAGTGACTTTCACTATGTGATGGGTTTCAGAGATGTCACAAAGGAGGAGGCCCCTGTGGCTCCTGCTTTTTCTCCCTCTCTGTGTCTGTGTGTAAGTATGTATAGGGATGCATGTTCCCTGCGCACCGGAGAGCAGTTGCTTGCATGAAGCCCTATCTTTTGCTGACCCTTTCCACAGTGCCGTGTTACAATTCACTTGCATTTCCTCTCTCATTCTTGAGGGCCACCCGGCTCCTCTGCTGCTGGGGAAAGTGCCTTCAAGCACTGAATCTTTTGGCTGCCATGGATGTCAGGGAGCAAGCAAAAGGTATTGGGTTATGCTGACTGCAGGGGAGGTTGCATCTGGGGTACCTGCCCTGTGGCAGGGTAGGGACACCAAGACTTGGGGTCCATGGGATCTCTCTGTGTCCCAGCGAGATCCTTCCTTCCTCTCTCCATTGTAATCCCATTCCCACTTAACCAGGTAGGATCCACAGTGGGATCCGAGGCAGAGTCCGTATAGCCCATTGGGTGTCCTGAATGTCGTCTTGTGCAAGGAGTCAAAACAGAAGACCTCTCACTCGTGGAGGCCCTGAAGACATGAGTCCTATGGGTTTGACCCTGGCTTAGATTCACACATGCCCCTTTCCCAGTCTTCCCCAAACCCGCAGCTTTTGACGCCGCTTTTACGGCTGCTTTTTCCACCCTCACCTCCGCCAAAGCCATTTCTTAAAGAGGCCACAGCCTGAGTTCTCAGAGGCAGGTGCGAGTCCAGTCAGCCTCATCAGTGGGCATGCGGGAGGCCCGTGCCACTCCTCGGGTCATAGTGATGTTCATCACTGCCCAGGTGATGGGTTCTTGAGACGTCACAAAGGAGAAGCCCACTGTGGCAGTGTATCAGAAATGGGGCTCAGGGATGAGGGAGAGCCAGGGAAGAGACCTCAGGTTGAGGGAGCGCTGGGAAAGCAGAGCAGAATCCTACTTTCAGGCCTGCACTGATGGTGTACAGATGAGTCTCCAAAAATGTTGTGCCTTGGTCATCTCCAGGACACCTCCACCTGTGTGCCCGTGGGCTGCTCTCTCACCCGAGTGTCCCAGTGGTGGATCCCACCTGTGTAAGTGGGGGGTAGGATTATAATGGAGAGCAGAGGGAAAGGCCTAGCTGGGGGAGCAGAGAGATCCCATGGACCCCAAGGAATGATGTCCCCACCCCGTCAGCCCGCAGGTACCCCGGACACAACTTCCCCTGCATCCAGAGAAACCCAATCCCTTTGGCTTGCTCCCTGGCATCAATGGCAGCCAAAAGATTGAGGGGTTGAAGGCACTTTCCCCAGGAGGAGAAGAGCCGGATGGACCTCAAGAATGAGAGAGGAAGAACAGGAGAAATGCAGCGCCACCTTGTGGAGATGTTAAAGGCCAGCCAGGCAGCCACTTAGTAGGACATGGAGAGTAAGAGAGCATCCCTGTCCCACACGGGGATGGAAGCCCAGAACTCCATGATCATCACACCTGCCCAATAATCCAGAAACAGCTTTGGACGGGGGAAACGGACATGAAACTAATTCCCTTGAAGTTTTGCCACTGCTGGACTGGGGGAGTGTCTCTGTTGAAGACACTGGACCCGACCAAGAAGCCACTAGGTTTCTCAAATGGGGCAGACAGAGAAAGAGGGAGGACAGAGCCTAGGCCAGAGTCCAGGCCAAATACAGCACAATGCCACCTCCACAGGAATCCATGGAGGGGGGAGTGCCAAATGGTTGACTTGGCCAGAAAGCCCAGCATTGTAGTGACAGAGATACTTGCCACATGTTGATCTTGGCGTCCTGTTCTGGCTCTGTGTTGAGCTGTGGCTAGATTTCTCAAAGAGGGCAAAGGTGAGAGAAGTGAGAACCATCTTCTCTGAGGTAAGTGGGCAGCCCTCTTGCATGTGGACAGTGAGCTGTGGTGAGGCTTTTGTCCTTGGCTGGAGGATGTGGTCATCTTGGTCCTTAGAAATAGGCCACTCTGGATGGGGAGGTGACTGAAACCCATGCCGATCTGAGGCAGCTCCCTGTCCCACGTTGTGCAGGCCTTCACAAATGCCAGCTTTAACCGCTGGGGGAAATGATTGATGACTGGCACACAACCCAGGCAGAGACGCAGGTAGAGGCTCAGCAAAAGTGAGGCCGTCTTGCAAAACAATATCCTCCAGCACACAGGGCACATGTATAACAACAAAACACACACACACACACACACACACACACACACACACAGAGTGAGAAGAAAGAAAGGCAGTGGGAAAGAAGAGAGAGAGAAATCGAGAGAGACATACAGGGGCACACACACAAACAACACCCCTTCCACACACAGAAACATACAGCAGTGGCAGTGTATCACTCACCCCCAGGCAGCCCCTGAAACTGCAGGGTTTTGTTATCCACAACTAGGACCCTTGGGTGAGAGAGCAGCCCATGGGCATACAGGAAGAAGTGTTCTGGAGATGACCAGGGCACTTCATTTGATGAGACTCACTGGTACCCCATTGGCGCTGTCCTGAGACTGGGATTCCTTGCTGCATCCCCAGCACTCCCTCTCGCTGAGTTTCCTTCCTCCTGGCCCACCTTTGGGGGAATCCTGGCCTCCTGACGTCCTGGCAAGGATGGGTCAGAGCCCCATTCTTGACATACTGCCACAGGGGGCTCCTCCTTTGTGATGTCTCAGGAACCCATCACCGGGGCAATGGTGAATGTCACTATGACCCCAGGAGTGGCTCCTGCCTCGAGCATGCACACTGGCAAGCCTGACTCCACTCACGCCAGGCTCTGGGAATTCAGGCTTTGGCCCCTTTTAGAAATGGTTGCGGCAGAGGTTGCGGTGGAGAAAGCGGCAGTGAAAGCAGTGTGTTTTGGGAGGCCACAGAAGGGTGTGTGTCAGGAGTCCAAGCTAGCATCAGACCCATAGGACTCATGTTCTCAAGGCCTCCATGACTGAGCGGTCTTTTGCTTAAGCTCCTAGAGGAAGAGGAGATTCAGGGTGCCTGATGGGCTCTGCAGACTCCGCCTCGGATTCCATGATGGATCCCACCTGGGTAAGCACGAATGGGATTACAATGGAGAAAGGTGGGGAAGGACTTCACTGTGGCACAGAGAGTTCTCATATGCACCAAGGCTTGGTGTCCCCACCCTGCCACACCACAGGTACCCCGGACACAAATTCCCCTGAACCCAGTGAAACCCAATCCCTTTGGTCTACTCCCTGGCATCCATGGCAGCCAAAAGATTCAATGTGTGAAGGAACTTTCCCCAGGAGCAGAGGAGCAGGTGATTTGCAACACCACCTTGTGGAGTGGGCAAAGGCCAGCCAGGCTTAAATCCAGTGGGACATGGGACCAAGAAAGCATCCCTGTCCCACACGGGGATGGAAGTGCAGAGCTCCACAATCATCTCACCTGCCCAATCATACAGAAACAGCTTTGGAGGGGGAAACAGAAATGAAACTCATCCCGATGAAGTTTCCCCATGCTGGACTGGGGAGTGTTCTCTGTTGAAGACACTGAGCCAGACTGCGAAGCCTCTAGGCTTCTCAGAAATGGGGCAGACAGAGAAAGAGGGAGGACAGAGCCCACGCCAGATTCCAGGCCAAATACAACATACTGCTACGTAAATGGCGTTGGTGGGGGGGAATAACAAAATGTTGACTTGGCCAGAAAGGCCAGAGTTGGAGTGACAGAGATGCTTGCCACATCCCATTCTTGGCACCCTTTTCCAGCCCTGTGTTGAACTAAGGCTATATTTTTCAATGAGACCAAAGGTGAGAGAAGTGAGAACCATCTTCTTTGAGATCGTTGGGCAGCCCTCCTGCAGGTGGACGGTGAGCTGTGGTGAGGCTTTTGTCCATGGCTGGAGGGTGTAATCATATTTGTCCTAAGAAAGAGGCCACTCAAGATGGTGTAGTGAATGAAATCCATGCTGTTCTGACACAGCTCTCTCCTCATGTTGCCCAGGGATTCACAAACACCTGCTGGAACCGCCGGGGGAAATGACTGACGACAGGCCACGTGACCCAGGTAGAGACGCATGAAGAGGCTCAGCAAAACAGAGGCCATCGTGCAAGAAACGGCCCTCTGGTGTACAGGGCACACACATTTCCCCCATACACAAAGGCACGCACACAGACAGATGCAGAGAGTGAGAAAGAGAGGGAGCAGAAAACGAGAGAGAGAGAAATCAGAGAGACATACAGGCACACACACACAAAAAAGATTCCTTTCACACACATAGACACACAGCAGTGGCAGAGTATCACTCACTCCTAGGCAGCGCCTGAAGCCTAAGGGTTCTGTTGTCCACCACTAGGACCCTTGGGTGAGAGAGCAGCCCACAGGCACACAGGCAGAAGTGCCCTAGAGATGACCAGGGCATGACATTTGGGGAGACTTACCTGTACCCTGTTGGCACAGGACTGAGACTCATTCCGGGCTCCTTCCCCAGCACTCCCTCTGCCAGAGATCTCTTCCTCCTGGCCCATGTTCAGCGATACTTGGCCTCCGGAGTATATCCTCTGGACATCCTGATGAGGAGGGACCTGAGCCCTATTCCTGACACACTATCACAGGGGGCTCCTCCTTTGTGATGTCTCATGAATCCATCACTGGGGCAACGGTGAACCTCACTATGACATGAGGAGCAGCTCCTGCCTCCATCATGTGCACTGGCGAGGCTGACTCAACTTGCACCTGACTCCAGGAAGTCAGACTGTGACCCCTTTAAGAAATGACTGTGGCAGAGGTGGCGGCAGAGAATGCAGCAGCGAAAGGGGTGGGATTGGGGAGGCCTCAGAGAGGGGCGTGCCGGAGATGTAGCCAGGTTCAAACCTATAGAACTCTTTTCCTCAGGGCCTCCATGAGCGAGTGGTCTTCTGCCTTGGCTCCGGGTGTAAGAGGAGATTCAAGGCTCCCGATGGGCTCTCCAGACTCCTCGTCAGATGCCATATTCTACCTGGGTAACTGGGAATGGGATTACAATGGAGAGATGCAGGAAGGAACTCGCTGGGGCATAGAGAGATTCCACAGGGCTCAAGGCATGGTGTCCCCACCCCGCCACCTGGCAGGTAACCAGGACAAAACCTCCCCTGCACCTAGCAAAACCCAATCCCTTTGGCTCGCTCCCTGGCATCCGGGGCAGCCAAAGGTTTCAGTGCCTGAAGGCACTTTCCCCAGGAGCAGAGGAGCCGGATGGCCCTCAAGAACGAGAGAGGAAGGGCAGATGAATTGCAACACCACTTTTTTGTGAGGGCAAAGTCCAGGCAGGCAGCCATTCAGTGGCACATGGAGACTGAGAGACTGTCCCTGTCTCACATGGAGATTTAAGCCCAGAGCTCTCTTATTATCCCACCTGCCCAGTGATCCAGAAACAGCTTTGGAGGGGTAAACGGACATGAAATGCATCCCCACGAAGTTTCCCCCTTCTGGACTGAAGGGTGTTCTCTGTTGAAGACACTGAGCCAGACCAAAAAGCCTCTAGGCTTGTCAGAAACGTGTCGGGAGAGAAAAAGAGGGAGGATCGAGTCCAGGCCAAATACAGCACGATGCCACCTCCATGGGCTTCCATGGTGGGGGGAGTGCCAAATGGTTGACTTGTCCAGAAAGGCCATCGTTGGAGTGACAGAGATGCTTGCCACATCCCATTCTTGGCTCCGTAGTCTGGCCCTGTGTTGAGCTGTGGCTAGATTTCTCAATGAGAGCAAAGGCGAGAGAAGTGAAAACCATCTCTTTGAGGTCAGTGGGCAGCCCTCCTCCAGGTGGATAGTGAGCTGTGGTGAGGCATTTTTCCATGTCTAGGGGGTGTGATCATCTTGGTCCCAACAAAGAGGTCGCTCAGGATGGGGAGGTGACAGAAACCCATGCTAGTCTGATGGAGCTTGATCCCCACCTTGCCCCAGCCCTCACAAACGCCAGCTGGCACTGCTGAGAAAATGATTGACAACCAGCCATGTGACCCAGGCAGAGTTGCGGGGAGAGGCTCAGCAAAAGAGGCTGTAGTGCAAGACACCATGCTCTGGTACACAGGGTACACGTGTCCCAACACATACACACACACACACGCAAGCACACACACGAACACACACAGATGCAGAGAGTGGTAAAGAAAGGGAACAGGAAAGAAGAGAGAGAGAAATCAGTGAGAGACATACAGGCACACAAACACACAAAAGACCCCTTTCACACACACAGACACACAACATTGGCAGAGTATCACTCACGCCCAGGCAGTCCCTGAAGCTGCAGGCTTCTCTTGTCCACCAGTAGGACACTTGGGTGAGAATGCAGCATTCGGGCACACAGGCAGAGGTGTCCTGGAGATGACCAGGGCATGACATTTGGGAGACTCACCTGTACCCCGTCGGTGCACGCCTGAGACTGAGGTTCCATGCTTCTTTCCCAGAGCTCCCTCCACCTGAGGTGTCTTCCTCCTGTCCCCCATTTGGTGAATCCTGGACTCCGGAGACAATCCTGTGGACGTCCTGGTGAGGAGGGGCCTGAGACCCATTCCTGACACACTGCCACAGGAGGCTCCTCCTTCGAGACCTCTCAGGAACCCATCACCGGGGCAACGGTGAATGTCACTAGGACCCGAGGAGTGGCGCGTGCCTCGCACATGCACACTGATGAGGCAGAATTGACTCGGCCTGACTCCGGGAAGTCAGTCTTTGGCCCCTTTAAGAAATGGATGCGGCATAGAAAGCAGTGGCAAAAGCGGCGGGCTTGGGGAGACCTGGGGATGGAGCATGCAGGAAACCAAGACAGAATCAAACCCATAGGACTCTTGTCCTCAGGGCCTCCATGAGAGAGTGGTCTTCTGCTTCTGCTACCAGCAGAAGAGAAGATTCAGGGTTCCCGACTCTCTGGATGCACTCTCTGGACTCCACCTCGGTTCCCATTGTGGATTCCACGTGTGTAAGTGGGAATGGGAATACAATGGAGAGAGGTGTGAAGGACTTCTCGGAGGCACAGAGAGATCCCATAGGCCCCAAGGCATGGTGTCCCCACCGCCCCACCAGGCAGGTACCCCGGACACAACCTCCCTTGCAAAGAGCAAAACCCAATACCTTTGGCTCGCTCCCTGGCATCTGTGGCAGTCAAAAGATTCAGTGCTTGAAGGCACGTTCCCCAGGAGCAGAGGAGCCACATGGCTCTCAAGAATGAGAGAAGAAGGGCAGGTGAACTGCAACACCACCTTGTGGAGAGGGCAAAGGGCAGCCAGGCAGCTATCCAGTGGGTCATAGAGACTGAGAGAGTGTCCCTATCCCACAGAGGGAGGAAGCCCAGAGCTCCACGATTATTGAACCTGCCCAATCATCCAGAAACAGCTTTGGAGGGAGAAAGGGACATAAAACACATCACCACCAGGTTTCCCCCCTGCTGAACTGGGGAGTGTTCTCTGTTGAAGACACTGAGCCAGACCAAGAAGGCTCTAGACTTCTAAGAAACGGGGCAGACAGAGAAATAGGGAGGACAGAGTCCAGGACAAAATACAGCACAATGCCACCTCCACAGGCATCCAGGGGGGTAGGGGGTGTACCAAACCGTTGACTTGGCCAGAGATTCTTGCCACATCCTGCTCTTGGCTCCCTGTTCCGGCCCTGTTTCAAGCTGTGGCTAGATTTCTCAATGAGGGCAAAGGTGAGAGAAGTGAGAACCATCTTCTCTGAGGTAAGTGAGCATCCATCCTGCAGGTGGATAGTCAGCTGTGGTGAGTCTTTTGTCCATGGCTGGGTGGTTTGATTGTCTTGGTCCTAAGAAAGAGGCTGCTCAGCATGGGGAGGTGTCTGAATCCCATGCGGGTTTTACGCAGCTCCCTACTCCCATTTCCCAGGCCAGCTGAAACCGCCTGGGAAATGACTGACGAGTGCCCACGTGACCCAGGCAGAGACGCAGGGAGAGGCTCACTAAAAGAGAGGCCATTGTGCAAGAAACCACCCCCCCGGGGCACAGGGCACATGAGTCCCAACACACACACACACACACACACACACACACACACACACACACACAGATGCAGAGAGTGAGAAAGAGAGGGAGCAGGAAAGAGAGAGAGAAAACAGAGAGAGACATACAAGCACACACACACACAAACAAGACCCCTTCCACACACACAGACACACAGCATTGGCAGAGTATCACTCTCCCTCTGGCAGCCCCTGAAGCTGCAGTGTTCTGTTGTCCACTAGTAGGACCCTTGGGTGAAGAGTGACCTATAGGCACATAGTCACAGGTGTCCAGGAGATGACCATAGCATGACATTTGGGGAGACTCACCTATATCCCATCGGCACAGGCCTGAGACTGGGATTCTGAGCTGCTTTCTGGGCACTCCCTCCACCTAAGGTTTCTTCCTCCTGGCCCACCTTTGGGGAATCCTGGCCTCCGGAGACTATCTTGAGGACGTCCTGGCATGGAGGGGCCTGAGCCTTGTTCCTGACACACTGCCACAGGGGGCTCCTCCTTTGTGACTTCTCAGGAACCCATCACCAGGGCAACAGTGAACATCGCTATGACCCGAGGAGGGTCTTGTGCCTCGAGAATGCACACTGGTGAGGCCGACTTGACTCGTGCTTGGCTGGGGAAGTCAGGCTGTAGCCCCTTTAAGAAATGTCTGCAGCAGAGGTGGCGGTGGAGAAAGCGGTGGCGAAAGCAGCAGGTTTGGGGAGGCCTGGGAAAGAGGCATTGAGGAGACCAAGCCAGGTTCAAACTCATAGAACTCATGTCCTCAGGTCCTACACAAGAGAGCGGTTTTCTGCTACAGCTCCCAACAGAAGAGGAGATTAAAGGTTCCTGATGGGCTCTCCGGACTCCACGTGGGAAGCCATTTTGGATCCCATCTGGGGAAGCTGGAATAGGATTACAATGGAGAGAGGCAGGAAGGACCTCGCTGTGGCACAGAGAGATCCCATGGGCCCCAAAGCATGGTGTCTCCACCCCCACCATTCGATAGGTACCCCAGTTGCAACCTCCCCTGCACCCAGCGAAACCCAATCCCTTTGGCCCTCTCCCTGGTATCTGTGGCAGCCAAAATATTCAATGTTTGAAGGAAATTTCCCCAGGAGCAAAGGAGCTGGATGACCCTCAAGAATGAGAGAGGAAGTGCATGTGATTTGCAACACCGCCTTGTGAAGAGGGAAAAGGTTAGCCAGGCATCCATCCAGTGGGGCTTGTAGACGGAGAGAGCATCCCTGTCCCACATGGGGCTGGAAGCCAGGACTCCAGGATCATCTCATCTTCCCAATCATCCAGAAACAGGTTTGGACGGGGAAATGGACATAAAATGCAACCCCATGAGGTTTCCCCATGTTAGACTGGGGAGTGTTCTCTGTTGAAGACACTGATCCAGACTAAGAAGCTTCTAGGCTTCTCAGGGGGCTGACAGAGAAAGAGGGAGGACAGAGCTGAGGCCAGTGTCCAGGCCAAATACATCTCAGTGCCACCTCCACTGGCATCGGGTGGGTGGGAGTGTCAAATGGTTGACTTGTCCAGAAAGGCCAGCGTTGGAGGGACAGAGATGCTTGCCACATCCCGTTCCTGGCACCCTGTTCCTGCCCTGTATCAGGCTGTGGCTAGATATCTCAATGAGGGCAAAGGTGACAGAAGTGAGAACCATCTTCTTTGAGGTTGGTGGGCAGCCCTCCTGCAAGTGGACAGTGAGCTGTGGTGAGGCTTTTGTCAATGGCTGGGAGGTGTGATAGTCTTGGTAATAAGAAAGAGGCTGCTCAGGATTGGGAGGTAACTGAAACCCATGCTGGTCCGATACAACTCCCTCCCCACGTTGCCCAGGACTTCACAAACGCAAGCTGGAACTACCAAGGAAATGACTGATGACTGGCCATACGACCAAGGCAGAGATGCATTGAGATGCTCAGCAAAAGAGAGGCCATCGTGCAAGAAAATGCCCTCCGTCCCACAGGGAACATGGGTCCCAACACACACACACACACACACACACACACACAAACACACACACACATGCACATACACACGGACGCAGAGAGTTAGAAAGAGACGGAGCAGGAAAGATCCACACACACAGACAGACAGCAGTGGCAGAGTATCACTCACCCCCAGGCAACCCCTGAAGCTGCAGGGTTCTGTTGTCCACCACTAGGACCCTCGGGAGGGAGAGTAGCCCATAGGAACAAAGGGAGAGGGGTCCTGGAGATGACCATGGCATGACATTTGGGGAGACTCACCACTATCCCGTCGACACAGGCCTGAGAATGGTATTCCGTGCTGTGTCCCCAGCTCCCCCTTTCTCCTGAGGTCTCTTCCTCCTGTCACACCTTCAGCAAATCCTGGCCTCAGGAGATTATCCTTTGGGACATCCTGCCGAGGAGGGACCTGAGCCTGGGTCCTGACACATTGCCACAGGGGTTCCTCCTTTGTGATGACTTAGGAACCCATCACTAGGGCTACCGTGAACATCACTATTTGCCAAGGAGAGGCTCGTGCCTCGTGCATGCACACTGGCAAGGTGACTTGACTCGCTCCTGGATCCAGGAAGTCAGGCTGCATCCTCTTTAAGAAATGGCTGTGGTGGAGGTGGTGGCAGAGAAAACGTCTGTGCTGTCTTTGGCCTGGACTCTGACCTAGGTTCTGTCCTCCCTCATTCTGTCTGCCACGTTACTGAGAAGCCTAGAGGCTTCTTGGTCTGGCTCAGTGTCTTCAACAGAGAACACTCCCCAGTCCA
Source organism: Ateles fusciceps (assembly GCA_036589455.1). Taxonomy (NCBI): domain Eukaryota; kingdom Metazoa; phylum Chordata; class Mammalia; order Primates; family Atelidae; genus Ateles; species Ateles fusciceps. The sequence continues at coordinate 109,533 of JAZHEH010000109.1, forward strand.
GCAGGGGGAAATCTTTATGGGGATGTGTTTCATGTCCGTTCCACATTCCAATGCTGTTTCTGGATGATTGGGCAGGTGTGATGATGGTGGAGCTCTGTGCTTCCATCCCCGTGTGGGACAGGGAGGGATGCTTTCTCGGTCTCCATGTCTTACTGGATTGCTTCCTGGCTGGCCTTTGCCATCTCCATAAGGCAGTGTTGCAACTCACCTGCCCATTCTCTTTCATTCTTGGGGGCCATCCAGCTCCTCTGCTCCTGGGGAAAGTGAATACAAGCACTGAATCTTTTGGCTGCCATGAATGCCAGGGAACAAGCCAAAGGGATTGGTTTACACTGGGTGCAGGAGAGGTTGCATCTGGGATGCCTGCCATGTGGTGGGGTGAAGACACCATGCCTTGGGGCCCATGGGATCTCTCTGTGCCCCAGCGAGGTTATTCTCGCCTCTCTCTGTTGTAATCCCATTCCCCCTTATGCTGGTGGGATCCAAAATGGGATTCCAGGTGGAGTCCAGAGAGCCCATCAGGCGCCCTGAATCGCCTCTTCTGCCCGGAGCTGAAGCAGAAGACTGCTTGCTCGTGGAGGACACGAGCTGAGGAGGACACGCTGAGGACACGAGTCCCATTGGTTTGATGCTGGCTTGGTCTCGTGCATGCCCCTATTCTAGGCCTCCCCAAAGCCGCCGCTTTCACTGCCAATTTCACTGCGCCCACCTCCACTGCACCATTTTTTAAAGGGGCTGCAGCCTGACTTCCCAGAGCCAGGTGCTCCTGAGGTCATAGTGACATTCACTGTTGCCCCGGTGATGAGTTCCTGAGATGTCACAAAGGAGGAGCCCCCTGTGGCAGTGTGTTAGGAACAGGGCTCAGGCCCCTCCTCACCAAGATATCAACAGGATAGTCTCTGGAGGCCTGGATTCGCCGAAGGTGGCCCAGGAGGAAGAAACCTTAGGTGGAGGGAGCACAGGGGAAGCAGAGCTGAATCCCAGTCTCAGACCTGCTCCAACGGTGTACAGGTCTCTTCCAAAATGCCGTGTGCTGCTCATCTCCAGGACACCTGTGTGCCCAGGGGCTGCTCTCTCACCTGAGGGTCCTAGTGGTGGGTAACAGACCCCTGCAGCTTCAGGGGCTGCCTGGGGGTGAGTAATACTCTGCCACTTCTGTATGTCTGTGTGTGTGGAAGGGGTCTTGTTGTGTGTGTGCGCTTGATGTGTCTCTGATTTCTCTCTCCTTTCCTGCTCCCATCTCTTTCTCACTCTCTCTCTCTCTCTCTTGTGTGTGTGTGTATGTGTGTGTTGGTACCCTTGTGCCCTGTGCTCCGGAGGGTGTTTCCCTGCGTGATAGCCTCTCTTTTGTTGAGCCTCTTCCCCCTATCTCTGCCTGGGTTGCATGGCCGGCCATCAGTCATTTCCCCGGCTGTGCCTGCTGGCGTTTGTGTGGGCCTGGGCAATGTGGGGGAGGCAGCTGTGTTGGACCAGCATGGGTTTCAGTCACTTCCCCATTTTGAGCAACCTCTTTCTTAGGAGCAAGATGAGTACACCCCCTAGCTGGGTGGACAAAAGCCTCACCACAGCTCACTGTCCACCTGCAGGAGGGCTGCCCATTGACCTCAGAGCATATGGTACTCACTTATCTCGCTTTTGCCTTCATTGAGAAATCTAGACACTTCTCAACACAGAGCCAGAACAGGGTATCAAGAACGGGAACTGGCAAGCATCTCTGTCACTCTGACGCTGGCCTTTCTGACCAAGTAATCTATTTGGCTATCCCCCCAACCTACTGTATTTGGCCTGGACTCTGGCCTAGGCTCTGTCCTCCCTCTTTCACTGTCCGTCCAGTTTCTGAGAAGCCTAGAGGCTTCTTGGTCTGGTTCTGTGTCTTCAACAGAGAACACTTCCCAGTCCAGCAGGGGGAAACCTCGCAGGGATTCGTTTCATGTCCGTTTCCTGCTCCAAACCTGTTGCTTGATGATTGGGCAGGTGTGATGATGGTAGAGCTCTGGGCTTCCATCCCCATGTGGGTCAGGGACTCTCTCTTGGTCTCTATGTCCTACTGGGTGGCTGCCTGGCAGGCCTTTACCCTCTCCACAAGGTAGTTTTGCAATTCTCCTGCCCTTCCTCTCTCATTCTTGAGCCATCCTGCTCTTCTATTCCTGGGGAAAGTGCTTTCAAGCACTGAATCTTTTGGCTACCACGGATGCCATGGAGTGGGCCAAAGGGATTGGATTTCACTGGATGCAGGGGGAGTGGCATCTGGGGTACCTGCCGGGTGTCAGGGTGGTGACACCACATCTAGGGGCCCTGGGGATCTCTCTGTGCCCATACGAGGGCCCTCCCACCTCTCTCCATTGTAATCCCATTCCCACTTACCCAGGTGGGATCCAAAATGGGATCCCAGGTAGAGTCTGAAGAGCCAATTTGGTGCCCTGAATCTCCTCCTCTACCAGGAGGAGAAGAAGAAGACCACTTACTCTTGGAGGCCCTGAGGACACGAGTCCTGTGGGTTTGACCCTGGCTTGGTCTCGGGCACACCCCTTTACCAGGCCTCCCTAAACCAGCCTCTTTTATTGCAGCTTTCTTTTTTTTAATTTGTTTATTTATTTTATTGCATTTTAGGTTTTGGGGTACATGTGAAGAACATTCAAGATTGTTGCATAGGTACACACATGGCAGTGTGATTTGCTGCCTTCCTCCCCATCACCTATATCTGGCATTTCTCCCCATGCTGTCTCTCCCCAACTCCCCACCGCCTGCTGTCCCTCTCCTATTTCCCCCCAACAGATCCCAGTGTGTGATGCTCCCCCTCCCTGTGTCCATGTGTTCTCATTGTTCAACACCCACTTATGAGTGAGAACATGAGGTGTTTGATTTTCTGTTCCTGTGTCAGTTTGCTGAGAATGATAGTTTCCAGGTTCATCCATGTCCCTACAAAGGACACGAACTCATCATTTTTTATGGCTGCATAGTATTCCATGGTGTATATGTGCCACATTTTCCCTGTCCAGTCTATCACCGATGGGCCTTTGGGTTGGTTCCAGGTCTTTGCTATTGTAAACAGTGCTGCAATGAACATTCGTGTGCATGTGTCCTTATAGTAGAATGATTTATAATCCTTTGGATATATACCCAGTAATGGGATTGCTGGGTCAAATGGAATTTCTATTTCTAGAAGTTCTTGAGGAATTGCCACACTGTCTTCCACAATGGTTGAACTAATTTACACTCCCAACAACAGTGTAAAAGTGTTCCTATTTCTCCACATCCTCTCCAGCATCTGTTGTCTCCAGATTTTTTAATGATCGCCATTCTAACTGGCATGAGATGGTATCTCAATGGAGTTTTGATTTGCATTTCTCTAATGACCAGTGATGATGACCATTTTTTCATATGTTTGTTGGCCTCATGTATGTCTTCTTTTGTAAAGTGTCTGTTCATATCCTTCCGCCACTTTTGAATGGGCTTGTTTGTTTTATTCTTGTAAATCTGTTTTAGTTCTTTGTAGATTCTGGATATCAGCCCTTTGTCAGATGGGTAGATTGCAAAAATTTTTTCCCATTCTGTTGGTTGCTGATTCACTCTAATGACTGTTTCTTTTGCTGTGCAGAAGCTGTGGAGTTTGATTAGGTCCCATTTGTCTATTTTGGCTTTTGTTGTCAATGCTTTTGGTGTTTTGGTCATGAAGTTCTTGCCTATGCCTATGTCCTGAATGGTTTTGCCTAGATTTTCTTCTAGGGTTTTTATGGTGTTAGGTCTTATGTTTAAGTCTTTAATCCATCTGCAGTTGATTTTAGTGTAAGGTGTCAGGAAGGGGTCCAGTTTCTGCTTTCTGCACATGACTAGCCAGTTTTCCCAACACCATTTATTAAATAGGGGAATCCTTTCCCCATTGCTTGTTTTTGTCATGTTTGTCAAAGATCAGATGGTTGTAGATGTGTGGTGTTGCCTCTGAAGCCTCTGTTCTGTTCCATTGGTCTATATCTCTGTTTTGGTACCAGTACCATGCTGTTTTGATTACTGTAGCCTTGTAGTATAGTTTGAAGTCCGGGAGTGTGATGCCTCCCGCTTTGTTCTTTTTGCTTAGAATTGACTTGGCTATGTGGGCTCTCTTTTGGTTCCACATGAAGTTTAAGGTGGTTTTTTCCAGTTCTGTGAAGAAGGTCATTGGTAGCTTGATGGGGATAGCGCTGAATCTGTAAATTACTTTTGGCAGTATGGCCATTTTCACGATATTGATTCTTCCTAACCATGAACATGGAATGTTTCTCTATCTGTTTGTGTCCTCTCTTATTTCGTTGAGCAGTGGTTTGTAGTTCTCCTTGAAGAGGTCCTTTACGTTCCTTGTTAGTTGTATTCCTAGGTATTTTATTCTCTTTGCAGCAATTGTGAATGGCAGTTCATTCTTGATTTGGCTCTCTTTAAGTCTGTTATTGGTGTATAGGAATGCTTGTGATTTTTGCACATTGATTTTGTATCCTGAGACTTTGCTGAAGTTGCTTATCAGTTTCAGGAGATTTTGGGCTGAGATGATGGGGTCTTCTAGATATACAATCATGTCGTCTGCAAATAGAGACAATATGACTTCCTCCTTTCCTATTTGAATACCCTTTATTTCTTTTTCTTGCCTGATTGCTCTGGCTAGAACTTCCAATACTATATTGAATAGGAGTGGTGAGAGAGGGCATCCTTGTCTAGTGCCAGATTTCAAAGGGAATGCTTCTAGTTTTTGCCCATTCAGTATGATATTGGCTGTTGGTTTGTCGTAAATAGCTTTTATTTTTTGAGATACGTTCCATCAATACCTAGTTTATTGAGGGTTTTTAGCATAAAGGGCTGTTGAATTTTGTCAAAGGCCTTCTCTACATCAATTGAGATAATCATGTGGTTTTTGTCTTTGGTTCTGTTTATGTGGTGAATTACGTTTATAGACTGGCGTATGTTGAACCAGCCTTGCATCCCCGGGATGAAGCCTACTTGATCATGGTGGATAAGCTTTTTGATGTGCTGTTGCAACCGGTTTGCCAGTATTTTATTGAAGATTTTTGCATCTATGTTCATCATGGATATTGGCCTGAAGTTTTCTTTTCTTGTTGAGTCTCTGCCGGGTTTTGGTATCAGGATGATGTTGGTCTCATAAAATGATTTGGAAAGGATTCCCTCTTTTTGGATTGTTTGGAATAGTTTCAGAAGGAATGGTACCAGCTCCTCTTTGTATGTCTGGTAGAATTCGGCTGTGAACCCATCTGGACCTGGGCTTTTTTTGGGTGGTAGGCTATTAATTGCTGCCTCAACTTCAGCCCTTGTTACTGGTCTATTCAGGGTTTCGACTTCTTCCTGGTTTAGGCTTGGGAGGATGCAAGTGTCCAGGAATTTATCCATTTCTTCCAGGTTTACTAGTTTATGTGCATAGAGTTGTTTGTAATAATCTCTGATGATGGTTTGTATTTCTGTGGAATCTGTGGTGATGTCCCCCTTTTATCATTTTTTATTGCATCTATTTGATTATTCTCTCTTTTCTTTTTTATTAATCTGG